>JBAMHX010000014.1:15243912-15264172 GCA_037177515.1 Pseudomugil tenellus | reverse complement strand
TATATATAGCTACAAGTGAAAAAGCAGCCGCCTGGGCTAATACAGGATTAGCTAATTTTTTGTTATCATTTGTTGTTAAGTTGAAAATCTGGGAAGTGAATTTCAAAGCTATAATGCAAAATACAATGGCAAGTAGGGGTTAACGTACACCCAGCAGATTACAAAAGTAAATAAATAATTTGTACAATGCAAAAGTCAAAAGTCTAGAATGAAGGCTTGCAAGGCACCACTAGCCCTACTTCCCATTCCAGTGCATGATAATCACACACCCTGTGGTAGAACAAACAAAAGAGCAGTGGGAACGATGCCAGGTATTTCCTGGGTAAACCATGAGTCTATATAGTTTCGAATACAACATCTACAAGTGGTATAACAGCTCATTTATAATATCCATTTTCACCTTGTTAGGAACCACTGTGAGCAAGTTATAACCTGCATTTCAACAAGTATTAGCATGTAGCTTCTCTTAGCATGCTGACATGGCATTTTATCTCTCTGTTGCATCTAATTTCCATACTCATAAAACTGGTTCAACCATCAACATGTTCTAAAGTTTAAGCCAAATCATAAGTCAAACGCTTTGCACCTGCATTTGTGCACTTTTAACAATGTCCCGGAGCTGTGTTCTGTCCTTTCTTCAGCATACAGTTAGTGAATTTGCTCCCTGAGGAAATATTACTACTTTGTAAAATCTGTGCTATAAGTAAATAGGACACTCACCTGAGTTGTGCTACTTTTGGCCCATGGTACTAAACATTCAGAGACAAAGGGGGATAGGGTTGATGGGAGAAGTTCAGGGAAGGGGTTTTGAACCGGGGAAGAAGAGGACTCCTCTCTGTCTTCAATGCTCCTATGACAACAGCACAAAAAAGTAAAAACTCCTGAATAAATCCACAAACAATCTAACTAATCATATAATAGTCTGAAAAAGAGATGATTTAGTTTTAAAAAGTACCAAACAGGTTTAGCTGAATGTCCAAGCTTCACAAAGGGATATGCCATGGTGACAGTCTCAGTAAAGACACAAATCAAGCAGAAAATTTGTGGCAATTAGAAAGATTCCAGAAACGAATTTTTTAAAGAGTACCCCTATTTCACTTAAAAAAGTTAGTCCATACCATGACATTTTGGTCATTCTGCAGCCTTTGTGCAACAAAGGAGTGCAGCAGGTGATAAAGTGACATAGTTCTGTTTGTATAGATCAATCCTGCTCTGAACTAACTGATGACACACCCACTCACTAACAGACTTTTGATAAAACAGATAATGCATATGGGAACAGCCACTGATTCTACAACTACAGTATATGAGCAGTTATTAGATAACAGAAGATTGATGTTCCCTTGCAATTACAGAAAATTCCAGGTGAATAAACACCTTTGTGTTATAAGCTAAAATATGATAAAAACCAAGTCTTAAGAATACTACTTATGACAAAATGTTTCGCAGTTGCCAGGATGAATTTTTAGTCTATTTCACACTTGAAATCTAATAAATGTTTTTGTTTTTAATTAAAAGGTTAATTTACTTTGTAATGACTTTGCTTGATGACAATACAAGAAAAACGTAAGAATATCAATCTTCTCTTTACTAATCCAAAATTTCTTCGCTCAAATTAACAAGTGCTTTATTTCAGGTCTTCAAGTGCTCAAACAGAATGAAACATTCCTCTTTAATTACATTTGAATCCAGCCTTTTACTGAACAACTGTCTAACAGTCATTTTTGTCTGCCTCCTACAAATGCAAACCCTGTGCTATTCAATTGCAGGGCTGTTCATACTGTAAAAGTAGAGTGGTAAAATATATTTTTGCTTAGTACTTGTATCATGTTTGAAGTTCAAAAGTATGTCTGCTGTTTAAAGCAAACATAAAGAAAAAAAATGCTCTTACCTGTTCCCCTTGCACAGCTTAGTTTTGGTCTTCTGAGCATTTGGTGTTAGTAAAGGATCCTGCAACGAGATGAGGGTAGGGCTGGTAAAGGCACTCACATTCCCCCTTTCACTCTGAAATATCTCTGCTTTCTGTCCAAGACTTCCAGAAGTATGAATGTTCTCCAGTGTCTTATTCATATCAATCATGAGTTGTTTAAATCCAAGGCATCATCTGAAGCAGACAGGAGAGAGGAGCTGTTGGACTGGAGTGTGCAGAGTTGAAGCAGGCTGGTTGACGGAGCTCCTCCGCTTACAGCGCAGCAGAGTGCACACATGCATGCACACACGCACATTCACACACACACAGACACACACACACACACACAGCTCTCTGGCTCATCTGTTGCCCACAGGGTTGGCCCAGCAAAATGATCCCTCTTACCCAAACATAATCCACCACAATAAAGATATTTTTAACACAATGACTCCCGAATCAGTCATCCTTGTTCTGACATGTTTGCTATTAAAGTTATTCATTTGTGGATGTAGCTGATTTAGCTTTTTGGTGAATTTGCAGTCCCTGACTAAAAGTCAGGGAAGGTGCACTTAACAATAAATTATAAATGTATATAATTAGTCTGAAAAGACTATAAATTTAACTGTTCTTTTCTTGTGGACTTCGCACAGGTATTGCACTTTAAACTTAGTACACCGTAGAAGCCTTATGGTTGTAAAGAACAGCCAGCCCAGATGTGTTGCTGGCTGTGTCACTCAGTGACAGGCTCCATGTGGGGGATGGTAGGAAAGATAACATCATTCTGAAAGGTAATGTGTAACAGACCAGAACCAGGGAAGATACACACCAATAGACAGAGAGTTGAAGCAAAATAGAAAACTAATGGTTGACAAGGCATAGGTTACTTCATTATGGTATTCCAGTAAATGTGATAAGCTGATGCAATGGCCAAGATTACACCTACAGCCAAAGGAAGCACTTGTTTGTAGATAGATTCAGAATTCTGTCTTTGGTGCACCATGTTTTTTTTCTTTAACTTTCTGACTTCAATTACCAGGTGCCAGTCTGACAATAACCAAGCTCCGTATTTTTCTGCATGATTAAAGCAGGCAAAAAGAAAAAAAAGACTGGAGATTTTTTGAAATTGTACAGAAAGGACTGCCATGAGATCACAGAGACTTCATATGGCCAAAATATTTCCTGGACAGATGTCTTACGTGCTTCGATTACTTTCTGGCTTAGGCTTACCTCCGCTGCATAAACGTATTTTCTAATCCGGTTTAAGGTTGTGTCTACAGTTCCTCAGTGCACACCAGAGTCCTTGAATATATTAATATGCAAGTTCACCTAGTCTAGGAAAAACAAATCCTGTTTTCATACCCAAGGACACCAACATCTTTGTTTTTATTTTTTGTGCAGAAAAATGTTGAATCAAGCTGTTTTCTAAGATGACTGAGTTTGTGTTACATTGAAGATGCTTTTAACCTTTTAAATCAAAGGTTTTTTTTAATACATCAGAAAAAACTCAAAATTTGCATTATTCAGATAGGATTTCGTTTACATTGAATTAGTAAAGTCTCATTGGCAATTTACATTTTCCACGTTTTACAATAAAACTTGACACATTTATTTTGTTGGTTTTCTAAAAAGGTTCCTTTGATATTTCCTGATTTTACAGGTAAATGCATGTAGTTTAGTGACAGAATTTCATTTAAGAATTATCAGCACTACATTTCATGGTTTAACCCTACTGCTCAAAAATTTAGAATCACTTTTACATTAAATCTAAAATGGATCCTGTGAAACAAAAAATATATTTGGTATTGTGCATATATTTTACATTATTACTAGGGATGATTGACAGCTAGTCTATAGTCATGATCTATATTTTATATACCGGTATTTTTATTATATATGCGTGTGTCAAAACGTGAAAAAAAAAAAACAAACAAAAAAAAAACCATCTGTGTGCCTTTTGAGGTGAAACTCAAGACCATGACATCTTAGGTTTTCATCCCAATGCCGGCTTAAGGGGTAAGACTCTGGGCTTTTTGTAAACGTAAATATTCTTGAGTTGCAAATCAGAATGTCAATGTGTAGATGGAATTTTTTAATTAAATAAATTAAAAAAAAATCTACAACCATAGAATAACCCCTTATACACACAAAGGCAATAAAAACATCAACTGTGGCTGCATAAAAGCTTTATTCATATAGTCACTGACAAAAAGTGTACTGTACACATCAGTATATTTCTGAATACATTTAATCAGAATTTTGTATTACTTAAATATAGATCTGAAATATAATATTTACTGTAATACAGACCTAGCTTCTCTTAAACATCCCACATTATGTAGACATTACATTTTTTTTATATTCTCAATATTATTATAACTCTGGGGATGATTCAAATAATTTATAGAACTGTTCTCATGTTGGATTGCTCACAATGATTTGCATTAAATGCAAAATATTTTATCAAATAAAAAGAGGCATTAAAATATGCAAGAATGATGCAAAAGAGAAAATATTTTTATATAAAAAAAAGTACTCTGGTGAAAGCCACCATCAGGATGTACCACAAAAGACAGTTTCTTCTTCTGTGTAATGAAATCAAAATAATGGAAAAAAAATTTCCAGAGAGCATGACAGCATGAGCGCCACCTACAAGCCAAAGAAGAAAATAAAATTAGATTCAAATACAACATCACAAGGTGCTGAATCTTGCTTTCTGTAGGTTATTTACCACCGAAGGGCTGAAGCATCACTACGGACCGCCTTCTCTGGTGTTCTGAACAGCCTCCTCCCTGTGGAGACTGGAAACATCACTACCCACCTCTCTGTCACCCTCCTGTAGGGTTAAAAACAACATAACAGAATAAGTATAAAAACACCAGAGACACAAATAACAATAATAATCTGTTACACCATTTAAATGAGTTCAAACTTCTTGGAAACACAATGAATATTTAAACTATTTCTTTAAAAAAAAGAAAAGAAATCTAAATGTGAATGCTCGAACTCAAACAGTCAGATATAATCTTACCTCCAGTTTACACTCTGCATTTGCATAAAGCAAGCATTCTTATTAAAAGGGCATGTATTGTATTACACTGTTTATATTTATAGTAATAACAACCTCTGCTTATTCTGCAAACTTTGAAAAGCTTAGCAAGAAAGACATTTTCAGCAGCTATGAACAACATTTTTCTAAAAGGAGCATAAAAAAAAAAATGGTGTTCTACTTTGGTCTATGATTAAAAACCTTTGTGAAGTGAACAGAAAGGAAAGGCTACGAGATGCACATAGGCAGAAAATCAAGGTCCAAAACCTCAAAGAAAAACATAAATGAACATCCCTTGAAATGAAATATCACCAGGGTGAAGTTGCAAGCAGCTGCCATTATTCTATGTAGTATACAAAATATGATTGCACCTCTAAGAAGCGCATAATGATCATGAACATAATGTTCAATGTGTCTGATAAACACAAACTTCACAGCAGATGCAAAGCACGAGCCAGACAAGGATGCTGGTCACATCTCACTTCATCCTGAAGAACTTTTAAAAAGGAAAAACTAAAAAAGTGCTTTGATCATCTGCATTGTGCTTCTATTAAACCTTATGTCTGCGAGCTGGAATATAATAAACCATCACCTGTGGTCTCAAGAGCTTTCATTGTAGTTAAGATATTTTAATGTTGGTATGCAACTGTATCAGAACCAACCTTGAGTTTAGATAATCCTTTTGATTCTGTGACTGATGAGTGACTTGTAATTGGAGAGACAGGTGGTGACGCGGGGAACAGAGGTGACTTTGGGCCATTGTAGAGAGACTGGCTCCTTTTCACAGCAGAGGACACTGCCTGCGCAAAGCGGGATGGAGTTGTAGGAGAGAAAGGTTTGGGCGCTGCAAAGCTCCTTAGTTTCACCAAGCTTAACCCTGCACTTGGCTCTTTAGTTGGCAGACTGCTTTGCCTTGTCATTTGCTTGAAGGGCACATTCTTGTCATTCTGTTTGGGACTTAGCCGGACATCAGTGGCCCCTGCCGTCTCCTCTTGACACTGCATGGGAGGAGGTGGAGGAGGGGGTGGCAACGCTGATCTTTCCACATTCCCTTCAGTCTCCCTCTGAGGAGAGCTGGGACTGGAATTAAGACTCTTCTCTGCTGCTGAGGTCACATAATACCCAGGTGACTTTTTGTGCTGCGCCAAGCAAAAGGGAGACGGCTTAGGTAATGTTGCAGGTGGAACTTTCGCCTCCTTTATCTCGGCTGGTGAATCTGCTTGAGACGCCCCATTGACCGAGGAGGGCATCTGATCTGTGCCGTGTAAACTTGTTGGTAATGAGGAATGAGTAGGTTTAGGTGTACTTCCATTTACAGTGTGTTTCATAGACATACTAGAAGTAGTAGTAGTACTATTAATAGTAGTGCTAGTTAATAAATCTTCCCTGGATGAATCAGAATTCTGCTCGCTTTTCTCTTCCGTCTGTACCCTTTGTTCCACTTTCTCCTCTAAATCGTGAGAACAGTTATTATGTCCCTCAGCTGAAGCTTCAGGACGCGTTTCCAGTGTCAGTTCAACTTCAAAATATCTCAGTTTCTCCAGAGATTTTTGTGGAACAACAGTATATGTAGTCATCCCCACTTTGGGGATGTAGTCCCGCGTGAGCTCATTGGAAGGCTTGGGTTTTGGCTCAGACTCTGTGGATGGCACTTTAGTTATGACAGGGGGACTTGGTGCTGAGTCTTGGCATGATGAGGTCTCTGAGGTGGGGGATGAGGCATGCTTGAGGTCAGAGGGTTCCAGCTCCTCTGTCAAAGTGGCCATATCTTTTTTCCCTACTGCTTCAACAAGAGGCAAATCTGCTGGGGAAGGAATATTATCCATGAATTCTTGAGGAGGTGGAGGGAAATGTGCGAAGTCCGTTTGGACTTGAGCATCCTCTCCAGAGGGACGTGATGTGCTAGTGGTCACCGAACTCTCCAACCCGTCTGTCGGCTCCCGCGGGGTTTCAGTGTTTGCTTGAACCGAGGCCAGCACCTTCGCGTCCCGAGTTCCAGGCAGATGGAGGCCGCTACCACGGCAGCCGTTGCCTATTGACTCTTCATACACAGGATGTGGGATGACATCTTCATATGGAGACTGGCCATTTTCTGTACAGAAAAAATGCGAGATAGGTGATGTCTACCATGGAGACAGACACATATGATTGCTGCAGAATATTTTAGAAGAGGTACAAGGAAAACCTACCAGTAACTCTTTGTTCTGAAGGGTTTCTGCCATCCGTTTCCACAACTGCAGAATCAGTCAGTGTACTCTGTACCTTACTGCAGAGAAAAGAAGTGAAGACTTAACATATCTTACTCATACTGGTAAAGATAAGAAAAATAAAAAGGGAGACAAAGTTCCTTCCTCAGCAGCATCACTTATGTTCGTACTTGCCATCTGAGGACAGATCAAGTGACTGATCTTCCCCACTGCCATCCATTGACATTGTGCTCTCTGTCTCAATATCTGGCGAAGGGGAATGTAATGAGGCTTCAGGCGACAAGTTGAGGCTGTTCTCTCCCTGGGTGCTAGCAGACTTTACAGACACAGTGGTGGTCTCCTCCTGCTCCATTATCTCCTCTAGTGTGTCGATGGTCACAGTAGCTAGAAAACAGCAAAGACAAAAGGAATTAGAACAGTTCAATGAGTCATCACGTTTTATATAATCAAGGGAAAGTGTTGGCAATATCATTTCGCATACATACATACAGTACATACATGTAAGCGATGTTCAATAATATTGTTAACTTGTCGTGGCGTCCAACAACCCATTTAATTTTTTTTAGTGAATCAGGCAACAAGCACATCAAGGGTTTGGACATTTTGGTTACTGCTCACCCCTGCTTTACACTCATTACAAACTGCTAATTAATGTCTGGAGAAACATGAGGTCATTGATGAGAGCAGCGATAGACTTCCGCCTTAACGTTCAGTGTTAGCTCAAAAATGCAGAAGCAGCAGCGTTAGTTGAGAGTTGTGTCAAACATAAGCATCTCAAATAATATACATGACATCTCTCATGCTTTGATATTTTGAAAGAGAGGAGACATAGCTGAATAGCTGGATGTTTAATATGTGCATGTCGGGTAAACGTCAGTTAAAAAAAGTAAAAACCGGTAATTCTTTCCATGACTACACTCCGGTGACTAACAGCTAAAGGAAGCACATTACAAAGAAGCAGAAGGAAAGAGGAATTTCAAGGCCACTCAAACAAAAGCTTGCCATTCCTGCCGTCTGATCTCCATATCCACACAGTCACAGGGGCTAATTTGGGGAAAAGCAGCAGAGGCGACTCAGGTCAGAGAAAATTGTGTTGAAACTACCAGAATGCATGATAGGATTGTCATGCATACATGTTTAACACATGCAGACTGATGTAAAACTGTAGAATTGATCAGAGCAATATACTGCCAGGGAAAAGATGGGTCAGAGAAAAGTTGGGAGATTACATGACAGCAACTTTAAACTTAAGCCAAGAAGAAAAAACACGTTCTGTAAAAATATTGCAAACAGCGTATTTTAGATTAAATCCATTATTTTTCCAATTTAGATTTCCTCAGAGGACATTAATTTTGTGATGCCTGAAGAATTTAAAAAACATAAAAATAAACACTTTACATGATATTAAATTATATTTTAATCTCCCTAGAAAGATTTAATAATAATTTTCTAGTGGTGAAAGTTGTTTAAATTAAATAAGTAAACTCTCTGGAATCATTACACAAAGATTGCTATAGTTTCTAAAGTTAACTTTTGAACCAATTTGCATGTTTAAAGTTTTACATGAAACACAAATACAACTGCGCATGACTGAATACCAACAGATGTGAACTGGACAAAATTCTCCAACTTTCTTATCTTTAGAGCTCTAGTAAATCAGCCAGTATAAAATGCAAGTGTTTAACCAAACCTCAGATAAAATATTCCGACTTATTTTTAGTTTTATCTTTAAATTGCTGTGTATACAGGATTGGTGGAGTTTCCCCTAACAGGACAAAAGGATCCGATGTGCCTACACAATCACAGGAAAGTATGTTAAAACAAGGTGATTTGAGAGAAAAATACATGGACCTTCTAACCTACGCAGACGTAGAATACAAAAGAAATGAGAGTTTGAAACTCAATTCCTTCTAAACATCTCATGGTGGTTAGGTAACATGCACGGAAGCTAAAAACAGACAGGACAATAAGCTTCAAAGCTCATTTATAAATTGCATGCACAACCAATGCAATGCCTTTTTCTCATTTGTAAAATTAACAATGAATATCTGTAATTGTCCATATGTTCCAATTTGCATGTCTTCCACTGATGAAACGTTTCAAATAGGCATTTCTCAGTAAAAAACACTAGGGGGTGCAATACTCAAAGAAAATAAATATGCACACAAGCTGCTAAACCTTAAAGCTCAGAGTATATTTTGGATCAAATTGTATTCTACAACAAAGCCAAACTCTTGCCGATTGAATGATAAACATATAATTGATAACAGATTAACCTTTGTGATAGGAAGTACTGATAAATAATGAAGCAAACCTTGCAAATTTTCATCTGGAGAAACTGCTTCTTGGACAGCAGTACATGGAGGTGTAGGGGGTGGAGGAGCCTTGCGTTTGGTTCTTTTTAGTGATGACTCTGCTGAGGACCCTCGACTAATGCCAGTGATCTATATGAAAAAAGGCCAACATATAATCAATGCAGAGCAGCAAAGAAAACACATGAAGCCACGGTGGAACATCTGAGTCTTATTTCAGTCCTTTCACCTGATCATAAAGTTGGGGATTAGGTTCGGAATTGATTCTCCGACGGGTGCCAAGGTCCGAGTGGCAGCTCGGAGAAACAACGATGGGGGGTTGGGGTGCACGTCTCTTCTTTGGCGCATCAGCAGACGTTGTGGGAGAACCAAGCGAAGCTGAATTTGAGCAAGGCAGGGCCATACTGAGAGGTCGAGGCTTGCTCACGAGAACTGGAGAAGACGGGGCACTGGCAGTCGTTGGCTTTAAAAGAACAAACATCCAATCAGACTCTGATAAGGAGCCAGTTTCCAAATAGCACAGTGAACATTAACTAATGGCAAACAAAAGCAAACATGTGACAGAGTATAAGCGAATGTAACCTGCAGTGACAACCATTTTACTGGAATATATTTACCTGCTCTGACTTTTTCTTGCTTTTTCTAAACATGCTGAAGAGGCCTTTATTTTCCTCCTCTTTCTGATTTTTATCTTTGCCTGGTGTGACTGCTCCTGGAAATAAGAAAATTGCAGCAGTTAAAAAAAAAAAAAAAAAGAAAAAGCTCTACTCTACACAGTCACAGTACGCAAAAATGAAATACCTGCAGATGTCGGTGAGACTGGGCACGCTGTAGAGGCGGATTGGCCTAAAAGCCAACACGTTTAGCATTTAGTGCGCAATGCAAGGTGCGTTTGTTTACATAGTACATTTCATGTACAGGACAATTCAAAGCGCTTTACAGAAATTAAATAAATTACAGATGCTGCAAAGAAGAAAGCATTCAGCAACAAATAGCAAAAAAAAAAAAAAAAAAAAAAAAAAATCACGAATTCAACTTAATTTATAATAAGTGGCACACACACACACACACAAAATAAAAGCTAGGCCAGAAGTAAAAGCTTACCTTTTGTGTCCCTTGCATAAACTTCCCGTATGGAGTGATCATTAAGTGAACTGGACAGGTCTAAAGGGGTCAGCGAATGGACGTCTCTCAGCAGAATGGTAGTTTCCGTGTCAAATTCACATTTCTCACAGATTGCTGGTAAGAGTTCAGCAAGCGGGACTCGGGGATTAACTCGTAATATCGTTTTCTGTGTCTTTTTGTAGTTGATCACCATGCGAACAGTTGCCTGGAGTGTAAACAAGGAGAAATTCTTAGAATTCAGCCAGGGCGTAAATAGCAAAGTCATGGTTATCAGGCTTGACAACATACTTCAGGCATCTGAGGACCCGTCTTCTTATTCTTGTCTTCTCCTTTAGGTTTCAGTATGATCTTTTCTGCATCCAAAGTTCCGATGAGTGCATTGGGTTTGAGCTTGATGCTGTTCCTGTTGGCAGTGACCAGTTCTAAGGTGTGGCTTGAGGGGTTGAGGTGGTAACTTGCACAAAGGGTCACCAATAGATCCATTACAGGTTTGCTACAAAAAGGTCACAGCACAAAAACAAAAAAGGGCAATAGTTAGAAAGAGAAAAAGAAAAAGTTGTAGTATTTCCTATGAAAAAAAAACACCCCAATGTTCTGGAAGACATTTTGGTTGTTACCAAAGTAAAAATAAAAGCTTTTATTGTAGCATCATTTTTTATTTTTAATGACCCACAATCTTAAAATGAATTGCATAAATCACATTGTGGTAAATATAATTAATCTCACTAAACCATATTCTGATTTTTATTAGTATTTGTTTTACTTCTAGAATATTTGTTTGTCTTCATTAATATTCTAATTGCACTCTTACTCTGTTCATCAACTAATAGTTTGGTAGCTTTTTTAGTTTCTTCTCTTTGTTTCTTGCCTGTTCATCCACGGCACTTTGTGTTATGTCAAAAAAAGCCTCAAAGTCTGAATAATGACTGAATGATACAACAAAAGCTAAATAATTCTACTTAAATGTAACTTAACAACCTGATTTTCATATATATATATATATATACATACATACATACACACACACACACATTTATTAATGAAATGCATGAATATGTTCTCTTTAGTTTTTCAGCATCCAAAGTGACACCAAAAATCGACTTTTTTTGCTCAGCTATTAAGTCAAACGCCAACAATATCCTGGGTATGTTAAAAAAACCAAGTAGCAGAAACCAATCATGCTTTAGTATCTGGAAACAAGTACAATCTAGTATTTTGTCTAAAAATATTAAAGTAAAACAGCTTAAATAGAACAAAAAAGCCCATTTACTTCTTTGTAAACAACCAACATAAATCACTGCAGATTTAACTGGTTTGCAGACATGGAGCATTTTTAAAATACCAGCACATTAGCTGGAGCAAAGTCTGCAAGACTTTGTGCAAACAACATAAAAACACATTTGTTAAAAACTTCTAAACCTAAAATAGTTACACTGAGATGGTTCAGAAGGAAGAAAAGATTAGTTTAATCTTTTCAAACCAGATTAATATCAGTCACAAGTCAAATTGAAAAAGATGCTTGTGAAAGATTGTGCGCAGAGTGATAGCAACATGTTAAGTTCTTTAATGCAAGTTTTTCTGTGGAGCACTTGGACATGGGTGTGAGTTGGGGGGGGTATTGCTGACACATGCTGATCTGATTAAGTGGTACAGTCCACTGGGTCATTGCAGCACTGTGGCGTGCAAAAATTAGATGAGTCATTGAGTTTGAGAGACATGTTTCATCAGGTCAAAGACAAGAATTATTTTTAAAAAAATGCAATTAATGTTACGCAAGTGCACATATGAAACTAACATGGAGCTGCTCCACCCATCTGACTCAGTCTGATAAAAGCTGGACGTCATGTGATGACTTAATCTGTCATCAGTCTCATGATGTGGAGCTTAAATGAACAAAAAGCAATGCAGTGTGTATTTGCTTAGACTGCAAACATATGTATATGTGCACAATCATTAATACACCACGACTCTGAAGCGATACAGATTAAGCGGCGTATCAGGTACCTTCCATGAACCATAGTCATATTTTCCACTCCATCAGGCAGAACCACAGTCAGTGAGAGCTCTTTGTCCAAAATGTTCTCTTTTTGGTCCATGTTTAAATGAGAGTTTTCCATCTGCCACTGGGAAAAACCTGGAGAATCCAGCTTATTTAGTCCTGGTGGGGATGGTGCTTTGCTTTTGGTTGACGCCCTACAGTTGAGAAAAAAAAAAAAAAAAAAAAAAAAAAGTGTCAGCCCTCTCACATTTGCATTGCTACTTGATAAACTTTTTTTCCCCACCTGCGCAAAAGTGTGGATTTAAAAAAAAAGGGGATTAGTGCCACCTCTGACAATATTCTCCCAGAAATGAGACACAAGTCATATGAGAACCAAGTGGACACACTTAGTGTGCCTGAAGAAAAAAAAGACAGTGAGTAGATAAACATGCAAGAAGCAGTTAAACACAAGGTTAAGTCCTTCATTTCAGGCACTGATGAATCCTTACATGGTGTGTAAGGACAGCTTTCTTTTCTTCAGTGGGTCAAAGACTGAGAAAAACATTAAGTTTGAAGTGTGTTGCAAGTTTTCATTTGGTTGGGAAGGAGGTGTGAGTAAAACCTGCAGCAGGTATTAAACTGTACAAATACTGTCAACACACACAAACATATACATCTATATTAAATTTAGGATGTGTTTGTCAGTAGGCCATCTGTTGCACACATGCAGGAGAAATCTGTGACACCAAGCATATAAAGATAATTACACCACTTCCAAAATGCAGTATGGAACTATCAAAAAGAAAATGTTTTCCTTTCAGCAGGGTCATCATTAGAGGGTTTAAGGATTAACTGAGACACATTTTATTTCGCGTCACCATTTGTCTGACATGAAAAGCAGCAGATGTTATGACAAGAAACCAGTGTAAATAACAGATCCCATCTTCAGTGAGCACACGGATCACGAACACTGGAAACATTCATGTGTCATTTTATTCAGTCTATGTGTGCACACACACAAAGAAAAAGGTTTTTGCAGAGGCAGCGTTCTGAATTACAGCCTGCAAAGTCTCACGTGGGGGCACTGCTTTTTCACACAGAGGAATCCAAGCAATGCAAGGTCACAGACTCCACTGAGGCACAACCACCAAGGATTATTAGTATCGCTATGGGGGAGGATGCCCTTAAAACACAGAAAATTACATAAACATGCAAACACAGTAAGATAAATAGTTGTTTTTTTTTAACTCAAATTAAGACAGTCAAAAAATTTAATTATTATATAAGATTATATCAAATAAATAAATGGGGAGTCTTGATGAATTGTGAGCTGGGGATTACATTTAAACAAACAGAATAATGATTGCAAATAAACGTTAACTAAATTTAACCTGTTCTCATTTAGAAGCACTGTACACCGCAGTAAAAAGGCAAAGCAGGCTAATAATTTAATTACTGTCACTGCATAGCAACCACCAAGTTCTCCAAGACTCAGGTCTGAAATCGCTTGGAAACTTGCAGTATTTATACTGTATTTTTTTAAGTTCTTTCTTTCAATAAATAAATATATATATATATATATATATATATATATAGAGAGAGAGAGTTTTTTTCTGTTTTTACAAGTCTTTTAATAATTATTATTGTCATTATATTCTTCTGGTTTCTTAAGCATCTGTGTGGGTCTTTAAAATCCCTGTGCATTGCTTTAGATCATATGATCATTGTCAGCCAGACTACACACGGTACAGAAGCACAGAGAGGAAGTTACTCTACATGCTAAATATTTCAAGAAGGGTGGATGCAGCAACTGAGGCAAGGAAGCAGAAATGTGTGAGAACCCAGGTTAAAGTCAATTACCTCTGTGTCAAAAGCAGTGAGGGATAACCAAGAAGCATCTAACCAGCAAGTCCAAACAATCTACTGCTTGCTTACCACATTTAAATTTCATTGGATTACAACATATATCCCCAAATCCATAAATCAGTTTGTGAGCAAAGTCCTTCCGAAATGTTGCAAAACTTTGCACAGTTCACAGAGTTGCAAACAGAAACCAGTCCAATATCATCTGGTTATTCAAACATATCGATTGAGGTATTGTGCTTAGAAAAAAAAAAATCCCAATATGCATAAACTTTAGCATTACTTCTAAGACAGGTCAGATACAACAGCCTTCAATTGATTCGCACATAATTCCTAATATTCACTAAATAAACAAACACAGATAATTCTAGCTCAATCTGGTGGATATTATATTTGGAGTAAGGAGAGTAAGAATGCTTGGCTTCTTTGTTTTAGAATTTTGGGAATTTGAAAGTGATTTCACCTTATGAATAATGCTCCATAAATACCTTAATGATTGCAGATTACTGTAAATATTCTTATCGCTCATTATTTCCATTGAAGAAACCTGGTCTGACCTGTTCCTGTGTCGAATTTCCAAAGAAGGTAGAAACAAAACTGACTCATTCTCATGACACCTGACTGGGCACTGATGATCTACTCACATCGAAAGTTTTAAAGGTTAGATATTTACATGTGTAACAACAAGATTAGTGAATTTAGTGATTTAACCTTTAACCCCAATAACCTCTGAGCTGGGGACGAAATTCAATCTGTTGCAAGAATGATTAGATTAAAAATAGATGTTGTTAAATTGCTTAATGGCAAGGTGTTTAGATTCTAAAAAGGGCAAAAAAATAATCAGTTTAGTGCAAACTGATTGGTTGTTTCTCCTACATAACAAAAAATATTAGATAAACATCCTCCAGCTCCCTGGAGTATTACTGTACCATCCATCCGACATGTACGCTGAGCACTCCCCATGTTTCCACATCAACACATGTGTCACAACTTGTAAATGCATCTTTTAGTTCAGTTTGTGGGTTGCTTTTATCTGAAAGCACTAAAATCCAGATCTGGGTTTGGCAGAATCCCGAAGGAGGCGTTAAGATGAAAACCTCCTGCTAAACCACAACCTGTTTATGTGAGACTATCACAACAGTTTCACTTTAAAAAGACACCAATGAATTCCTTGCCAATGACAGAAAGAGGACAAACAAGCTGCACATAAATTTACACTGAACCTTCAGTAGGTACAAAGTCCTGATTACATCAGTTTCTGGAAGTATCTAAACTTCCCAAACTGTTCTGAAAAGTAGCTCTGTATTGTTTAAGGTGGTTCTTAGAGATCCAAAGTAATAATTTTAGACCTAAAGACAAAACTGAAAGATGTGTCAGGACAAAAAGAATTAAAAGAAAAATTAGCTCAAATGTTGCACCTTTCAGCGCTTTTCCATTTACTGTGTCAAGTCTGTGAAAAGTCTTAATTTCTGAAGCGCTCTCAGTTTCATAGTTGCATCTGTCATCCTCCTGCTTCACTCGCAGATTGTCTGCTTCGCTTCTGTATATGTACCTGAATTCTCCAAACAGAAGGTATTTATTAAATTAGCTTGAAAAATAAACAGGCTATATGTCAGGTTCAGGGTCGGACCAGTTTATCCAGCTGCTTAATCGTGGAAGACTTCCTAAAACTCAAGGCTCAGCGAGCGGTTGACAGACACTGAGGTTTGCATTTTCCATGCAGACATGCGTTTGTGTTGCTAAACGAAAGGGAGACATGCTGCAGCTTGACTGTGCTGCCGCCTCATTCGCAAGCTTTCTCTGGGAGGTCTGAAACTCACAAACAAGTCCATTCAATACTGCAGAGCATGCTTGATCATAGACTACCAGGAAATAATGGGCCTATTGTCACCATGTCAGTTTTTACACTCTGTCATAGGATGAGCTTGTGATCTTTACTACATGAAACAGATGAAGGAATAACAGCATGTGCCATGGTACACAAACAGCATATGGTGATCTTCTCTGTTAACATGACCTTCCTGGTTTCACTGTATGAAATATTAGCAACATTAAGACAGATGTGCGAAGGATGCAACAACAGACATTTTAAATATACTGTACCAAGTTTATGATAGGTTGCTAAAAAGCCATTGCTAATGTAATCATGCTTAAGGGAATATTATCTTCAAATCTTTAATTTCACCACTGCATAATGATGTTTTAACTGAAAACCAAGAAACAGCAGAAAGCGAAACCTCAAATACTTCTTTGATTAGGTATGAAAAAGACAGAATGACTGAGAAGAGAGGGGGGAATTGGTAAGTGTGCCTTGTTGTAAAAAATCAAAAATGACTAAAACTAGAAATGAATAGAATGCAACCAAGTGAACAAATGAGGAAAAATCTTGATTCCTTTCATTCCATTAGACTTTGCAGGGGGCATTACTTTAATGAGAAACACCTCCGCATTTCTGGAAAGCTTCTTCAGCCATAGAATTAAAAGCTGAGATGCATCCTAGTGAGGATATAGCAGCAGCTCAGAAAGAAAAACCAGACAAATCCAGAGAAGTTTAGCTCCTCTGAGGTAGAGAGAAGATGAAGGATTAGCAAAAATGCCTCTTCTGGTATGTTAGCAGCTGCTGGGTAGCAGGATGGCCCCTTGGGGAACAGTGGGTTCATGAACAAAGAAACAAACAAGTCCCCCACCCTTTCTTCATATTATTTCTCCAGTCACACTTTCGGACAACACCCTGATTATTTTAAGAAACAAAAAGGCAAAAAAAAGTGGTTAATGCTCCACTGACCAGGATACCACAAGACTCTAGCAACAGCTCAGCTACACAGACAACTCAACAGGCTTAAACATGCCACACTGCAGCAAGTCCAGCACACCCGCCACTTCAAGTCACAACACAGACACTTAGAAGTCTGAATGCAATAAACACACACACACAAACATATTTAGAGCCTTTAACACTTAAAGAGAGCTGTGTTGTGGCCTACTGGAAGGCAGGTAACACATTTTTTCCCCTCACTTTGCCCGCATTTCACACCACACGCTTACCTTTCAACCCAAGGATGTTCCCACAGGTTCTCTCACATAACTTCCATGTCTCTGTGTTCTCCCACGAGTGGCCAGGCAGACTGAACTCTGACAATACAGCTTTTGAAATGCCCACTTTAATGCCACGCCCGAAGCTGTGACATCAGAAATCTGTCTCCTCCACCTAAATCCTGCAAACCCTTTTGCTGCGTCTCCCGCATACAGCACACACTGGTAGCACTGCCCCCCCTGGTCATGGGCAAGAAGGTAAGCTGCTTTGCCTCCCTTTGCAGACATGAACCTGAGGGTGGGGCCAGTAAAGCAGCATGTTCACTGACATACACTGCAGCATGTGTGTTCACAGCACTCTGACTGGAGTTAATCTGCTGAATGATCATGTTCATGTTGTTGATGCTACTCATGCGACTATGGTGCAATTAACAAGGTAAACAAGCAAGAGAAGTCAAGAGTCCTGACTCAGCTCTTGTCTTTTCATATGATTTAAAGCCATCCAGGAGACTTTTTAGCTTCCTAATCTAATCAGGTAGTACTTCTGAGTTT
The DNA here is from genome assembly GCA_037177515.1 of Pseudomugil tenellus. Classification (NCBI taxonomy): domain Eukaryota; kingdom Metazoa; phylum Chordata; class Actinopteri; order Atheriniformes; family Pseudomugilidae; genus Pseudomugil; species Pseudomugil tenellus. The sequence goes on along the minus strand of JBAMHX010000014.1, from coordinate 15,246,147 downwards.
GTTTTCCATAAAACACACCTCACTTCGGTAGAATTGGCTCACTCCAAAACCACCACAGAGGGCTTGTCGGTTAAAATATAATGATAGTGATTATTGAGAAACAAAAGGAATGACTGGTTAGTGAATCTGTGGAAACATGTCGGAGGATCGTTGAGTTTTCATACTTGACTTAAAGAATGTAGTCAGAAAAACTGGAGAAAATATTTGAATAGTCGTCAAACATATTTACACTTAGTTTAACTGTAAAATATCAGAACCGTGACCAGCTCAGTGCTTCAAGCAGCTTTGTTTCGCCTTTCAAATTTATGCTTTCAAGAAGGATCTACAATAAGATTTACAACCAAGATGAGGAAGTTTAAACCTTGGCTTGAAGAAAACATTATTCTATTGGGGACTTGCTTCTATACAGTGGAAAAGAAGTCAAACAAAGAGCTTCACACAGCATGTTTGAAGACACACCCTCATTCAGGAAACTATACTCTGCCTGGTTCAGAAGCAATAAATCTGACTTTCCATTGTGAAATCGACAACTCTTCATAACTTTTACTTAAAAATTTGCAACCCACGCTGCAAACAGCATCAGATGAGGAGGAGGTGAGACACCGACTGGTGTCGGAACGTGGGAGTGAACTCTGAACTCAGCACTGCTCACGTAACTGTGGCCAGGATCAACATCAAATCCTCCCCATTTACGCATCTCATTCACTGCAAGTAAACAATGGAGCAACGCCAAATTTATCCAGTCTTGTATAATACTTAGGATGGAGAAATTAACCCATTTGAATCAGTGGTCCAAGACAGACGTTTACGATGTGACTGTACCGGGAGCAAAAATTAAAACAAATGTAATGAATGCCTGATTAATGGTGGATGGATGTTGGGTCGGTGTCGTCACCCTTGAGTAAAACAGTGAAAGCAAACCAAAACAAAAGATTCCCTGCCCAATCAGCCGAAGTTCCCCCCACTATCCCGAGCTAAGCGTCTGGCTACATAATGGAAAAGATCTCAGATGAAAGTTACTCTGAAATTAGGTGGAAGGTGAGGTTTAACTGTAAGGCAACAGTTTACACATAAGCAGGGAGGCCAGATGAGTTTTCTAAGATTATAGGCATGGACTAAGAGGAGTAAAGTCATCTAAAGTAGCCTGTTTTTGTGCTTTTGGCAAATACTTGTCAAGCCAAACTTTTACAAACGACCTCTCAAGAAGTGGGACACTGAAGATTACATGTACCAACCAAACTGTAAAGAATGGGCTGAATATTTTGTCCTGACATGAAGAAACAAATGCCACCCATAGATCCTCATGTCTGTGATGATAGCATCACTTTTTGTAATGAACTCTGGCTGTAACTGGACACTATTTGTAAAAGCAACACCACTAAGATAGGAGTGATCGTAAAAAGGGTCTATCCTTGTACAAGTTCTTACCTTAAGCCTACCAAACACTGACAATAATCTCAGCTTGTCAGTTCCAAAGAGAAGCACTTACAAATTAAAAAGTCCTGTTTTATTACATTATATCTGTTTAGCAGTTGCTGCTCAGCTATGGGTCTAAATGCAAAGACCGCTTTGTCCCGACTAATATTTGACACAAGCAAATACAAGGCAGGAAGAAAAACTGCCTTTGTTGACTTCAGTTTATTTGTTTGTCTGTTTCTTAGCAACTTCATGCAAAAACTACAGAACAAATTTTAATAATTTGTTTTCTGACAATAGATCTTAGTTTAACATAGATTTAATTATTTTGGGAATGATCCGGATCACCGTCAGGATCTGAGAATCATTTGAAGGATTCTTTATTATTGTGAGACCATTTTTAATATGTATATAGCTCCACAATAATCAGGATGCGTGGCCAAAAAAAGTTTCCAACAGATGCCACAGTTCATTCTGGTTTAGGTCTGTGCTCTCCCAGTGCTCTTCAGTATAAGATAGATACACACAGAAGTAAGATTCATTTTATTTTCAGGTTTCATTTTTTTTCTTTTCAGGCTGACAAGTAACTTTTAAGTTGCTTGTTTTGCAGCAGTTCCTTGATTTATCAGCACTTATTAAGAAATCTAATTTCCATTTTTAAACATCAGGGTACTATAATGCAAAATAAAAAAAAAGGTTTATAGTGGAAAAGTTTACAGTAATATATGTTTTTTTCAGATTGGCGACATTTCCAGGGTGTTTGCTAGGATAGGCTCCAGCTTTCCCGCAACACTGAACTGGAATAAACGGTATGGATAA
>JBAMHX010000014.1:15232159-15243865 GCA_037177515.1 Pseudomugil tenellus | reverse complement strand
GCGACATTTCCAGGGTGTTTGCTAGGATAGGCTCCAGCTTTCCCGCAACACTGAACTGGAATAAACGGTATGGATAATGGATGGGTGAATGGAGTTTATCACACACCTCAGGCTGAAATTTCCACTTTTGCCGTATTCCGAAGGTGAATACAGCAAAATCTGTTCATATCTCATTAAGTTATTGGGTCATTTGTGCATTTATGAAGTATTTCACATATAAAATAGGTGATTTTACATAGATGTAGAGAATGTTAAGTGAGTCATTTATAGTCACTGTGCAGCTTCACAGTTAATTCATAAAAAGTTGTCAAATCATTATCATTTGGTATATAATTTTTAAAATTCTTGAATTGCCTTGAGGTAAATAATCAACTGGTAAAGTTAATTAAGTAGAAATATTTGTTGATTAATATGCCTAATACTGTTTTGATTTCCTGATTTGGCCTGCACGGTGTCCTCATCATTATTTATCCATCATTTTCTGGAAAAAAAAAAACTAATCCAAGATTGTTCTAAGTTGAGTCCCTCCTTAAGCTCTCAGCATCCTCTCATGTACAACATGTTAGTATCCAACTGTGAGTTTAATACCACTTAAATATTTAACTAAGAAACTGGGAGCGCCATCTCCACAGATGGATGCACTGAACCATGCTTAGGCTATGAGCACCCGTCTAAGCACCTGCCAAAACCAGTCCTCTTCCTGGTTTCTGATGAGAGCAGACACCCCCCCCCACCCCTGTTAAGCTATGAGACCTGCCCCAAACTGAACCTCCAGCCAATTTGATAAAGGAGCTGAGAATTTATCCCCAGAGTCCTGTTATACCACCATCTGTTACCCACTGCTCATGGACCACTGGAATTTGGTAACCACCCCACTTTCACCTTTTCTTCTTGAAACCTTTTAGACGTTTATCCTTATATGCTTTCTCTTCCGAACACAAATACACTCACCCACTCCCACCTACCACCACACTAACTCAAATCCAACTCAATCATCTCCACATTCACTTAAACTTAAGTTTTCATATTTCACAAAGAAAACAAAACAAACAAATAAAAAAACAGGCAAATGGGTGGGGAGTGAGGGCTCCTGGGGAAAGACAAAACACAGGGCTGGAGGCACAGCTGGTAATCTGGTGAGAGGTCACTCACAGTAAACACAAGCGTCTTAAAGAGGGTCTGGAAAGGCCATTACTTTACAAGCAGAGAGGGGATGGAAAGATGTTAGTAAGAGAAAGAGCACAGGGACCCGATGAGAACTTCCCACCTCCTATGTTTATCGTTTATTAGTGGAGGCTAAACAAAAACTTTTTTCCCACAGCAGTTACAGCACAAGCCTGGTTAAACTCAAAGTCACAGGGTGTCTTTAACATCATTACAGAGAGAAGTGATGGATGTTTGAAGAGCTGCACTTGAACTTTCAGAGCATTATGTCTGCTTGAACTTATTCCTGCACCCTCTTCCGTATGATTTAACGTGTTCATATACGGCAAAGGAAACAAGCACGGAGCTATATCTGTTAACAATTTAGATAATAGCATTTGAGATTATCTGTTGCAATTTCTCAACATCACTCTAGTTGCAAAGCTGAGGGTATGCTATGGTACATTACCCCTCATCTTATCTCAATGCAGCTCAAATGTTTCCACTGTAAACATTGCAGCATAGCAAAGCTACAGTTATGCAGAGTAAGATATATATTCAAAAATAAAGTAAGGGAACACAATGCGTGTTTTAGTCTGCTTGTATATATTTTCACACGGTTCTCAAGAGACCGAATGTATAAGAGGTTGTTTAGAGCTTCAGGATTTTTTTTCCACTTACAGTACACATAATAATCCTACAGAGTCCTACTGAAAGTCCACAGATAAGGTCTGCTAATTCCCTTTCTTGTGGCCAGACTAAATGTGTGCTTTTCAAAGAGAGACTAAGATTTAGATAAAATAACTGTGAGCGGGAAAAACTACCCTGGAGTTATAATTATAACTATCACACTGTGCCCCTTCATCTGAAACAATGCAGCATTGTCCAGAGTTGGGCATCTTTCTATGGCACTGCAGCGTGCGTTCCATCTTTTGCTAATCACATGAAAGTTTCTACAGTACTGACCCGCCATGAAAACCAATGAATTAATTACTGTAAAACCAAAATATTAATGCAGCTTCTCATTTACACTGAAGACAAGCACGGCAGAACCATCATAATTCTGTTTTTTCCTAATTTTGAGGAGAAATTGCACAAAAACTTCATTTGAAAAATGAGAGACATGTTCAGAAGTATAATTAAAGTAACAATCCTGCTGTTTTCGCAAAAGCAGCAGCTCAGAGGAATAAGGAAGCACAGCTGGATAGACATCTTATGTGGATCTTAAATACAAAGCTCTGCTTCTTACTTACTAATGCTTGCTGTCAGTGATAAAGTCCTCACTGAGTCCTCTGCTGCCGTTGCCTGTTTGTGTCATGCTGTGGTTCTTTAGCCTGCTACGCTCTTTCCTAGAAACTGATAAACTTCACCATATCTGGTCTTTAGCAATCTGATAGCATGCAAATTTCAGTTCAGGAACCAGTGCTGCAACACCCAAATACATGGGTGTTGCCACACAGGCTTAAGAAAACATCCCAAATGCAGGAAAAGTGACAGTGCCATCTAGAGAATCATGCAATGGTTTGCAATTTATTTCTTTTTCCCTTACATATAAAATAATATTTATGATTGATAAAAATTGCTAGAGGTGCTTTTGTTTAAATCGGATCTGTTGAAAACTCGGCAGTGCCAGTCAGGACTGGCCGGCCTCTCGTTCTAAATATCTCATCTAAACAAGACAAACACTGATAATGAAGGTCAAGCAAATTGAGGCAATCTGTTCTTTTGTTGCATAATATCTTTGAATGTTATTGAAGATATGCAAAGTTTTCTATTGAGAGCACACAAAGGACTGATTCAAGTGAAGTCATTGTGAATGTTGCACAGGCTAAGAGTGGGAGGCATTCAACGGTTATGGCCTGGAAAAGTGCATAACAGGAACAAAGAGGGGCCAAGTCTTGCAGTCTAGTGCAATCAGGATCTGTGCAAAAAAATCTATTAGAACACCATCAACATTATCTAAATGAATTATGCATAATATCTGTAAAAAGATCGAGAGAAAATGTGGTCCACTGGGCAAACAGTGCTTACTAAAGTTCATCCCTGTCCATGAAGAAGTATCTGCTGGTATTTACGGTCAATGCGTTGGCTGCAGAAGGGCAACAAAGACGAGCCATTATTCCCTGTTCCCTGGATGTCAGCCATTATGTCTTTAGGCTTGTGAAGCAGAAAGCATCACTGAAATAAAACTTTTCACAATTCAAACAGGCATTTTGCTTTAGCTGTCACGCTAATTAATTTATTCCATCCAGTGGGTGGATGTTTTTGAATGATACCCTTTATTTTTCCTGCAGAGCCTGTACAATGTCAGAGGGCTCTCTGAAGGTGCTAAACTAATACAGCCTTGTTGTCTCTGGAGATAACTACAAGGAGAAAACACTGATCTACTCCAGGTCCGGTGGTCTCTACACCTTGACTTTGGTGGATGTGCTTCAACTTCACATGCCCAAATTCTTTAAATATCTTAGATCCTCCGTCAGGTTTGCCATAATAGTCATCTGTACTCAAGCGAACAGCTGTACCCTTGGATTGCTTGAACGTCTGGAAACAGCTGTGGGGATTCACGATGCCTTAACTAATTCCACATTCTGCCCTGAGGAGAGCCAGCCGTGTGAGATCATGTTTTAAGGCGTTTCCAATTAGCAGGGCCAGCGCTGAGTTGTGCACTGCCAGAGGACTGAGTACATACGCTTCTTACAGCACAATTAGCAGTGTCATTTAAATGCAGCGTTTCTGACTCTTACTGATTGCAACAGCACTTTGTAAAGCAGTTAAGACAGCCTGGAGTTAAATAATATCTCCATGTGCCTGTGTGCCAGCAACATCCCTGCTTTAAAGCACCCAGCCAAGTGTTTCTGGCAGGGTCGCTATTTGGATAACAAATGAAGCATAGCTTTGAGGCTTGCATAAAATCTTCACATGTGACTGCATTTGAAAAACAGAGAAGCAGCAGGTTCCTTCACCCCAAATAAATGAAGATAGAAATAAGACAGAGGGGGTTTGTTTACCCCCCTACACACACACACATACACACACCCCAGCAACATATGGAAGAGTGTGGTGTACTTCTCCAAATAACATTCAAACCACAGTGATTTAGGTAGTCTGTGACTCCCTACTGCCAAGAAGCGTGGCTGAGCTCTTGAGTTACACAATTCTTTTGATACATGAATAGTAGTCACAGAAAAAAAAATCAGTTTATAATATGCCTAAATACTACTTTAACAAATGGGAAATTACAGTACTGAGAGCTAACACTGGAGTGGAAGCTATCATATGCTCAATTTCTCCATCCTAACTCAAATTTAAATCTCAAAATCTTGGCAGATTGCCTGAAAATGCCAAAAGAGCGAGCGGCTTGGAGTAAAAAAGCCCTGGAAACTCACTCAAGCTTTTTAATGATTCCAACCACTGGAATAAAAGCAACTGACATCATCTCCAACTTTGCAGACCAAAAGTGATGAGAAATTCCATCCAGTCACACACACTCCCAAAACTTCTTCACCGAACTCGTGAATAATAAAATATCCATTTCAAGCCCTGTGATTGCATGATATCCACAAGAATCATCAGCCTCATCACTGGGACAGAGGAGGCTGAATGTTTTCCCTGCAAAATAGTTCCCATGACCTCCACATATGGTGGAAGCAGTTTCTCAGTAAAACTCTGAGGGCAGGAAATGAGGAAAGTTCAGAGGTTGAAACGTCTGCAACAACTGTGAGGCTGCTGAGATGTGCTGAGTAAAAAGGATGTTAGTTAAAGTTACTTATGTAGAGACATTATGTGACAAGAAGCAGCATTAAAGCCTATGTCTAGAAAGCTGCAGAAACAGCATGAGGCCACTTGTTCTCAGGTGGACATTTCTGACATATTGCTGAAAAAAAGATATTTCCTTTAAAGAGGATGCATATGAAAAAGGTTTAGCAGAGTTTTAAGGCAGATTAATATTACTACTTGCACTAAAGAGGTTCCTAAATTTCCAAGTAATGTTTTCCTTCATTAACAAGTAAAAACAGTAGTTCCAGCTGTTTTTCCAAACAGTCGTTCTGCAGTACATACCTCCGACCAGAGCTCAGCGGATGCGACTGGGATCCACCATCATCCATGACTAAACTCATCGGCTTAGTAAAATCCCTTGGAGCAGTCCAACACAAAGAGAAAGAACATTTCATTTTTAGTGACAGCTGTCATCCTAAATATGTGAAACTTGTTTTCAGTGACGCAAACACAGAAATCTGGGCGAATCCCACGTGAGGTTATTAGTTTTTACCGACCGCTTCTTTCTTCTCCACGGCGAAAACATGCTGTTGATTTATAATCTCGTACTTACAATGAATGCAGTTTATTTTCGAAGCAATTGTCAACTTCCATGGGTCTTCCAGAAGGTGCAGCCAGCGACAAAACGCGTTTTGTGTGTAGCAGTAATGTCACTCTGAAGAGCTTTTTACGCCTTTTTGGAAACCATTCCAGTGTATTTTATCCTCTTTTATCCCTCCTTAGAACTTGGTATGGCCAGTTGTACATTATTAGCCTCCTAACCCCGTTGCCAGCCCAACTCTGCTAACTTTCATCTACACATCATTGTCGAAGCTGGAAAATGGGGCGTTTCTCAGTTTCTCGCCATCAAAGCTCGAGAGAAAAATTTGAGCTCCTTACGTGTTGGGAGATAATATGTATATTAACAGCTCAATACGACTATGTTGGTTAATATTTCACAAGCAAATGCGTTTATCTATTAAATTATAAATAGTAAACACTTGTATGTTTATGTTGTGTACTTCCTTTCTACTTTGTTTGTTAACAGCGACATCACGTGGTTGGTTGTAGGAACTACTACTTCTTTCTAAAAAGCTAATGAATTCACCATATTATGTGTTACACAATATATAACATTAAATTATTTACAATTTCATTTGTTTTGTTTCTATTTTCTTGTTTACTGATGTAAATAAACAACTGAGATGTAACAATTGGCCTGTCACAGCTTTTAGTGTAATTTTATACTGGTTGTATTGCTGAACTGAAAACTATTACTACTACTACTACTACTAATACTAATACTACTACTACTAATGTAAAACTCTAATAATAAATGGTGTTTCCCATCAACAAGAATAAAAGGAAGGTTGCAAAGGAGGATGACAGGACCAGCAATATTGTATCTTTGGTTATAGGAACTGGACTGATTAAAATGTTAGGTTTGTTGGGGGGTATTAATATGTATGAATGGGATCAGAAAGGACACAAAGGACTTAAAATAAATCTGAGAGGTCAGATTGAGATGATTTAGCCATGTGTAGAAAAGGATTCTGAATATATCACATTAAGGAGGCTGAGATTAGCCCTTTAGACCTGACCCATACAAAATGGTATTAAAATTCTGTTATTTAAATATGAGGTCTTTAACAATCTAACAAAACATGGGGGGAGGGGGGGGGATGTTACAATGTATTAGCATTTGGTATGTCAGAATCATTCCAGTGTATTCTTCTACTTCCTGGCATCTATTAGGAGGCAGAAACAAGTATCAGATTGTGTTCAACTGGATTTTGAGCAAAGCTTTTACCATAAATTGAAAAGGTCTGAGACTGTGTGTGAAAAATGTGTTTGGCTTTATAGGGGTGAAATAAGAAAACAGACTAAAAGATGCATTTAATAGATGTTGTGAAGAGGATGCAGAGAATAATTGGTAACAAGCTTGTGTTGTAATTACCCCTGAAGGTAACAGTCGGAAAGAACAAGAAGACAGAAAGGTGTTATAATAGTGGTTTACACTTATGTTCAACACTCATTTGCAAAACATTCAAACAATGTTTAAGGGTAAAGAATATACTGTTAAGAAACAAGTGGCATTGTATTTATTTATTTATTGTGGGTGGAGAGGGGGGAATCTATTAATATTAATAAAAAAAACATGCAATATGATACATTACATACTGTAATTAGAATATGTATGCGACTTGGGATTATTTTAAATGTAAAAAAGGAAAAGAACGCAGGCATGGATTTGTGTGTGGAGCAAAACAAACATTGTCTCACTTCACACTCGTTTTTTTACAGAAAACAGGAATGTACCAAAGATTTTTCATGTATCCATTCAAACAAATTTCACTGGGACACTAAAATCCCTCCGAATAACTGAACCTGTTTGGCTAGCACAAAGTCTTGTTTTCATGTTTTCTTGTTTATCAATTGCTACTAAAACCACAAGCTGTAAAAAGAAAGTTATTTAGTTAGGAAAAATATCCCCTTTTTTGTTTAATATGTTGTGTATGAAATGCAAAAAATTAATTCACAAGCAAAACCGGAAGCGAACATTTCCATGTAAAATAAATGACAAAAAGTATAAAAATGCTAAAATATTACACTCATATGTTCTAGATATGTTAGTCTACACCTATGATGTTAAAAGGCTCTCTGAAAATACTAAATATATATTTGTTCATGTCCATCAGGATCAAATGGATTCATCACACAAGAGATTTTGCGGAGTTTAAAGTCTTTTAGAGCAAATAAAAGTAAAAACCTAAACAAAGGTGTGAACATATCGACAGAAAAGAGGTACATATGGGAAAAGCAGCGTTTCTGTGTTCAAGTTTTGCCCCAAGGTGTAAGTTTAAAGCTCGTATGTGAAACTGCTCCTTTCATCCAGATGGCACAGTACCAGAGATGTTGGCATCTGCACAGTAGAACATCTCCACACCATGCGAGCAGTCTTGAGGGTAGAGGCCGGTCATGATCAAACCAGTGATCATGACAAACATGCCAATTAATATCAGCATGGTTGGAATCAGGTTTTCCAACTGGAACCAGGGGCCCGGGGAGAGCTTCAGGAAGCATGCGGATGGGATAATGAATATCAGAGGGATGGCACTCAGGGCACCCTGGATGTTGGAAGGAATAACACAAATCTAACTCAGACACAGACTTATCTTATGCCCAAATTAGCTGAAGCAAAGAGAAAGACTTAACTGGTATGACTTACATTCAGTTCCAAAACAACTCCGAGGCAGTCGTAAACCAGAGATACTGATGTGCAGATTGTGATTATGACTATGGTGATGGCAGCATGTTCAACTTTTGAAAGGTCATGTCTACAAAAAGCGTTTGAGAGCACCTGAGGAAGAGAAAACAAAATACATTGTCTTAAATGTGTGCCTCTTCTGCAACTTAAGAATATAATATATTTACTACTGCGTTTGGAAGTTGGAAGCAGATAACAGATCAAAACAACTGAATAACTTTTCCAACCTATAGCAGTCAAAACGTTTGGTTTGTTTTCATATTACATCAACATACATCCCTACCTCCAACCCTCAAAATGTCAGTTCCATCCACATATTATTTAAACATTTAGAAGTTAAACTTTTTTGGTTTGCCTGTCAAAAAGCTTTACTAACCTCCCGTGTAACGAAACACTCCAGCGGAAATGTAGTTATAATGCTCAAGCCAAAACAGAAGCGACCAAATGTTGCAAGGTTATCGTTTCTGCAGTAGTTCTCAAATATGTCTCCTGAAATACAAAACATTCTAAATAAAAACATTCACTTAAATAAATAAGGAAAAAAAAGTCATTCTCAAGTGAAATGTGCACCTTGTGTGTAGCCAGTGAAGGTTGAGTATCCAGCAACAGCAAACGCAGCACTGATTATCAGAGCTGAGCCCACAGAAATGTGTGTGACCAAAGACCATTTGGCTAACGTGGGCTGCTTCAGAGAACCATAGATCAGAAAGCTGTTGTGGTGACATATGAAGGCTAAAGAGACAAACATGCAGATTATCAGCCTTCAATTCACATAAAAGAAATACAAATAGAAGTATTTGTTTTATGCATTTGGATTATTGGGAAGTTAGCATATCCATCTTAAGATGGTCAACCATTTGTGATAGAAACCAAAAGATGGGTGTATTCTCCTGTTCCACCACATCCTGGAGGTGCTCTATTGTTTTGAGAGCTGTTGATTGTGGAGGCCATTGGAGTACAGTGAACTAATCATTATGTTTCAGAAAGCAGTTTGAGATTATTTGAGTTATGTGAAGAATGGTCTTCTCAGTTATGCAGCTCTCATAAATGTAAAATGTGTTCTGACAATATCCTCTCTGCTCAGATTATCTCTAACATTTCTATTCATTTCTAACATCTACATACTCAGAACAATATAATTAATACAAATTAATACAAATAAAAAAAACTCACCAAAAGACATTACATTAACTGCCTGAATGGCATTCCACTTTGCAAATGCCCATGCATTTTCTGTGGGAACTCTAGAGGATGACATTCATATTCAGTCATCAAGGAAAGCACAAAAACATGTAAATGAGTTTCTAATTAAAACAAAATGCAAGTAGTCCAGTGGTTAAAACACAGGAAATAGTAGATCTATAGAATATTCATTCATACATGTCGGGTCCAAAGGTAACTGCTCTGATGATTACAATGATGAGGATGGTAAGTGTCAGTGCCATCGACAGGAAGGATACCTGGCAAAATATACAGATGTTTTACATCAGCATTATAATAACTTGATTATGTTGGCAGTTCTGGAATGATCTGTTTTACCTTCCCAAGTTTCTCTATGTTTCGATAAAGTGAGAGCGGTAGCGTGAAGAAAAAGGTAGACAGCAAAATCACAAAGTGTCGCTCTGCAAGTATGTGATCCGGCCCAACTGCAAATTAAATACAGGTCATTATGTAACACATATAGTATCTGTTTGGTTATAATATGTATAAAGAAGTATTTCTATTTTCTCCTTTTAATTTAATTTTGGAGTCTAACTTCTTCAAATAGCTTTGGGTGCCATGAAAACCTCTTATACATCTAATCCATGTATAATCTCACCCATACCTCCTGGTATTCTCTGAAAGACTTTGGTTAGTGTGTCACCAGTTGTGATGTTGTAGCTTATCATGGCTGACGAAGAAAAAAATCAAATCAGCATTTTTTTAAAATTAAGATGTTTCTGTGCAAAACAGTGTGATATAATACTTAACATTAAATTCAATCAGTGGGACAACTTACCAATAAAAGGATAAAGGAACTGGAGAGCAGATAAAATCACAAATCCAGGGAGACCAAATGTGTTTTGTACCAGAGACTGATAACTGTTTGATCCTGACAGGTGTCCTCCTCTTATGAGTAAAACAATCGAGTAGTCTGCCAGCAAAAATCAGGCACATCATTCTTTGTTTTGATATATATATTATTTGTTTTGATATATATATATATTTACGTGTGTGTGTGTGTGTGTGTGTATGTTCAGTACGAACCTGTTATGAATGCAACAACAACCAGTAGAAGGAGGCCAAAAGGCAGCCCTGCCTCATTCAGAGCATATGGTAGACCTGGTTTAAGAAGGAACAGCAAAACAATCACATGGTTGACAAGTCAGAATTCCCATAAAAGCTTAAAATAACTATGCTACTATGATCTGCTTACATGTTAGTGTGTGTGCATGTGGAGCTCAAATATTCAACTAAGACTGATATTAAAGTGTTGCAAACACAGACAGAACTGAATGTCAAACAATAGGCGCTTGTCATATGATGTATCCTGTGGGTTTAAATGAAAGCTTCTCCTTGTTGCTCCATGTGAGCTGCAGCTTCTTTTTTCGCTGAATCATCTCAGAATGATTAATTAATAATATTTCATCTTTTTCCGGCTTTGCTTTGTGTTTACTAACAGCTGTCGCGACAAACTGAATTCCTACCTATTATTCCAGATCCTATAATGGAGTTGATGAAGTTGAAAGAAGCAGCTATCATTGAGTTTCTGGACTCTCGGGCAGCTTTTTCCGGTTGAATTAACGCCGTTCCTTCGTAGCTGTTTAGCTGAAGGAAGAGAAAGCGGTAGAAAGGCAAACTTTTCTCTTATATCTGTTTTTACATCCTAAACAGATCACCGCACTTACCTGCTGAGCCATCTTGTAGCACCTGCTGGTCCGATTCGTTGTCCCTTGTATTTTTGTTTGTTTGTTTGTTTTTCAGTGCAGATCTGTGCTGTGACTCTGTTCAAGCAGCGTTTATATATATATAAAAAAAAGTTTCAGTCTTCTTTTAGTCAACTTGTCTCTCCAGAGAAATGAAAAAAGAGCTATGAAAATGAGAAACTCAACCGCACCCCGCCTCTTTTTGAAACCTCTGAATGCACAAACCCTCTGGGATTCTAAGTAGGATATTCAATAGGGACTTTTTTTCAACTTTTTGCAGCCATTAAATCTGGACTGAGATCTATTTTTTCAAGCACCCTATAATATATAAATTTGCTGAAAAAATGTGGAATTAAAGGATTTATGACAAGACTAAGCTGCAAAGCTGACGAATGAAAAGCCTCTTTTGTTCAGAGAAAGGAAACAGAAATATTTAATGAGAAACAGCTATTTAGTTTATATTTCTCAAAATAACGGAGAAAGTAGTTAACAGATGGATACCAGATTTATTGTCGTTTATTCTTAAAGTAGGCAACGTAAAAAACAGCACTGTCACTGAATATAATATAATATAATATAATATAATATAATATAATATAATATAATATAATATAATATAATATAATATAATAT
>JBAMHX010000014.1:15220484-15230973 GCA_037177515.1 Pseudomugil tenellus | reverse complement strand
TCTATCTATCTATCTATCTATCTATCTATCTATCTATCTATCTATCTATCTATCTATCTATCTATATATATATATATTAAAATTGTTTCAGCTGTTTTATCTTTTTGCAATGATGCCAACATATTATTAACTGTTTCATTTTATATCAGTGTTAGAAAGGCTTATATTTCTTGTCGCCGTTTTAGCCAAAGAAAAAAGCAAAATGTGGTGTCTAATGCATTATAGAAATGAATGGGCATGGCAGCAATTATTACCCCACAATACATCTTAAATGACTTCCTGCTAGACTGACTGTCAACAGCCTTATTAGATTGCTGTCAATTAGACATCAGAGTGTCCTCTTTGGATATTATCAGGGATGTAGAAAAGTGTAGTTCAGTGGTTGTACAGTAGGCCTACATAAAAACATGAATTGATCTGCAGAACTATATGCAAGAGGCCACTCATCATCAGCTATTTTGCCAACGCCCTGTGTGAGTGAGTTCTGGTTGTGTAGTTGGTTTGAGGCAGCTACAAGCTGTGAGCACTTAAGAGCTTTTAGTGTGTTCGTCCTGTGGGAGTCCACATGCATTGTGATCACTCTGAATGCAGATCTGATGAAGGTGATAGGACACATTGTTTTTTACAAGAGAGTTTTCCAGTGAAGAAATTTTTTTCTACTTAAGTCATCTCCAGGACATTTGTGTGCACAGATGAAGATTGAATTAAGCTGAGAAATGTATTGATGTTGCTAATCACCACCAATCTTAGAAGGATATCTTTTCAAGGATTTCAATTATTTTTTTTACATTTTTGATACTACTTAATGCAGTATTTGAACCCATTTTTAATAACCATCACTGTTTCATATGGGATTGTCTCATACTAAGTGATGGAAAAGAATATTTTATTTTATTCTCATATCATTTCCATCACAGATGTCTTTTCTTCTGATTGCTAGAACAGTTGACTGCTAATCAGAAGGTATGCGGTCGGATACTCAGCTTTTTTAGCCCACATTTTCAAATAACCACGAGATGCTGAACCCCACAATGCCTATAATCTTTTCATTTCATTAGTGCTTTACTGCATGTTTGATCAAAGAAAACACTTATATATAAAACTATGTATATAAAAAATTATATTGATGAATCTTGGTTTTGTAGTATTAGTTTAATCCCTCATCTGGTCAGCGATTAACGCTCAAACATACTTTTTACATATGGCAAATAACTTTAAGTGATTTGTCTATTTTTCAACCTTTGTGTTGTGTTTTACCAAACTTATAATTTACGAAATTACGTAAGGCACCCTTAATAACCCAAAATGAAAATATGGAATCATTCTGAAGACAGATCCAGGTCCCTGGTGGATACAAAGGCCATTTTGCTGGGTAGAGCTGCTCCTCCTGATAAATACTCTATAGACAATTACAGTAGTTTATGTTACAGTGATTTCACCAGATTCCTTGGAAAGCTAAGAGGCTATTAGCCTACAATCTGTCACAATCCATTTCATGCCTCCTTTAAGCACTAAGAAGCATTCTGCAGTCCGAGAATTTAAAGATGAAATGAGGGATGTGCATCAATTATTAAAGCTGCTTCCGCTACAAGTTAACCTCAAGGCCTCAAGTCAGTTACACTTTTAACTGGAACCACACAGTCAAACCACAATTACATGTACGGCTGATGACTGGCATCAAAATAATTTATTGATGTTATGTTCTGACAAAAGGTGGTGGAAAGAAATGTGTTTGTGTCAGGTTAGTAAGCACAGGGTCATGATGCAGACAGGTTGCAGATAAATTAAAGTGGGTTTATCTGAAGCTTCAAAGTGGCAGTTCATATCTCAAGTTGTGTGTAATGAGCTGGGACCAGATTGACAGAGTGATGCATACCTCTTTAGATGCTATATACTGTAAGCTGACCTTGGCTAATCATCTAATTAAAGTTAATTTTATTCTATTTATTGTTTTCAGGAATTCATGACAAAAAATTGTCAGTGTTAATATTGTCCCTCAGTTATTTAGTTGTAGCTTTTGCTAACAAGTCATGTAAGACAGTATAATTTTAAAGTTTATGTTAAAGTTTTATGTCTATTAGTTTTTATTTGATATCCATCGCGTGTTGAGAGGTGAGAAAAAAAGGTTTTAATGGGTAATTACAATTCTGTCAGGTTTTAGCCAGAGTCCACAGTTTTACATTACTTTTTTAAACAAAGCCTGACGAATGGATAAATGGATATCATCATGCATTAACGGTAGTTTATAAATATAAAGTATTCATGAATTACTGTGATACAAGATCAAATTATTTATGCGAAAGTGTTGCAATGTAATACAGAGATAATAATTTCTCAACTACAAAAAAAAGAAAAAAGAACAGCAAATCAGAATAGTTGAGTCACTTTGTGACAGTGACGGACATTTTTTGCCTGCAAGTTCATGTTGGATTCAAAGAATTCCTCTTTACATATTTAGAATGCTGGACTGGGATAGTAAGATATTTGCATGAATGTTGCATGCAGTGAAATTTGCAACCTCTCTTTGGACTTGCAAAGGTTTTGTGCACTGTATTTGACTGTAGCTCAGAAGCTTAGCCATCAGGCAGCTGTTGGTCAGCTGACAATAAGTTAATGGATTATATCTATTCATTTTATTTATTAAAAAAATATCAAAAGTGCAAAACTATTTGCCATGTTGGGACATTTTTATTGACTGGTTTCACAAGAATCATAAATATGTTAAAGTTTCACCCAACATGTTCACATAGACTGTGTACAGTAACATAGACAGACTACAGCATATTATGGCCCAGGCTGTGTCTCCCTTTGTTGTTGTCATTACATCACACAAATAAAACTCAGTGCTGAGGACAGTTGATTGACCAGTGTGTTAATAATTGATTTTGTGTGATTGCGTGATCACAAAACAGTGTGTGTGTACATTCTATTACACTGCTAAATTCAGCTCAGGCTGAATCTCTGAAGCAGGCATATGCAGTGCAGTTCATATTGCATTCATATTTAATACAGCATAGGTCCTTCTAACACATCCTACCAGTCAGACCTATTAGCAGGACGGATCTTTTCCTCCCTTATGCTCTCTGTCAGACTCTGAGGACTAAAGCCTTGTTCCCTTTTCAGGGATGGTGGAAGGGAGAGACAATCTCACCTGGAATTGATCATTGTCATGTCAAATTTTAATTTTATCTGCAGATGAGCAGATAATTAGGTCTAATTTTATCACAGTTGGAAGGAATTTGTGCGCATGACGGCAATCTCTAGACATATAGCTTGCCTGATATGGTAATCTCTCACCAAAGAGCATGAAACAAACCTGCATTCTTTAATATTTATATATATTTAGGTAATTCACGTAGTTTGGCAGCAGCAGTCTGTTGACAGAAATACAGATCATTAGCAAAAATGGATCATCACATAATACTTAACATTAAACAAAGAAAATAAGTAAACTTTTTTTTGGCTGTCTATTATTTTTTTTAAAACACTTAATAAACTTACGAATAACGAGAGACTGTCTTACACGTTGAATTGGCTTCACTGATAATAAAACTACTATATAGCTTTGCCTTCTATAGTTTATTCACAAACTCTGCCAACATAAAAACATACTTCTTGTCTGAGGCTGGAAGCAAAAATGCTGACTGCAAAGTCAAATCCTGTTCAGATAACGGTTATTTCTCTGGACTTTAATTATCTCAGGCATCCATAACAAAAATTGTAATCATCACAAAAATGGAGCTTACAAGTTTTTTTTAAGCTGTTCCTGACCTGTTGTTATCTGTTTTTACCCCCAAGGCCTTTCTCATATTGGAGGCCAGCTGTTCACTCTGAAACTGCAGGATGAAAAGATGGCACAACTGCTTCTGCCACCGGGTCCAGACAGCTTCCGCCCTTTCACTCGAGAGTCCCTCAAAGCTATCGAGAAACGGATTGCTGAGGAAACAGCCAGGAAGAACAAAGAAGAGGAGGAAAAATGCGATGACGAGAATGAACTCCAAAGAAACAAGTATCTTGAAGCGGGCAAAGCCCTTCCTCTTCTCTATGGGGATATTCCTAAAGGCATGAGGTCAATACCTCTGGAGGACATCGATCCATTCTACAGAAATCAGAGAGTATGCCAATTTTGTTTTCAACTTTATTACGAATTCTAAAAATCAAATGAGAACATCAGGGTTAATTAATATTTAACATGAATATTTTACAAAAATGTCCACCGGATAATGTTTCAAATATTTCAGTGTAATGCATGGGGACAACAGTACTTTTCATTATGCAGTCAGGATTTTGAATGTTGTCAGATATTACTGTATGAATACTATCTCTTTTTTTCCTCTTAGACATTTATAGTATTAAACAAAGGGAAAGTCATTTATCGCTTCAATGCTGCTCCTGCTTTGTACTTCTTGAGCCCCTTCAATCTTCTTAGAAGAATATCAGTCAAGATCCTGGTGCACTCATATCCTTTCAAAAACATGTTCATTTCATGTGCATGAAGTTGGTTCTGTTGTTTACATACTGTGTGTTAACACATTAATTTTTAATCTTGTGTCTTTTGGAAATCAGTTCATATTCAACTCGCTTTTGCATGAATTCAAATGTCAAATTCATGAGTTAACCTGCATGTGCATTACACACAAAAAGAAATGTGTCAATTCCATTATGAAACCATCAGCTCCCTTAACAACTGCCTGCAAATTGTTCAGCATTGTGATCATGTGCACTATCCTCACCAACTGTGTATTCATGACTTTCAGTGAACCGCCAAAAGGGGCAAAGATTGTGGAGTAAGTTTCCATCAGATCATACACACACGATTGTGTATGCAGAGTAAAACTGTGCTGTGCAGAGTAAAAGACGTTTCTTTTCCCAACAGGTACACATTTACAGCTATCTACACCTTTGAGTCCTTAGTCAAGATATTGGCTCGGGGATTCTGTATAGGAAAGTTCACATTTCTGAGAGATCCCTGGAATTGGCTGGATTTTTGTGTAATTGTCATGGCGTAAGTGCACAATTCAGTGAATTATAAGCTTAACGTGTGATGCTTGATTTATTATGTCTTTGTTGTAACAGTGTATCAGTTAATAAACAGTTAATAATGGTGTGGGATTTAACGGTTAATAAATCCCACACCATTGAAAGGCCGGTTAATTTTTCCTTTTAAATGGTGCAATAATTGGAAGGAATTTGCATTTGTGAGATGAGCAGAATGAAGTATTTGGTTGAACATAAAAACCCTGCCAAATTTTCTCTATCGAGGCCAAACAGCTTATTCTGATGACTTTGGTTGGTCTTTATTGGACTTGATGACTGAAGTCTGAAGAAAGAAGAAATAATTTAGGTTTAAGGTTCATTTAATAATTTAACAAACATAGACCTTATCAGCATGTGTAAGATCCACTCATAGTCATAACAAGACCAAACTCAGTGCTCCAAGATAACAACACTCATTCTAACAAAGTGGGATTTATCAGAGCCCACCTACAGAATTTGGGATTGACATGGATGACCCCCTATACTGTTGATTTTGACACCATTGAACATTTGTAGAGTTAGTTTTGGCATTTAGTTCGTTCCACAACTACACTGGCTGACATGAGAGAAACATTGGTTAAAGAATGGTATACCCTTTCAAGCAGCATGGGGATGTGGGACTATGCTGCTGTGGCTGTGTATGTTTCTGCTACAAACTACTGAGGCATGTAGTTTTGAGGCACATGTTTAATGTTTTAATGCTTGTTTAGTTTTTAATAGATTTTTGATCAAATTTTACCTCCACTGCTCAAAAACAAGCAAAATCAACTTTTGAAAACTCATATGAGTCTTGTTGATGTCTGGTTGTTGGATCTTTTGATTTCAGTCCTATTTCATCACACTGTTATCTTATTGTTCATGACCATTATTTTATCCTCTAAAGTGGTCTACCTACTTTACCCCGATGCTGTGTCTTTACCTAATGCTTCAGTTGCTTTATTTTAGTATTTTAAAATTGTTTGATATTTTCTCTGCAGGTATATAACTGAGTTTGTACCGCTTGGGAATTTTTCAGTTCTTCGTACATTCAGAGTGTTGAGAGCTTTCAAAGCAATCTCAGTTATTCCAGGTAAGCATTTTTTTCTCGGTTGAATAACTTACCACAATCCTGAATACACTCATTTTAATAACAGTATAATGGGCATCACATGTGGGAGATCACATAAGAATGCTTTAAGATCATCATCATGCTTGCTTTGGTGCCAACATTTAACTTTTGAAATGTGACTTTTTTAACTCTGTTGTTGTGGAAAAGGAAAATATGGTATCCTGATAAGAAAGAAAGGACAAATGTGTTGTGAAATATGTGTCATAATTAATATTAACTATCTTAATAGTTAAATATTAACATGAATAATTAATAAATATTTTCCTCGGGGCACAACCTTCTATTTTCCAGCTATTTTCTCATTGTTGATAATTCTTAGAGTTGATAATTCAAAGAATAAAAGAATAATTAATCAGTCTCAATAAATCAATCAGTCTAGGACACTATTTTTGTAAGTTCTCGTTTAAACTGACCACAATCATGACCAAGGAAATGAAGACAAATACCAGATTATAAAGTGAATATGTATTAATCAAATCTGAAGTCTATACATGGCTAAATATGAAAAAGAAAATATTCCTTGGATAAGGAAACCAACCGTGGACTGGGCGGTTAGGAATCCATTCTAGGCACTGGTTGTCAAGGCGGACGCAGGGGGGACCCAAGAGCGGACAACAAGGCCAAGGGAAAAAAAGGTTTATTTTTGCACAGGTTCGGGAACCAGGGCAGACAGGCAGGTAGGCAGGCGGGCAGGCAGGATTCAGGCCCAAATGATGACAGGCAGGCGGGCAGGAGCAGGGCTGCGGCAGAAAAGTATGGCAGGCAAGACGACTGTCTTGGCTGAGTACTTTGATGAGTTCCAGGTGTGATGTCAATTTGCTGGAGTGACACTCCCCATGGAGGGAAGGCACACCCACATACCTGCCAGGAAAACAAGCAGACATGACTGTGGTATGGTGGGTTGGTCCGTTCTGGCGCTGAGTTGGAATGGGTGAGAAGGCCTGTCCTGGGGTTCGCAGCCAGGATTTGTCTCCTAGATTGATGGCATCTGGCGATAATGGCTGAAGTTGTTTAGGACCATGAAGGAACAGTTGTTTAAAAGCTTAATCTGTGGAAAAATTTGATACTTCCCTTCGGAGGCTCAAACTTAGTTAAAACAAAAAGGACATAAGCTTAATTCATTATTTGGGTTTGCTCAGATAATGTTGCCATGTGCTCTGTCCAGCATGGCGTTTGTTTGTTCTCTACTTTAAGCAGAGTCAAAGTGGAAAACTGAAAGTGTGTCTATCTTTCCTGCATGTCTCAAGAGAAAGAGAAGTAGCAGAAGAGAAAAAGAGAAGAGAACTAGTGTGTGTTTCTTTCATAACACGCGGATTGCTGCTGGGA
The DNA here is from genome assembly GCA_037177515.1 of Pseudomugil tenellus. Taxonomy (NCBI): domain Eukaryota; kingdom Metazoa; phylum Chordata; class Actinopteri; order Atheriniformes; family Pseudomugilidae; genus Pseudomugil; species Pseudomugil tenellus. The sequence goes on along the minus strand of JBAMHX010000014.1, from coordinate 15,223,502 downwards.
GGCAGGGCTTGGGGACATTGCAGCCAATGAGCATGCTGGGGAGATTTGACTCCAGCTCAGGTTCTACATTTGCATATCTCCCTAAACCTTCACAGAATTACCTCTAAATAGACACAAGTTATGTTAAACATTATCAGTCCTCAGAAAAATACAGAATATCAATCAAACATAAAACAGAGATCAAATAATAAAATCAAGATGAAAAATTTAAATAATAATAATTATTTAAAATAAATACCATAAAAACTCTTAAAATGTGATATCATGTTGAGGACAAACAAACTGTGAAAGTCCTGGTGGATAGCTGGGAAGCATGGATATTTGTGAAGTTATATCCAGAGCAACTCCCACTGTCTCCTTGTCTTTGTCTCTGGAGGGTCAAATTCCAAATGGCTTAGGAGTTACTGGTTTGTGTATTGATGAGTGATGGAGACTTGTTCTGCATCACCCCTGCAAAGTCTTGAAACACAAGGCTGTTAGTTCAAAAGGTCAGTTTCTGGTTACACTCCAAAGATCACATAAATCCAGTTTTCGGTCTGCAATAAGTTCAAAAGTGTCGTAATAATTTCAAATGTTTTACCACAGTTCTCATAGTCCTTCAAAATTATGTTTCTGGTGGACTTAAGGGTGGAATATCTGTTAAGATATATTAAGAATTATATACTTTTTTGAAATATAAGCCATAAAGATCTAAACAAATCTAATTTTTTATCACATTTCAAATAATAATAATTATTATTATTTACGATAAAAATTGCAGATTTTGAAGATAGTGAGACTGTTGCGATTTTCAATAGTTGAAACAGTGAACGTGTCAATTAATATTTCTTCAAACTGCACAGGTAAGGTACCCTTTGGATAAATAAATAAAACTTGAAGTGTGAATGAGGACATTTAGGTGGTCTTTAAGGTAATGAATAGCTGACGGAGTAATAGTTAATAGTGGCAGACTAATTACTGAAATACATCAAATGTTTGAACACATCTACCTGTTGAATTTTAAGAAGCATGTGTCTCCGAACCTTTGACTGGCACTGCACAGGTAAGTTTGAAAGTTCAAAATGTAATTGTATGTCTTAAAGAGCTCATCATTCAGAGTAAACTTCTTAAATAGTTGAACTAATAAATGAATGTTACTTCAATGCTAAGTTGAATATGTTAAGTGTAAATTAACAGAAATAACTGGGAGGTAACACCAAATCTGACAGAGGATTTTGTGTTTCGCAGGCCTGAAGACCATTGTTGCTGCACTGTTTCAGTCAGTGAAGAAGCTTGGGGATGTAATGATCCTCACTGTTTTTTGCTTGAGCGTCTTTGCACTTGTTGCATTGCAGCTTTTTAAGGGCAATTTACAAAATCATTGTGTGCGAGAACCGAATGAGACAGTGGGCCAAATTAACTTCACGGGATTAACAAAAGGTAAGTTTTTTATTTTCTTCATTTGTTATTTAAGCTTAATTACATTTAGGTTAAAGAATTTTAAAATCAATTTGCATTTATTGTAAAGCATACATGAAAAATATGTTAACACTAATGAGACTTGGGTTCTTTCAGATTGGATGTATATGACCAAGTCATATCATGTTGTAACTTTTAATCCAGGCCATATCCAGATAATATGACCTCTAGTTTGTCAAATGAAGCCAGTTAAATTGTCAAATCAAAATCATCATGTAGTTATTGCTGTGGATATGGACAGCCTCAGCTGAAAAATAATCCTGCTGAACACACTTGTTTGATGACTTTGACATGTAGAAGTTGTGTAAAGTTGTCCGTTATGCTGAACTGCCTTTGCAACATTCTTCGTTAACAAGCTCCAAGAACTCCAGAACAGTCGGTTGCTCAGAGCCAGTCAGCTCTCACAGTTTAGTCAGTTCCTTTGAGTCACTCATTTAGATGCTGGAGGCTGTAAATAAGATTTTACCCTCCACCACTTAAGAAACAAAAAAACATCATCATCTTAGACAATATTAAATTATTTTTTGTTCTCACCTAGACATTGTTGGAATTATGGGAAAGTGGTAGAAGAAATTTAGAAGTACTTAGAAAAAGATGACCATGTTGCATTGAGAATCACATCACACACACTAAACCGTGTTACATCCTCTACAAGAAGGAAGAACTATTTTCTTGTTTTCAAGTCCGAAAATATTTACGACACATGCTGTTTAAAGACACGGAGATAGTTGTGTGAACAACCCGCCTGCCATGGCCAAATTATCTCACTGTTTATGCAATTAGCTGGTCAACAGTTTTATTGCACATAAATGTAGACATTCCATCTACAGTGATCCCTGCTCCATTTTCGAGCCCCCAAGAAGTAAGTGATTGTTCCTTTGAACTTGATTGAAGACAGTTTCTGACACATCAGGCTGACAACGTTTTTTTGCTGGACTCCGGGAAGTATTGTGGTCGGATTGGTTGGACAGTTGAGGTTAGCGTGGTTACCATGGAAAAGTATGAAGTGGACAGTTGTCGATGCGAGGTTGAATGGATTGTTTTAATAAAACAGCTGAATGAGTTAATGAGAGACTACAAAAATGCTTACATCACATGTAGCATTTAAAGACATCAACACAGTCGCTTGTACAACCCACCCTGCCATTACAGAAATATCAGCTATTCATGAAATAGGTTTTTAGTTGTATATCACACATGAAAGCAAAGACATCCCACCTGTATAAAAGTGCTCTTATGCAATAATCCAAATTAAAATGCAATAACAGAAATGCTTTTTTCATTTTCAGAACATTTTGTTTAATCATAAATAAAATGATTAATCAATTATCCAAACTGCATTTTCATTTTCTTCTACCAGAGAATCTTTCAAGCATTCTTTACTTCCTTCCGGGCAAACGGGATCCACTGCTTTGTGGAAACGGCACTGGAGCCGGGTAAGCCGAAGAAATAAGAAATATGAAAATAAGAACATACAGACATTAGGGTCCGTGTATTTTACGGCCAACCGTTTTTCTTTTTGAGGTTAAAAAAACAATATCGGGAAACGGCTCATTTCCC
>JBAMHX010000014.1:15164454-15202303 GCA_037177515.1 Pseudomugil tenellus | reverse complement strand
TGAACCAAGAGCTGTGTTGCAAGCTCTGTCAGGTAGGGTCTGATCCTCCTGATGTTGTACAGAGCAAATCGGCAAGTACGGGCTCATCATAGCACAGAGACAGCACTGGTGAAAGTTACAAATGATCTTCTTATGGCCTCAGATAAAGGAGTCCTGTCTGTTCTTATCTTGTTAGATCTTAGTGCTGCATATGACACCATAGATCACAACATTCTGCTACAGAGGCTGGAGGCTGTTTTCGGTATTAAAGGGACCACACTAACCTGGTTTAAGGCATATTTATCTGATAGATTTCAGTTTGTGAATGTAAATGATGAGTCTTCCTCACACACCAGAGTAAGTCATGTTGTTCCTCAGGGTCCTGTACTAGGACCAATACTTTTTACACAATACATGCTTCCCTTAGATAATATTATCAGACAACATGGAATTCATTTCCATTGCTATGCACATGATACTCTGATTTACTTATCCATGAAGCCCGATGAAACCAATCAATCCATTAGATTACAAAGATATCTTAACCCTCCAGGCGCCAAAGTCGCAAAATTGCGACAGTTGTCCAGTGAAGCAGAAACTGACGTTAGTAGTGAAGACGAGTCCGCGCCCCATAGTCCACAATCCGCTTCACCTCAGTGTGGCCGGGATGGAAGCGTTCTGCAAACGCCAAGCAGGGGATGTAGTCCAGGTAGCAGAAGGGCCCATAACACCGCAAATATAGGTGAATAAATCAGGGATGAAAACAACTGCTACTGTCATATTAGATGCGGGAGAAGCTATGGGAAAAACACCGCTAATAGCGCGGAGGTGGCTTTCAGTGCCGCACCGTGAATTACGTCAGAGATGATAGTGGCTGGCAGTTCTTGACAGAAAAGAATATCAAATGTGGTTCTGAAATGTTTATGAGCCTGTTGGTTATTGTGGAGACAATCTGACTAATTTTGAGCCCATTGATTTTATCTCTCTGTTTATGAATGATGAATTCAGAAGCATCATCACCAATGAACTGATATGCCCACCAGGTCTTTGAAATGGACATTATGAAATCAAACTCAAATTTTGGTAATACTAAAGACATGTATCATTTACAGTATGCCTTAATCTCAAATAACTTACAAGTTATAGCTTTGTGAAACCGTGACATCAAAATGAAACATTTTTCAATATGGAGCCACCTTGTGATGTTGTAATATGCAAATTAGATGAATAATTTCACTCCAATCATAAACCTTGAGTCATATGGAACAATTTTCTTGTCGACATTGCATCTTTATCTGAGACTACTTGTAATTTAGAGCCTTTTGAAACCTTGATATCAAAATTGAACATTTCCCAATATGGCTGCCACATTGTGACGTCATAATATGCAAATTAGATTAATAATTTTACTTCCATCACAGACCTTTAGTTATACTGGACAATGTTCTCAGTGACAGTACAGTTTTATCTCAAACAATTTTCAAGTTACAGCCTTTTAAAATCTAGCTGTCAAAAATGTGTATTATCTTGAAAAAAGTCTGGCGCCTAAAGGGTTAAAGACATAAAGTACTGGATGACTCTAAATTTTTTCCTTTTGAACTCAGACAAGACAATGGTCATTGTCTTTGGCCTCAGAAACTTAGGACAAACTTGTGTATCTTTGTAATCAATCTGGATGGCATCAATTTGGCTTCCAGTACTACAGTAGGGAACCTTGGAGTTGTTCTTGACCAGGATTTGTCCTTTGGCTCACATTTAAAACAAGTTTCTAGACCTGCTTGCTTCCATCTACGTAATATTGCAAAAATTAGGGGCATCCTGTCTCAGAGTGCTGCAGAAAAATTAATTCATGCTTTTGTTACTTCTAGACTGGATTACTGCAATTCTTTATTTATAGCCTGTCCCAAATATTCCCTGAAAAGTCTCCAGTTGATCCAAAATGTTGCAGTGAGGCTTCTGACAAGAACTAGCAGAAGAGATCATATTTCCTCAGTAAGGCAGATGGCTGCCTTACCTGAGCCGGGTTCTGCTGGAGGTTTTGCCTCCCTGTTACAAGGGAGTTTTTATTCCCACTGTCGCCCCATGCTTGCTCAGGATGGGAGTTTGCATCAAATCTTGACTTTGATCAAGATTCGATGCAATCTAGCGGGTTACCTATATAAGGCTATCTTTTTTAACTGGCCGATCTCTGTGAAGTGCCTTGAGACAACATTGTTGTGACATGGCGCTATACAAATAAAGTTGAATTGAATTGAATTGAATTGAATTTCAATGTCATACTTACATTCATCTGCTTTATCATTCCTGACAAGCTAACAGTTGTTAAGATTAAGACCACCTATGAGTTGTCTTCTGTGTTAGATTCAAATGGAAATCTTAGTTTAAATCCCTGTTCTCTTCAGTTTCACTTTGTTTATACCAAAGTCTCATTCCCAATTCTTTTTTTCTGAATTTGTTTGGATTTATTATTTTTAAAGATGTCAGATATTATCGGTATGCTGATATTATCAGCATTATTAAAATGTAATATTGGATCATTTTTCTTTTTTTCTTCTTGCTGCCTTGTGATACTGCAGGCCGAAAACAACTTCTGGAATATTTGCATATTACCAATACCAGAGTTTTAACATCAGACACTCATGTAGTTTGTTTTATAGGAAACTAACAGTCTTCTGGCTATAATGTGAAATGGGCCTAATATGCTTTTGGTAAATATCAGAACAACCAACTCTGAATTTCGTTATAATGCAGGAAAAGAATGTGCTGTGACTTCTTCATGTTCTAAATGAGGAATATACAATTCAAGTTCTCAAGGCCATCATCAGGAGAATGATGGCCCTTGTGCCTTAACGTGTTTTCAACTTTAAGTCACCTGATTTTTATGCATTTCTTGGCAACAAGCTATTAGGGACTTTTATTCCATTCAAATCAGGTGTTGGGTAAACACAAAAAACTCGCCAGAAAACAGAGGCATTAAAGTGAGGTTCACTTATGTAACCAGAGACACGAGGCTGTCAGCTGCTGAAATCAATGAAGCATGCATTGATTAGTTCCTTTCATGTAGTGGTCCAGTTTGATAGTACAGCTATGATTATTATCTCTAATTATGTGGTAGATAGTAAATTCCTTTATTTGTATTAGGGTTGGCTGATTAATCAATTTGATTGATTAATTACATTTTTTTTGTTTATGAAGATTTGTTTTTTATGAAAATCGAGATTTTGTTTTTGACTCCGCCGCACCTTTTGAGCCTTCTTGCATCATAGTAACATCAGCATACTCCTGCTGATTTCTCACAAATTTGCATAAACACGTCAACATGGCAGCTAGCAAAAAAGAGCTTATTCCAAAAAAAGGTCTGTTCTCTTTATTATTTAGAACTGGTTTGGTTTTGCAAACATGGATTTGGAGCAATAAATGCCTCATTGCAAAATCTGTTTAAGGGCTGTTGCAACCAAAAGTGGGAGCACAGCAAATTTATTTCAACACCTTAAACAGAGGCACTCAGCAGAGTCGGAGAAATTGTGCAGTTTACGACATGTTCAAACCAGCAACCACCTAGTCAACCCCATAATGAAATTATTTTTACTCTATTCCCTAAGAGAAGACGGACACGATGGAAAGCCATCACGGACACGGTCTAAAACTAAAAAGTCTTTTAGAAAATTATTATTTTTGTCATTTGTTTTTTAAAAATTTTTTAAAAGAAGGGGAAAATTTGATTTAAAATTGGAAATCAGATTTGGTTTGAAAAAAATCTGAGATTTTACTGTTAGGCTATATCGACCAGCCCTAATTTGTATGCACATTTTCCCATGTGCTTAAATTACTTTGCATGACTTTTACATTGTTTAGGATTTTGATGCATTATCTAACAGGATTTCTTTAGACATTATTTACATTTCTGTTTGCAATAATCAAATAAAATGATCCGTGTTTATGTTTATGCCCAGGTGGTTGTCAATGCCCTACTAGGAGCCATTCCTTCCATCTTCAATGTGCTCCTGGTCTGTCTCATCTTCTGGCTTATCTTTAGCATCATGGGTGTGAATTTATTTGGTGGAAAATTCGGCACTTGCACCAACACAACCACAGATAAGCCTTTCCTGCCAACAGAGATATGGAACAAAACTATGTGTATTTTTGAAAATGTATCTGATGTTCGCTGGAAAAACCTCAAAGTCAACTTTGACAATGTTGGAATGGGATATCTTGCACTTCTGCAAGTTGTAAGTTGCATTGTTATTAACTGGATAAAAACGTTTCAAATTATTGCCCGCCATTTGAAACTTAATTGCTGACTTGTTTGCTGTATTTATTTCTATATAGGCTACATTTAAAGGCTGGATGGACATCATGTATGCTGCTGTGGACTCTCCTGACAAAGTAAATAAATATTCTTTATTTAGCACACTATAACTACTATGAACATTTCTGTGCAAGAAAAAAAAATAGGTTCTTTTTCTATCCACAGTATAAGAACAGGGGACTTATGTACAAAGACTTGCATGGTTTCATATGGAAAGATGATGTACAACCACCAGATTTTGGTATTTAGATGTATGAATCTCTTTATACTTTTGTTTCTGCACATCTTTCATTGATAAATCCCAACTTAGATGGACACTGACTGAGGTTGTTAGAAGTTGGTCTTCTTAACATGGGAGTCAATGGGGATTTGTGCTCTTTTATAGCCACTGGTGGTTGAGGGAAGAACTGTATTTTTTGAGGCTTTCACATAGGTTCCAAACCTCCTTATCCTTTTTTTTTTAACTTGTCTTGTCCAGTATCAAGACGGGCAGAATGGTGATCTTGTCCTGCCATGCTGAGCAAATTTACTCTGTCAAGAGGAACTATGTGTATATACGTGTATATAAAGTTGCTCCTGATACTCTGAATTTTAGTTACATCTTAGTTCGACAGTTTCCATATATTGCTGGACACGACCCGAGGGGACAAAAAAAAAAAGGATAAGAAAACAGGAGAAAAAAAAAGAGAACACAAACACAACATAATGTAGAGACAGAAACACACCACAAAGAAAAAGAACGCAATCTAACCACCCATACTTTGCCATCCGTCACACCCGTACAGACATTAATGGACAAAAGTCCCCCCACCCCCACAGGCAGAGGAGCCAGCCCCCGGCATACCAGATGCCCCCCTGGAACCAGGCCACCATACACCCAAGCACACATCCACCCACGGCCCACACCCACCCCTCTTAACCCCAATCCCCAGGCACTCAAACTCACCCATCCACATTCACCCCCAGTGCCCCCATCTATAGTTCCACACGCACTACCATACACACCGTCACACCCACACACGTACAGTGACCCATCCAAACCAACTGCTCCTCCCCTCTCCAGCCAGCATCCCTTACACCCACACCTTCCCCGATTTTCTCCACCCACCCAATCACCCACTTTGACCCTCACACCAAGGAGGTTGCCGGTCTGATCCACGGCTCAGTTGGTGGACTTTCTGTGTGGAGTTTGCATGTTCTTCCCGTGTTAGCGTGGGTTTTCTCCGGATACTCCAGCTTTCTCCCACAGTCCAAAGACATACACCCTGGGGATAGGCTGATTGGGGACTCTAAATTGCATTGTGAGTGTGTGTGTGGTTTTTAGTCTGTGTGGGTTGTCCCAGTGATGGACTGCCGACCTGTCTAGGGTGTACCCTGCCTCTCAGCCAATGTCAGCTGGGATTTGCTCCAGCCCCCCGCGACCCCGTTCCAGAATAAGTGGTAGATAATGGATGGGTTAACACTTGTTTGGACCTGAACCACCTCATATCCCCCTAGTATTGTATATGTAAATAACAATAATTACACTGAGCTTTTTTTCCCTTTTTATCTCAAATAACTATATTTGGAATATGTGGAATATTTCAAATAATATGGAATGTCTGTAGTTGAATTAAAGGTGGGTAAAGGATGTAGTAGCCAACATACAGTTAATCAGTAAATCAGTTTACAATTTACACTGTTTTATTCTTTTAAGAGGAATGTTCTTAGAACATATCATAATGTATCATTTGTTGAACAAAAAATGTTATGGCATATTTTCTGACTCTTGTTTTTCACGTTTTGTCAGAATTATAAAGATGGTAGTATCAAACTCTGTTGAAATGTAATTACAACGGAAATATGAAGGACTTCAACTTGACATGCACAAACTAATTTCTCTGTTTTGTGTCTTTATGATAGGCATACGATCAACCAGAATATGAAAGGAACTTATACATGTACTTGTACTTTGTTGTTTTCATCATATTTGGGGCGTTTTTCACTCTCAATCTCTTCATTGGTGTCATTATTGATAATTTTAATCAGCAGAAGAGAAAGATAAGTATCACATCTTTTTTTCAAAATTCCATTTTATATTTGCAATTTGCTAAAATTTAACATGGCTCATGTGCTGTCTTTACTTTGGAGGACAAGACATCTTTATGACAGAAGACCAGAAAAAATACTATAATGCTATGAAAAAGCTTGGCTCAAAAAAACCACAAAAACCTATCCCTAGGCCATCAGTACGTAACTTACATCATGAATGTGATTTAATAAATGGTGTATCTGACCTTTTTTGAAAATACATGCCAAATGTTATTTCTTCTGTTCTGCGTGTGTCTTTCAGAACAAGATTCAGGGATACATCTTTGACTTTACCACAAACCAAGTATTTGACATTGTGATCATGTTTCTAATATGCCTGAATATGATAACCATGATGGTAGAAACAGCTGATCAGAAACCGGAAAAAGAAGCTATTCTCAGAAACATCAACATTGCATTTATTGCCATCTTTGCTACAGAATGTTTGTTGAAAATCATCTCTCTTCGCCACTACTATTTTGTAAGTGGCTGGAACATATTTGATTTCATCGTTGTCATTCTATCGATCATGGGTATGATTTGCTTCTACTTATAGTCAAACAGATGCAAATATACTTAGTTTTTTGTATGTGGTTAATTCGAACGTTGTTTCCTCTTTCTTCAGGAATGTTTCTTGCAGATGTGATACAGAAGTATTTTGTCTCACCAACCCTGTTCAGGGTCATTCGATTGGCTCGGATTGGCCGTATCCTCCGCCTTATTAAAAGTGCCAAAGGAATCCGAACGCTCCTGTTTGCCTTAATGATGTCACTTCCTGCCTTGTTTAACATTGGTCTCTTGCTCTTCTTGGTGATGTTTATTTATGCCATCTTTGGCATGTCAAACTTTGCCTATGTAAAAAAGGAAAAAGGTATTGATGACCTTTTCAATTTTGAGACTTTTGCGAACAGCATGATCTGTTTGTTTCAGATCACCACATCAGCAGGGTGGGATGGCCTTCTAGCTCCCATTCTGAACAGCGAACATGGGGTAGATTGTGATAAAGAAATGGAGCATCCTGGTAGTAATGCAAGAGGAAACTGTGGAAATCCTCCTGTGGGAATTGCTTTCTTTGTCAGTTACATCATCATCTGCTTCCTTATTGTGGTGAACATGTACATTGCAGTAATCCTGGAAAACTTTGGAGTGGCCACTGAGGAGAGTACTGACCCATTAAGTGAGGACGACTTTGAAAGGTTTTATGAGGTCTGGGAAAGGTTTGATCCTCGTGCAACACAGTTTGTGAAATGCAGTATGCTTTCAGACTTTGCAGATGCTCTGGACCCACCATTACGCGTTGCAAAGCCTAACAAGTTCGAACTTATCGCTATGGATCTACCAATTGTGAGTGGAGACCGTATTCACTGCTTGGATATCTTGTTTGCGTTTACAAAACGTGTTCTTGGTGAGGATGGAGACATGGATATTCTTAGGGAGCAGATGGAGGAACGCTTCATGGCCTCAAATCCCTCGAAAGTGTCATATGAGCCCATCACAACCACAGTACGCCGTAAGCAAGAAGATATATCAGCTGCTGTGATTCAGAGGGCCTACAGACACTATTCAAGGAAGAATAGGTTTCTGGAGATATCCAACACTGATGTTGCAAAAGATAAAAAAGTCCCAGACAAAGACGACTTTACCAAAGACAAAGGCATAGAAAGTCCTGGAGCCGACAAAACTGAGCTGACATCTTCGATGGCATCTCAGTCCTCATGTAATAGTGTGACAACAAATGGAAAAAACAAGTATGAAAAAGACAAAAGCGAAAAGGAGATTTCAGGCAAAGATGATGAGAGCGAACAAGATGTCTAAAATGTAGGAGGTATAAACAAAGACTTTGATTATAAAATGTTTACAATTTTTGAAAGGGAGTCCTTTAACTCTTATGTATATCAACTATGCCTCACATATTGCTTCATTAAGACTAGAGGTTTGTGTCAAAAGGAGGCTCATTCATGCTGTAATCAGAACATTTGGAATGATTTCAGGAACATCAAGCCTCTTGGCCAATGGTGGAGATTGTTCTCTGAAAAACCCAATTGCTATGCTTTCTTTGTGGCTGCAGCTATTTCTGCTGTCCAGTGTCTTCAGTTTTTATATCACTGACTGTTTAATTGCTGGATTATTTTCGAGCTGAAAAAGTGTTTCATACATTATTAAAGCAATCTATCTTTGGTTATGGACAGTCCTGAGATTGTTTGGAAAAGGGAAGGAGCGATGTCAGAGTTGCAGTTGATTAGAAATGTAGACCTGCATGAATGTTTCTTTGTGGTCATGCATGCCAAAGAATACTTTCTTCACCATCTTCTTTCTCAGGCCATCCTAACTTTAGATGCAAAATTTAGTCATGGCATAAGTTTTTTTTTTTTTTATTTTAATCATATGAGCAGACCAAGTCAAGTTTTCTAACTACACATGCTTGTCAATGTCAGAATGGTAATACTTTCCAAAAACACTTCCATTATTCAATCATATTAGAGTCATGTCAGCCTATTGGAATGGGCCTATGATATGATGATTGATGATATTACTGATTATTTACCTAATTTTATCATAAATCGGTTCTAAAGGTAAACTTTGTTAACCTTTAATAGTGAAAAATTAAGAAAAAATGTGATATTTGCACAATGTATTTGATTTTGTGATCATTTATTTATACAGCACACCTTTCCAACTCCTGAATGCAGGTCTTGTCCTTCACATAAGTTTTTTTTTCTTTTTTTTTCTTGTCCTAATCTTGTGTATTCTGGAAAATAATTTGTTTTGGTAGAAATCTATAGGGGTGGGGGACTAAAACATCTCAATCTTTACTATGATAAATATCAAAGATGGATGAAAGATGGCTCAGGTGTTCTGAATGTTCACAAGGAAATAGCATGAGATATCTTGTGCTCTTTGCTATTTCCTGCCTCTGTTTACATTTTGTATTGTTGCTTCCCTCAACGGACAACTACAACTGTCAAAGCTGCATTTGCCATTCTCTCTTCTACAAGTATAATTCCTCTGATGTAATTAGATTGTGCATGCCATAAAAATGTTCAGTACTAACATTATACTTATGCACTGTAAAAGAATGTTTTTAATACCTAGAGTTACAAAGATTTCATTGTTAATATACATATACATTGTAGTATAAAATACAAGCATGCAAGAAATTGCTCCAACTAATCAAGAAAAAGGTATAATAGTGAAATAAAGATCAAATGTAAGTCAAGTGTGCCTTCAAACGTTTTCTATTTTACTATGAATATATAAAGCATGCAAGATCCTGTTTAGGTTTTCCTTTTTGTTTGAACAGAATGTTAAAATAGTTTCAATATTATTAATGGTTGCTGGTGGGAAAAGGGCACAGATTATTTTACTTATCTCATCAAAGTAATAATGTGACATGGCAATTATTTAAGTTCTTTTATCTCTTTTTCTTATCCTTTATTCCTTTGTTTAGTCCATCAAAAGTACAGAAGTCTATTTTAAAACAGTCTTTGATAGCATGAGTTAGCTGTTCTTGTATCCCAAAGTTTCAAAATGTGGATTTGCAATCAAAAACATATTAGTTGCAAATAAGAATGTTCACATATCATAATGTACACATCAGGGGGTAAAGATTTCTGTCTAACAATAATTTGCATTACGTTTACAGTGCAAATAGCAGCCAAACTGGATTCATTAGACCAATTTCAAAGCCAGTGAAAAAAGTATCAATGTCCATTTCATCTGCCAAATGCAATAAGCCCTCTGACTGTCAATTGCCCAGCCTAATGTCTTGAATCTTATGGGATATTGAAAGCACTTATGACTTACGTTATTATGATTAAGTGACACAGCATGTATTTCTCTGAATAATTAAATAAAGTGATTTTTTGTCAATATGGAACATTCAAAAGTGAACCTTTATAAAAGCAGTCTTAATAATTATTATTTTCTTTTAATTGTTTTTTTCCCTTGGTTTACAGCATGTTTCAGTAAACATTTATGTAAGGGCTCAGAATCTGGTTTCTGAGTGTGCTTTGTGGCCTCTGCCATAAACTATTAGTATCTAAAGTGGATAAAACATTTAATTAATTATTAACATCAATCCAAATATTCATCATTATCCAATATTGCTTCAGGAACCTACTGTGGTTCCTGATCCCCATGGACAATAAACAAGAGGCTAATAGTGAAGCTCTGATTATTCCTGCCATTTCCACAAACAGTGATGATGTGATTAGTTATTTGTGCCACACCCACTCACAACTTCATGCCTCATATTTTAATTTCCTGATTTTTGCTTTGCAGGCTCAAAAAAAAAAAAAAAAAAACATTTTAACCAAATTCATTTAAATCTTTCCTGGCATAAACTGTTAAGTTAATGGAAATGATCAGAGAAACAAACTTATCTAAATATGTCATGTATGGGATTTCATTCTATATCTTTTTAAACATTTTTATTGTGTTTGTTGAATTCTTCTTTTGTTGAATTTTATACTAGATTCTGTACATTATGAAATGTTGCTGAAACCATCGCAGTTTCATGGATGGCAACAAGTGGGATTAGAGGTTACATCATTTTATGGTTAGTAAAATAAAAATTATTCAGCAGATTCTTTTTGCTGGTTGCCCAAACCTGACAGCAAACTCCTTTGTTAAAATTGGCATCAGGGTAGAAGGTAGGTTTGTGTGTATATGTGGCTTGGATCTGGTTAGTGGTATGCATGGCAAGGCATGGTGAAAAAAAAAGCATTTCAAAGAAATCTGAGAATGCTACAATAACGGCTCTGTAATATTATTTAGTGCAGATAGATGGGCAGAAAATCTCATTATATTAGACGGTGGTGAGTTTCCCTCTATCCTTCTCAATGTGCACATAGACTGACAGATACAGAGACACGTAGTGATTTATACTATTATTGTTATTATTATTATCACTAACAGTAGTAGTATTATTTCACACGTTAAATGACCCATTGATTAATTAGTGTTAGGTGAGACATCTCTATTAGAAAAAAGAAATATACAAAATTTATATTATAAGTTTAACTTAGACCTAAAGTAGGAACATGGTAAGCAGCTGCACGATTAGCTTCTGTAGTTTTGTTAACATTATAGTCACAAGAAATTTTAACCCTATAAAACCAAATATTTGATACTATAGTTTCCTAGACATTTTGCGCCCCTGCCCCTGGTTTCCTGAACACTAGAAAGCAGAAGATCGTACAACAATAATTTTGATCTGTAATATGGTAATTAATTGTAAAAATACTAAAGAATAAATTATTAATAAATTGTTAAATTGTTCATTGTTGATTCTCATTTTGTTAAAGGGCCAAATAAAGACTTCAGATTATAAAAAAAATGGACATTTGTTGTATTTAGTTCAGGCTTTGAAAGGTTAAAGAAAGCAGAACACTTGCATGTTTACAGGAATAAATGATCATATCTATGAGTTAAAGCAAGAAAATTTTTCCCTCTTTTCTGCAACACACATGGAAAATAGAAATAAGAGGATTCATTAGCAAGTGAACTGCTTGTATAATTGGGCATGGTGCTTTGATCAATATTGGTCTGAACAAACCACAATGGATATAGCCATTAAAATGCTATTGCAATGTACCCCAGAGAGTCCATGTTCCATTGTACTGCTCTAATGGGTTTTCGGATGTATCCTCTGAAAGTGCAACAAAACATGAAGTATTTATTGCTCTTTGCTAAGTACAACACCTTTATTGTCAAGTTTGACTCTATTCTGTTATCACTTCTTGTAGTAAAAAAATGTATGTGGCAATTATATCCTTAAAGACAGATAAGAAATAAAGAGTTAATAAATTAAAATTACTCACTGACTCTGTTATTTTGTATAACTTTCAATAAAGCTTTCAAAAAAGGCAATCAAACGTATTTTCTACAATACACAGACATTTGCCTTGGTGCGCATGCTGTGTACAGAGCTCAATATCAACCTGATTTACTTTTCCATTGATGTTTCTGAAGAGAGTAATGATTATGTGCCAGAGTTAGTGCTAAATAGTATCTGACAAGGCATGGAAAGGTCTCTCTTGCAACAGTTACCCCATGACTCAACACTGCAAACATCATACTTAACAGTCAGTTTGTGGTGTTGTGTAACATTAGGCCACCAGTTATCACTGGCTTGATACAGACATCTTTCCACTCTTTGTGGTTAACTAACAACAAAAATGCTAGGTGAGCAAATAATCATGTTGAGATAAGGAAAATAATATAGTGTATATGGCATCTACCTGGGAGATAAGGTATCAGTGTTATTTTAATAAGCATATCTATATTTGTAGCCCTGGCAAACAGTAGGTCTGCCTTCCAGCCAGCCACATTGACACAACCTGTGTGGGTATAATGTAAGCTACTAAACTTGCTGACTTCATTTTCATCTATTCAAAGTAGGTTATACTTACTTTTACCTTTGTCATCCATTTTTAAATGTCTTGGGAAACTATTTTATCACATATAATTCAGGTAGTCCAGCTACTTAAGCATATTTTTGTTCTCATGTAGTTTCTACTTCACAACACATTTTAGCGAAAAGTTGCCTATTCTACTGATTACTGACTACCTCACAGTTATGTTTATTTCCTAGTATTACATATGAATTTTAAACACTTCCCATTATTTTATGTTGTACAAAGATACAATGAAATTCATACAGTCATGGTTTATGGCATGGGTGCCAAAGTTAAGTCCTCGAGATCTATCATCTTACAACTTTTAGACGAACCCAGAGAGCTGCCCAGACATGCGATGAAATGGCAACATGTCCAGGGGGTCCCTGTCTCTCGTCTGCTCTTGGGATGGGTGCCGACCCTATGTGCCACTTCAAGCAATATAGAAAACCAGCAAAAGAACAAATTAATACTGAGCCACAGTAAAAGAGGAATAGATTGAAATCATAAAAGACACATTTTATAACCCTAATTTTTAAAATAATTTTAGTTTATGTGTGCTTGTAGAAATAATTTTATATGGAAACAAAACAACTTTCATGACACAAAAGTAAATGAACAACTTTTACCTATAAATATATGTGTAAAAATACGTAGTGAAAGAATAGAGAGACAAGGGAGCAAGCACTCTCAATCCTGAACACAAATCTGCACTGAACTGCCATAGTTTGCACTGATTGTCATATGCACCTCTCTGCTATAGGTCACTTGAACTCTCTCTCTCTCTCTCTCTCTCTCTCTCTCTCTCTCTCTCCTTCCCTTCCTTTATCTCTCTCTCTCTGTCTATCTCTGTATCTGTATTTTGCACTAATAGTAATCATTACCTAATTGCTGCTATCACATGACACTTTATTACCATAACCAGTATAATTTGTACAGTATCTTTTTTTTCTTTATTTAAGTTATTCTTTTAAATTATTTTATTCCTTTAATTTGTTAATATTTGTTCAAATTCTTTATAGTTGGATATGTGCACCTTATAGGTCAGCTTTAAATTTAGTGTCACTATGTGAGATGACAATAAAGGCTTTCCATTCCATTCCATTCTATTCCAATGGAATGATTTTCTTTGTCATTTTAACAGTTGCTGTCTTATGTGACTGTGTAGGAGCCATATGTGTAGTATTTTTTTTGTCACTCTGTTGGTGCTGTCTGGTTGTCAAGGAAATGCATAGGCTTGGGTCACATGGGCATAGGCGATGCGTGCATGTTCACCTGCACACAGGTGGGAGACGGGAGCTGGGTCGCCATATTTTTTGTTAGGTATGGGCGTTGCTATGTAGTTTGTTAGGAGTGTGCCTTTTGTGTACACTTTGACATCTTCTGCATGTGTGCAGCACACCTGGTTTAATGAGCTCATTTGTTTCACTTAGCTCATCTTTAGTTAATTTTATGCAATATATAGTTATTCAGGGCTGCACGGTGGCGAGGTGGTTAGCACTGTAGCCTCACAGCAAGCAGGTTGCCGGTTCAATCCCCGGCTCGGGCGGTGGCCTATCTGTGTGGAGTTTGCATGTTCTCCCCGTGTTAGCATGGGTTCTCACCGGGTTCTCCGGCTTCCTCCCACAGTCCAAAGACATGCACCTTGGGGATAGGCTGATTGGGGACTCTAAATTGCCCATAGGTATGAGTGTGAGCGTGCGTTGTCTGTCTATGTGTGTGGACCTGTGATGGGTTGGCGACCTGCCTCTCGCCCGATGACTGCTGGTATTGCGCGACCCCGTTTGGGAATAAGCGGTAGAAGATGGATGGATGGATATAGTTATTCAGTGTACCCCTTGGTTTCTATTACTCTTTGCTAGATAATTATAGCCGATTAATTTAATTTATGACACACTTATGTTACTATCATATGCTTGGTATTGCAGAGTAGTCATTGGTTGTTTCTTTTTTCTTAAATCAATGCTGTTATCATTTGTAGTGATAGTAGTAATGTTGGTTACAGAAAGGTTTAGTATCAAATTCTTATTTTTTGTACACTTGCGCCATCTATAGACATGAAAAGAAAAATGTTTTTGTACGATAGAAATTTTTTCCTGATCATAGTTTTTCAGGCTTCACGCAACTCTGGAAATCCCGATGTGTACTTACAATTCTTACCAAATCTTCGACTACAACAATTTATTATATTGCGTATTGAAAGCCACGTTTTTATAAACTAGATGGAATTGAATAATAAAGAACAAAGGTTTTTACAGAAAAGAAGTAGAACCCGAAAGTCATTACTCAGGGATAAATTATTTCCTCGAGAAGCCGTTCCTAAGTTACCAAACAACGCTTGGACATGGAATGCAAGATGGCGAAAACACAACGGAACCTACAATAATATATGTTTAAAGAACCATTTAGACAGGGCATATAACTATATATACTATATCAACAGCCCATAGTGTCAGCACCTAAAACGTATCAACCAAGATGGAGGATGAAGACACAACACTGGTAGGTACGACTAATGAACACAGCACCCAGGGATTCAGATTAGAACGAGTGAAGCTAAAAAGCCATCAACTTGTTGGTGACGAAGAATATATTTGATTTCGTAAATGAGAGGAAGATTTGTAGGCTATGTCCTTAAAAAAAATGTAAAAGTCACGTTTGAAGTGTTGTCTATGACAACACATTACTTACAAAGGTAATACTAGCTAACGTGGTACCGTATGCATAGTACTGATTAGTCTTTTTTGAAATCTTATTTTATGTTGGGACTGTAAAATAACTTGTTTTGTTATGTGTTTAAATGTTTTGTCTATTATTACCTGTGCTCAATTTTAAAAGCGAACTCCTTGTGTAATTTTCACTCAGGCTTTAATAAAATACTACTGTTATGAGAAGTTCTTCAGTCACGCTGTAAACGCTGCATCTGCAGCTCAAAAGAAATACAGCAATGATCCTGTTTACATCTTTTTCCGGGCATACGGAACATTAATGCAAGGTGAGCTTTAATAATAAATACGTCAATTTAATAAAAAATAAGTGCCTTTTCCCTTATTTTTGTACGTACATTGCTGTAATTTCGTGTCAGATCAAATTGAAGAAGCCACAGCAGAGCTGGATACTATACGAGATGATCGAGAGTTGTCTCTGTGCACATTAATGGCTCTTGTCTATGCAGAGAAAAGAAAGGCAAACCCAGGTAATCTAACGTGGTCTATTATAACATGACAGCATTACTGAACTATTTTACTGGACTGGGTATTTGTGTTTTGCCTCTTTGTATCCATAGACAGAGAAATTATTCAGGAGCTTGATGCTAAGGTCAAAGAAGATCGTAAAAGTGCACCTCCCAAGAGTCTGTACCATGCTGGGACCTTCCTCTGGTTATTGGGCCGTAACGATAAAGCAAGGGAGTACACAGAAAGAATGATCAAACTCTCCAATGCCTCTCGAGAGGTGATGTTTTTTTAGTTTCCTAATGTAACAATAAAGAAATGCATCAGAATTGGAAAGCATTGTACTCATATGAAGTGATATGCTTGGACTTTTGTAAAATATGCATTCATTTTTCCTGTTAGGGGATCATTCTAAAAGCCTGGATAGATGTTACATCTGGGAAAGACGCCTACACCAGGAAGGCTGGAAAATACTTTGATGAAGGACTGAAAGAAAGAGCAGATGTTTTTGCCCTGATGGGAAAGGTGACACCGATTTCTGAGCCACAGCTGCAAATGTTATGTAGCTATGTATAATCCTCCATTTTGGTTCACATCTCATAATAGCATCTATATCTTTTACTGACTCTATCCTTGTTTGGATGTATCTGTTGCCATGGCTGCCCCTTGTTGTAATTTTACTATTACTTTATCTACCAAATATAATTTAAACTTAGGTCTTAAGGATTTGTGATATTACTTAAGATGTAAAATAAAAACAAATGTATTATTTAGTAGTAATTTAAACTAGTCATGAATAAGAAAATAATGCAAAAACAAGATGTCAAATGTCAGAATTTGAGATTAATTTTACATTTTGAACACAAATCATTAGGTTCCTGCCATCAGTAATTTTCAAGAAGTTGAAATAGTGTTTGTTGTTGTTGTTTTTACCACTGTTTTCCATCACCGTTTTGTGAGCATTTTGACAATTACTGCAGTTTTTAAAGTATAAGTTGTTTTTTTATTCTTATTTTTCATAGCATCCTGATGGCATCGCCTCTCCAGGACCTCTTTGTAGTATTTGTACTCCTTATTCCAAGGAAGGATAGTTGTAGCTTATCTCAGCAATCCGCGTTTTTACTTTATGATCTGGCATTGATTGATAGCTGCTGACCAATCTAGACCACAAGCATCATCTGTACTTGTTTATTTAATGGCTCTGCTGCTTTAATGAATACTGTACTGAATGTGATTTAGCTGTGCGTCAAGTACAGGCTGTCATATTCTAAAACCTTATGTTTTGTGTTAAAAAATGTATGACGTAAAGTAATCTCTATTACGAGTGTGGCCTTCAGGAGTTACACAGGACAACACATTACACAATACCTAACACTTACAAAAATATTTACCAGCTCCTAAAATGGTACCTGCATCCCATGACTCCTATCAAGACAAAGAGTTTATTATTTGAAAGAGCTTATACATGTGTGTGCTGCCCAACATTAATGTTGTCTTGTTCTCATGTTCAAAATACCCATGAAATCAACACTAAAGGACTTCAGTGCCGTCAAACTGAACATTTATTGACCTTTAAACCCTTTGTAAACCTTGTCCCAACTTTTTAGGAATATTCTAAAGGCATTCACTTCAGAACAAACATATTTTTATTTTAAATATGATATGTTTTCTTTATTTTGTTTTAATCAAAATATAATATATGAAATATTTGAAATGATTCTGTACTCTGCATCCCATCTTTGAAGCTTATATTAGTTCTAAAGAGTCTTTTGGACCGTAAATTATCCCAACATAATATTTTTCTTGTTTATGGTTAGATATGTTTTTATTATGTGCATGTCATACTTATTGACCTTTCCTTTGTCTTAGGCACACTACTATGAGTACCGTCAGAACTACTCTGGAGCTTTAGAGCTTGTTAACCAAGCCATAGTGAGTTTCCCTGCTTTCTTACCAGCTCTGATCAAGAAGATGAAACTCTTACTAAGCCTTCAAGACTGGGACCAAACCATCGATGCAGCACAAAGGTATTTAAATGATGGCATTATACAGAGCTTTGGCCTTTCTCTGTGTAATCGTAACAGTAGGAAGCTTTTACTCAGGTTGCAGAGAGTTTAGACAGACATGTTGTCCTCTCTCTCATCTTGTGAAATGGGTTGGGAGGCAAGCAAACAGTATTTCTTACATCCTCTGTCTGCCTTCACAGCTCCTTTTACTTCTAATAATATTTGTCTGGGAACTAAACTGCAGGAGTATCCGATATTCTATTACTACTAATAAAAGAAATACTAGCTAATTAACTCAAGGAGATGGACTTTGTTCACACTGTCTTGTATCATATTTCAGGCTTTTACAGAAAGATAAAAATAACCTGGAAGCACTACGAATGTTAGCTCTGCATTCATTATGTCGAGAAGGTGATATAACTGAGGTAAAGTGAACGCGTTATTTACATTTTCAATTTTTGACTTCATCAATAAAAATAAAGTTAGAGTAATGGAGTTGTGGGAATGTACTCCCCTTTTCACGAAACCTGTTTTATATCCTCTATCCATTGACAGGCAGTGAAGCAGCTTTCCAACCTCATTAGCAGCATAGAGATGCTGGAACCACACAACCCAGAGTTATTCTACCGAATGTCCCTCGCCTTTACCCGTGTTGTAAGACACACTTTCCAGTATTCTATCCCAATTCTCAATGCTTCTGCTGTTGTCTTCTTTTAGTTCCCTTTTCCGGCTCTTCTTCCTGTTATTACCTAAGCATCCATAAAACCCTATACACAATTTCCAGCTATATAGTTTTAGCTGAGTCTTTCATAATATAGTATTTAGTAGCTGTAAATACTTTGATTTATTAAAGAATAGTTAGTTTGATTAAAAAGGGAATTAATTTCTTTCTCATTCCTTGCATGCAAAATTTGTGCACAGTCGAATTCCGTCATATCTGAAAATAATTTTGTGTATCTGTGATATTTGTATAATGTGTCTCTCAAAACTGGCTGCATGGGGGTTTGCATCTGCCTCACCCCAAGAAAGTACCGGTTTGAGCCTCAGCTTGGGAGGCTTACAACAAGGGTCTTTCTCTGCAGAGTTTGCATGTTCTTTCCAGAGTCCAAATACATGCGTCTCACTAAGCCTATTCTTTTTAATTTGTAAAAAGATTTTAATTATAAAATGTTAATAATCCCTGTAGAATTATAACACATAAAGGTCACAAATTATATCATGTATAGGTAGCTGAAGCCTATCCTAGCAGTCATCTAGCAAGAGGCAGATTAACAAGCAGACAAACATTCAGTCCTAAGGACAATTTAGAATGACCAGTTAACCAAACATCCATGTTTCTGAACTGTGGGAGGAAGCCAGAGTACCTGGAGAGAAGCCACACTAACAAAGGGAGAACATGCAAACTCCACACAAACTCCTGAGTTGAGGTTCAAACCAGCGACTTCCTAGCTGTGCACAGAATTACAGTCCTTGTTCATGCTATTTTTTCTTGCATTACAGTGTGGGCGTAATGAAAAAGTGATTGAGCAGACATTCAGAATGGTAGAAAGAGCCTTCTCTATGGCATCTGAGGAACCGGATTTGGCCACAGAGTTGGGCTACCAGATGGTGCTTGGGGGTCGAATCAAGGAGGCTATGAAGTGGTACAAGACTGCTATTACCAACAGGGAAAAGGCTAGCGTTGCGGCTTTGACTGGTAAAAAGTTTGCATGATGCTTTGTGAAATTTTCTACATTTCTAGATATTTTTTTCTCATAAGTGTTGTCATCATCCAGGTATAGCTCATTGCCAGCTGATAGACGGGCAGTTTGAAGAAGCAGAACAACAACTGGAATTCCTTGCAGAGATTCAACAATCAATAGGGAAAGGGGTAATTTGGTTCACATGACTCTGTTTTAAAGGAGAATCTTTTTTTTTAACTATTGATGGATTTGTTGCTGCAGGGAACCTGCAAATTTCTTACTTTGTATTATTCTTCACTCATGATTTTGGTTTTCTCTTTAAGAGGCTTTTATTTTTGTGTAAAATAATACAGCCAAGTTTTCTGTTTTGTTTATTTCTTTAACCTTATTTTAATTTTACAAAATTATGTTAACTTCTTTTCTGTTGATTTATTTCTTCTGTTTCAATGTTTGCTTCCTCTTCTTCTTTTTTTATTATTATTTACTCTTTTAATGTCTTCTTTTAGGAACTTTTGTACCTGCAGGCGGTGCTGGCGGCAAAAAAGCACCGCCCACAGGAAGAGGTCACCAACCTGCTGAATGATGCTGTGGATACACACTTTTCTTCCCTTCAGGGTCTGCCTCTCGGAGTCGAATATCTAGAGAAGATGAATCCTGACTTCCTGTTGAGCATAGTCAAAGAGTATCTGGCTTTGTGTCCAACTAAGGTACATTTAGAAGAATCATGACAGAAAGTATCTCTTGGGAATATAGATGTTCATATAAATTCAGTGTCTTGAATTTGAGGCGTACACGAGGACCTTAGTTTTCCCCTTGTGATATATTTTTTGGACACATTTCTTAGTGGTTGAGCTCTGTCCTTAAGGTATAAAGTCTAAGAGCCTTTATAGTAAATTAGATTTCTATTGGTGTCCTCTAAGCCCCCTGCTCCTGGACAACCTCCTGCTCCGCAGCTTCAGCATTGTGCTACACTTTTGGACACCATAGTGAAGATTGTGCCAGGTCTGCTCAATGCTGTCTTCCTGTTGGCTAAAGTTCGATATCAGTCTGGTGAGTACTGTTGTCAGCTATGTTTTATTTGTGCCGCTAGATGGTATTTTACTTTGGATTTTTTTACCCAGGGGATATTGATGCTGCTCAGAACGGTCTACAACACTGCCTGGATCAGTGTCCATCTCATGCAGATGCCCATCTGCTGATGGCCCAGATCCATTTGCTGCAGGGTAACGTGACACTCTGCACCCAGTCTCTTGAACTCTGTCTCAGCCATAACTTTGAGGTAAAATCACCACATTATTGGCTCTTGATTCTATAAAAGACAATATGTTTGCTGCAAGATGTGCAAATACTTTCTACAGTGATTCTACACAATGTTAATACTTTCATAGACCACCCACCTATGTTTTGTGCTTCATACTGATTTATTTGGTACTTTTTTCTAACTATGCAAGTTAGTAAAGTCTTTTTTTTACGGCTGGGTACAACTCATTTAACTGGCCTCTTTCTCTCTGTCACAAACACACAGATTTAAGTTACATTGACCCTCTCGTTTTAATGCATGAGCACACTAAATCCTTGCATCATGTGCAAAGGAAACCAACTCTGTTGCCAATTAAGCACTTTTAATGCAGCATTAAATGTCATTTTAGACTCTAAACAAGTTTTTTTCTAAAGAAAGCGCCTACTAAAGAGCATCGCATCAACGCTCTGCTGGGTCCCACTGCATGCACATTAAAGGATACATTTATACTTTAGCATTACCTGAAGAGAATACTAGTGCATTTCAAAGAAAGTGGTAACCAGATTTTGCCAGTAACCATCGCAGCAAATTTCACCATATTCTCTAAAGTGTGGCAGAAAAACAATCATCATGGCAGATTTTAAGGAAATAAATGTTAGTAAAAAGAGAAGATGAGGGCATCATGTCAATTTATATGTTATTGTGTGCAAACTAACTATGAAAATGTATTTAAAAACATATTTATACATAATAGTAACAGTATTAAGTAATAGTATTGAAGAAACATTGGAGATTTGCATCTGACATCTTCTGTAACACAAGCTACCCATTCATTTACAGGGTTAGGCAGTCACATATTGTTAAAAGTAGCCTTTAAATGTCTGAGTGGAAGTGAATTATGGGTAAATAGGCCTTCAGTCACCCAGTGTACCCACTGATATCCAGAGTTAACAACTTCTCAGTCACATGAGTGAAAAATAAAGCTCTGTGTGATTAAGAAAAGTTCCTGTCTGATATCTGATATCTTGTGGTAAATCATATTTCTTGTTTGAATCTGACGCTGTGTGAGACATCTATGCACATTATTTGGCTTATGAAATCATGTTTTATTGTTCATTCCAGATTCGAGACCACCCATTGTACCACCTTATTAAGGCTCAAGCTAAGAAGAAGACGGGGGACCTTGCAGAGGCTATTCAGACACTGCAGATGGCTATGAATCTTCCAGGTGTCCGCAGAGCTGGATCATCGTCTAAGTCTAAGCACAAGAAGACGGAACTGAGCTCTGCTGACTGTGTATCCATCTTTTTGGAGTTAGCTGAAACTCTGTGGCTCAGTGGGAAACAAGTAAAAAAGTCTCATAATTTTAACTATAATAAGACTATTGGTGTTCTCATAAATGTTTTAATGAACAGATAATAAGTGGATGTATGGGTTTTATATTTCAGCATGAAGCAGCAAAAGTAATGCAGGATGCCATCAATGAGTTCTCTGGAACCCCTGAGGAGCTACGTGTTACTATTGCTAATGCAGACCTGGCCCTGTTGCGGGGTGACATGGAGCTGGCGCTGAGTATGCTGAGAAACATTACCCCAGAACAGCCCTATTACATCCAAGCTAAAGAGAAAATGGCAGACATATATCTGAAGCACAGGAGGGAAAAACGGCTGTATGCAAGTTGTTACAGGTGAGCAATGCATGAAGAAGCTGAAGAAGAAAATGCATATTGTTTCCAAAATAAACGCACATTTTTGAAAGTTAATGAAATATGTAACAAAGATACAACCCAAGAAGACTATAGATAAAATACGATCTGAATTGAATACATTTGTGCAGGTAAAAAAAATTCTGCGCCTCTTATTTGTACATAGTACATCTATAATAAGTATGACCGACCGCCCATCAGAGAGACATGTATACATGATGAATTATCTTTTATCACTGCAAGTAGGATTAATTTATGAGATACCGATGACGTCGACATGAGAACATCCATCCATTTTCTACCGCTTATTCCCGAACGGGGTCGCGGGGGGGCTGGAGCCAATCCCAGAAGACAATGGGCGAGAGGTGGGGTACACCCCGGACAGGTCCCCAGCCCATCACAGGGCCACACATATAGACGAACAACCACGTGTGCACACACACTCACACCTATGGGCAATTTAGAGTCTCCAACCAGCCTATCCCCAAGGTACATGTCTTTGGACTGTGGGAGGAAGCCGGAGAACCCAGAGAGAACCCACACCAACACGGTGCATGTGAGAACATGCAAACTCCACACAGATAGGCCACCACCAGAGCTGGGCAACTTGCTTGCTGTGAGGCTACAGTGCTAACCACCTCGCCACCGTGCAGCCCGACATGAGGACATGTCCAGCAAAATGTTGAATTAAAGAAATGCTAAAATAAAAATAATATCATTTAAATATATAGATAAAGAAATTCATTGAGGTTTCTTGATAACAATGTATTTTGTCTATTATGATTTATTAGGATTGATATTATGTTTGTGTATTAAGTTACTAAATATTGAGAACAAATGTTGTGAAGGTTTAAATATCTGTCATTATGGACAAAAGGGTTAGGATTTCTAAGTATTTAACTTCAGCCTATAGCTTTTTAAAACTTTGTAGGCTTTGGTTTGTGTTTCAAATTTTTATTTTCTCTGAAATTTTAGTTTGAAAGAAAAGTGATTTTATGTGATGTGATGCCTCTGTCTTTTCATCAGAGAAATGGTGGAGAAGCTGCCCAGCCCTCACACATATCTCTTACTCGGTGATGCCTACATGAACATTCAGGAGGTAATTAAAAGCTGTGTCAGACTTTCTATTTTCTTTATCCTGCAACATTTAATTTGCTACTGTTACTTATTTGAGCTTAGCATGTACGGTCTTTTTCAAGTAGAAATTCCCTAATGTTGCAAATAGCTGTCTATTTTTGAGAAGTTATTAAGCACTGCTCAGAGCAAATATTATTCTTATTATAAAAAGAATTATACTGTGTAAGCTTTTACCTAATCTAACATCATAATTTGATAACATTTTCATGTTTATGCTTCCACACGTATGTAATTGAAGTTGTATGCTAATGTCTTATAGACGGGTGACTATCAGCAACACATGACGGTCTCCTGGGAAACACTTTACTGTTAAAAGCAGTGATGTGAGCTGCTGAATTGATAAATTGAACTTTAAAACCTAATGTTTTGACAAACATGCAGAAACAGAATAACCTTTAAGTTTTACTAATAGGCATTTATTTCACAGACTGGGTCCAAAATATTGTGTGATATAAAGCTAATCTATTAGTAATTTTTAAATAAAGAGAAATATCTGCTGGAACATTGTAGGAGACAAGAACACAAACAATGGAAATCCTCTCCAACAAATTCTGGTGGAACAAGATATAAGAGATCAAACATAAAGTTCATCAATAACTGTTTACAGTAGAAAGGGACAGAATATAACCAAAACATAGTGGCTTGTTGTTGTAGAGTAGGTTTAATTTAAATCATTGATTCAAGGACAACAAGAGATTGTTTCGTACAGACTTTCACGAATCATAACAGAGCTTCCTGTTATTGAAACATAATTAGGTTGTTATAGTAGGTATGACTGTCATTCAGGTTCAAAAGAGGATGTCCTAATCTGACCATTAGTAATTGTATCTTCATTCAGACTCTCTTAGAACTGATGTGATAAATTAACCAAACCTGAAGTTGTTTACAGCATTCTGCAACTAATATTTACGCATGTCTGAAACCAGCAAGAAATTGTGACGTAAATGAATGTGTGTTTATCTTTAGCCTGAGAAAGCCATTGAGGTTTACGAGCAGGCTCTAAAGAAAAACCCCAAAGATGGAGCTTTAGCCAGTAAGATCGGAAAAGCTCTTGTCAAGACTCACAACTACATTAAGGTTTGTGTTTACTCGTTTAAAGATTAAACTCACACAAACTTGATGTGTTGACGCAAGACTGCTGTTACCATTGCAGGCAATTAATTACTATGAAGCAGCCCTAAAGAGTGAACAACAGAATTTCCTGCGTTATGACCTTGCTGAGCTTCTGATGAAGATGAAGCTATACGAGCGCTGTGAGAGAGTCCTGCAGGAAGCTCTGGCTCATGAACCAGGTACTTGAGAAGACACAATATGACATCATTTGTGATTAGAATTTCCACACAGGCATGATAAAGCAAACAAGTTGCAGTATACACCATATGCTGCTTGAATTTGCTCACAAAATAAGGTGGACTGGATCACTTCTTTAATATCCATACTGGAGTCAGAATCCATCCCAGTTTATCGAAGAAAGACAGGCATTTGACGACTTTGGGCGCTCCCACAGTGGACCAAAAGCATCTTTTTTTTTTACATTTCTTCAACCATGTCTTGTACATGGTTTTCTAAATCTTATTATTGTATGTATAATGTAAGTAGCTATCTTACTGTTTTATCGTTTCAATGTAAATTCATTTGTGGGATGGGTATTATAAGCTTATTGCTTCTGCCTATATACCCTTTTTAGACTGTTTTTTAAGTCTTTCTTTTCTTTTTATAAGAACCCACATTGTATATGTATTTTTCCTTGTTTAAATATGTCTCAATAAACGTTCATACTTTACATGATAATATCTTGTTGTCATGGTGACTGTGGCCTCTAAAGCTGTGTTTATTTCTTCTGACTCTGTTATTCTAACTTTGTTTTTTTCCCCATTCAGTGAATGAACTTCCTGCACTTTCAGATGATTGTCGTTATCTGGTCCTGCTGGCAAAGATCCAAACTAAAGTAGAAAAGAACGAAGAAGCTTTACTTTCTCTACAAAGAGTAAGTAGACGTTAGTGTTTTATTTCATATTTTTCATTGGATGTTTTTATTTTATTTCTGAGCTTCATTTGCTGTTTAAAAGACAAAGATTATCTGAGATTATGAACACATTTGCATATATTTGCCTTCTTTTAATCTTTACACTTATAATTGTTATGGTTTTTCCATTTCCATGGCGATGTTGTGTATTTGCCTTTTCCAGGCCCGAGATGTGCAGGCCAAGGTGCTGAAGCGCGTGCAGTTGGAGCAGCCTGATGCTGTCCCCACACAGAAACAACTTGCTGCTGAGATCTGTGCTGAGATCGCCAAACACTACACAGCTCAGAGAGGCTATGAGAGAGCAGTCAAATTTTACAAAGAAGCTCTTGTGTATTGTGAGACTGATCGCAAGGTCAGTGAGGCTGAATCAAAACCGTTGTGTGTACTTACTGCAGCTGTACGTCACAAGATTTGGACATCTTTTTCAGTTGTGTCTGTTTTTGTTGTTTTATCCTTTTCCTTTTTTTTTTATTGTACGTTATCTCATTTGTT
Organism: Pseudomugil tenellus; assembly: GCA_037177515.1. Taxonomy (NCBI): domain Eukaryota; kingdom Metazoa; phylum Chordata; class Actinopteri; order Atheriniformes; family Pseudomugilidae; genus Pseudomugil; species Pseudomugil tenellus. Next base: position 15,176,086 of record JBAMHX010000014.1, on the reverse strand, counting down.
TATGTTTTGATTTTAGCAAGGGGTTTGATTTATCTGCTCAATATTGTGCAAAGAATCTTGTGACATGAATTTATTCTGGATGAATGCACTCCCTGTTCTTAGGTGATGCTGGAGTTGGCACGGTTATACCTTACTCTAGACGACGTTGATGCATGCCAGGACCAGTGCAGTATCATTTTGAAGAGTGATCAGTTTAACGAGGATGCAACTCTGGTTTGTTCTGCTCCTTTGCCCAGCTCTGTTACTCACTATCTTTACTGACTATATATTTTTTTTTAAAAAATCCTAACTCTTCTTTATGTTTTTCTTTAGATGATGGCAGACATTATGTTTAGGAAACAGGACTATGAACAGGCAGTCTTTCATTTTCAGCAGCTCTTGGAGCGCAAACCAGGTGCAGCCTTTTCCCTTTCTTATTTCCCTGCTGAATGTACATGCAAATTAATTTTTTGACAATCACCAAATAAAAAAAATAAAATAAAATAACGCCTCTTGTCTTCAGACAACTACCCAACTCTGTCACGTCTCATTGACTTGTTGAGGAGAGCTGGTAAGTTGGAAGAAGTCTCCAGATTTCTCGATATGGCTGAAAAACATTCTTCTAGGACTAAATTTGACCCCGGCTTTAACTACTGCAAAGGCCTTTATCTTTGGTAAGTTGAAATACTCTGATCAAAGTTATATCTTCTTATGTTCGTTCAAGCCTTGTGAATAATTCTTTCCGGCCTGATCAGGTACACAGGAGAGCCAAACGATGCTCTTCGACATTTTAATAAGGCTCGGAAAGACAATGACTGGGGTCAAAACGCTGTGTATAACATGATAGAAATCTACCTAAACCCTGACAATGACACAATAGGAGGAGAAGTGTTTGAGAATTTGGATGGGGAAATTGGGTAAGTGGGCTTTATTCCCAGGGCTATTCACAAAGTTGGTTACAATAAGAATGACACAGAATGCTTCCCTTTATTTTAAACAGTTTCCCAAAGCTTCTACTTTGCCTCTCCTCAGCAACTCCACAGAGAAGCAGGAGTCAGAGCAGCTGGCTGTGAGAACAGCTGAGAAGCTGCTGAAGGAGATTAAGCCTCAGACACCAGGCGGACATGTACAACTACGCATCTTGGAGAACTACTGCTTGCTTGCGACTAAGCAGAAGGCCAATATAGAAAAAGCCCTCAATGTTTTCACAGAGGTTGCAAACAATGAGGTAAGTAAACGTCAGATGGGGAACATGAGTTATATCACTTCGTCTTGTGTAAATATATCCTCACCAAGAGCTGCGCATTGTTACAGGCTCTCTTTTAATGTCACTGGGTTCCATTTAGTTTCACTGAATTTCAGTGTATGATTTGAATTCTATGTCAATGTAATATGTGTATCGACTGCTTGCATGGTCTCAGATTAGTCCTCCAAGTTTGTGGTTTGGTGTTTTCCGATTCGTCTTATCTCATCTGTATACTCTGGTTCTATGCAGACAGACCACGTACCAGCACTGCTGGCCATGGCAACGGCTTACATGATGCTCAAACAAACTCCTCGAGCCAGGAACCAGCTTAAACGCATCGCTAAGATGAACTGGAACATTGCTGACGCTGATGAGTTTGAGAAGAGCTGGCTGCTTCTGGCAGACATATACATCCATTCAGCAAAGTTTGACATGGCTGGGGACCTTTTAAAGAGATGCCTCAATCACAACAAGGTCAGCCTAAAACCTGTTTACTTCACATATGCACATTTTTGAAAGTTTGTGTTTCTATTGAACTCAGAAAGCAATCATAACTTTTTCTGTAACTTTTTCCCCAGTCATGCTGCAAAGCGTATGAATATCAGGGCTACATAATGGAAAAAGAGCAGGCTTTCCGTGATGCAGCACTCAACTATGAACTGGCTTGGAAATATGGAAATCGAACTAACCCAGCAATTGGTATGTCAAGCAAAATCAGATATCCTGTCTATCAAAGGGATCGGAAAAATTATGTTTCTAATATACAATGTCTGCGTCTCCTTCAGGATACAAGCTTGCTTTTAACTACTTAAAAGCAAAAAGGCATGTTGATGCTATAGACGTGTGTCATAAGGTGAGATGTCTGTAAATGGGTCTTTACTTTGTATGTCTTTGATCTGGTCTCATTATTAAATATGTTATTTCTACCCACAGGTTCTTTCTGCTCATCCAAATTATCCAAAAATGAGGAAAGAAATCTTGGACAAAGCTCGAGCTAGCTTGAGATCTTAGTTTGTGTGCATGTGTGTATGTGTGTGTATGGCTGAGAGAAACTGATATAAAAGTAACATTCATGTAATAAAATGAGTTAACTCTGAGCAAATACGCTTTTGTTGTTTGGGCTCTGCTGTCAAGTTGAAAATGAGCAGTTATTTGTCTTATTTTTGGGGGGAAAACCTCAAACGCAGTGCTATGATCATTTTCTGAGCATATTAGAAACCGGTCGTTGGCAAGCCAAAGAAAAAACAGAGATGGTCAGGCAGTTGCACAACGAAAAGCTTGCAGACATAAAACAGCTATAAAAATGTTTTTGCAACCAAAAAAACAAAAGAGAACCACACAGAGAGATCTAAAGAACTTTAACCATTTATTATTAAAATATGTTTATAGGATGTAGTCACCTGCTTTGTGTTAAGCATTTCTTGACTTTTTTAATGTTTAAACTGTATACAATTGTTTTGTTTGTATTTTTAAATAAAGTTTTTAGATGTAAATAAAGTCATTTTATTTTATTTATGCTGTTTTTTTAAATCTACCCCCCTGCCCACGGTAAGTATGGATAAAGCATCCATACATTTAGACACATAAGAAACTGGGGCTCGGTCTCTACAGATGGAGTCACTGTGCAAATATGAGACAGAGAGGCTTCAAACTGGGCACCAGAGCAGACTCCCAGCAGCAGAATCCACATATTCACTCCTGCAAGTATCCAACTCTTTGTTAGGACCTGCGTGGGACATATGAAGGATTTGACGGATGGCAGCGAGGGTCAGCGCCAGCTTTCAAAACAATCGATTCATGTCTATTGATTGGCGATGAGCGGACTCGGAGCTTTTCTTCCTCTCCCGTTTTGATTTTTCACCACATTTGTTGGAACATGTCCGTTTTCGACTTAATAGTCACCTTTTTCATCAAGTTTATGCTCTGTGGGATGATGTGGTGTTTCACAGAGGCTTGACTGGACACGGGGGTGGGGGGAAGAATATCGCGTTCTTCCCCTATTTGTAACCCAGCAACTGTCCCAGTGAATGACCAGTAAAACAAATCCTATTAATGACACCGTTACTGACTCCGAAGAGTGCAGTCAACAATATTTCTTGGATCGAAACAGCGTACCGTGATTCGTAGTTTACTATCGACAGTTTCCTGATACAATGCTAACCTAGAGGAGGAATTTCATTTGAAATAATACAGAAAAAGTGGTCGCGTTTTCCCGACATTTCCCTCGTTTCCAGGTATGGATTCTATCACTTTTGACACGCTTAACTCAACTGTGCGCATGCGCGCTGGGTGGTCACCGCCTTCTACCTGAGAGAAGCACACCTGGATCCAACGACACGGAAGTTTTGTGAAGTCCTCAAAGAGGGAATCTTTTTCTTTTTTTTCTGTCTCCTCGATTACTTTCATTGGAAAGTAGTAATGAAGTAACAAACAGGTGGGCTCCAGTTAAAGCAGGATGCCATTCCTTGGATTTACTGGAAGTCATTTACAGGATTCCCAGTCTTAACCTGTGGATCTGCGACACATGGTATGTTTTTAAGAGTTAAGAGCTGAGTTTAGTTTTTCATTACAGGTTAGACAGCAGAGCTGAGTACACAATGCAGCTGTAGAAATGTATCAAAATGCTGCTTATATATTTTTAATATAAATTAATTTTACAAACTTTTATTGACCAGTCATCATCAAGCATTTGATTATATTTATTTATCTATTTATTACAGCTGAATCTCAGTTCAAAGCCCTCCTGCTCTCCATTAAACAACAATGGCAGCTCTTCGCAGAGTCCTCCGGAGGCGGCTTCACCCTCTTAAACTGGCTGTAGTGGCCCTAGTCTTTGTTACATTTGTGTTCTTCATACAATGGGAAGTGGGAACTCAAACGCAACAGGAAGACCCATGGCTAAAGGAGATGGCAGTGAAGAGGGACGTCATGCTGGGGATGGTGATTGGAGCTGTCAATAACTTCAGGGATGTAATGCCAAAGATGCAGATCAAAGCCCCAGTACGGCAGCAGGAGAAACCAGACGGTGCATCCTGCCTGTCAGGTCACTACACTGCCGCTGAGCTCAGGCCAGCGTTGGAGAGGCCACCCCAGAACCCTCTCTCTCCCGGAGCTGCTGGGAAACCTTTCCACACTGACTCCCTGAGCCCCGAAGAGCAAAAGGAGAAGGACCGGGGTGAAGAGAAACACTGTTTTAACCTGTATGCAAGTGATCGTATTTCGTTAAGCAGAGACTTGGGTGCTGACACAAGACCACCAGAGTACGTCAGCTTTCATGCATTTGATCAACTTTGATAGAATAATTCATTTTATCTGCATTTTCAATGTGTGAAAAAAGAAAAAAATCTGGCTGTATAGGTGGACAAAGGCATGTTAATTACTCTTTTATATTAGAAGCATTCACCCTAAAGAGAACATGTAGTTTCATTCTAAAAAATAACCATATATTAGTATCGTGTAAATTTAATTATGTGACATGACTGTCTAACCCAAATAGATTCATCATATGTGCTTTTAAAGCAAAAGAAAATGTCACGCAGAAGACTAATATTTAGACTTTGTACCGGCATACCTGCCTGATTTACCGTTGCCCAAGAGAGGCAGTACATAGTACATAGATATAGTGTGTAGATAACAGGACGTGTCAATTTGCAGTCGTTAAAAAATCATAATGAGAGAACAGGATGGGTGTTGCAAAAGTTGCCCCACATGCATACTGTGTCTCTGGAGAAATGTTCAGAATAGTCAGATCTCCGTTTTCTTTCATCCTCCTTGATGCAGATGTATCGAGCAAACCTTCAAGCGATGTCCCCCCTTGCCGACCACCAGTGTCATAATTGTGTTTCACAATGAAGCTTGGAGCACTCTGTTAAGGACGGTGTACAGCGTCCTACACACCTCCCCTGCTATTCTCCTTAAGGAGATCATCCTGGTGGACGACGCCAGTGTGGACGGTAAAAGAAAAAAGAAACTCACCGGGGCCCCTTCAGGAGTCCCCTGCTCACTGCTGGGTTCAATTTCATGAAGCATATTGGGTGGGCAGCTCTAATAGAAGCTCCCTTCATCTGTGGTCTGTGAAGTGGGTAACGGGAAACACGGGAATGCTAGTGAAAACTTTCCAGAGAGGAATTAGCAGTGGTTGGGCGAAGACATGAGTTACTGCTTGTAAATGGGTCCAATGTAGGAAGAACTGTGCCTGTTTGACTCATTTTTAGTAACGATATTTATTTAGCAACCATTACACATGTATGTTTTTTTCTGAAGTCTTTTTATTGTGGACTCAACAAATGATTCAGTTATTATTCATTTGAACTCACTGCCTGTTTAATACTCCATGTTGCTTTCAGATGTATTGAAGGATGAGCTGGATACGTACTTAAAGCAGCTGAACATAGTGCGAGTTGTCCGCCAGCGAGAGAGGAAAGGGCTCATAACTGCTCGGCTACTCGGTGCCTCCGTGGCCACCGGTGACACGCTCACATTTCTCGACGCCCATTGTTAGTCACACACACATTACTCACAAATTTAAGCATTTCACACCCATACACACCCATAGCTCCAGTGCTGAGGCTGTGTGTGGGTGTAAAACGTGTTTGCTCTATAAACGGCAAAGCATACATCTTATAATTCTTAAGATTCCAGTTATGATGTAATGTTGTGTGTGCACATATTAACAGGTGAATGCTTTAACGGATGGCTGGAGCCTCTGCTGGCAAGAATAGCAGAAAACTACACTGCAGTAGTTAGCCCTGATATAACTACTATCGATCTCAATACATTTGAGTTTATGAAACCATCCCCGTATGGCCAGAATCACAATCGGGGCAACTTTGACTGGGGGCTTGCTTTTGGCTGGGAGAGTCTGCCGGATCATGAGAAACAAAGAAGGAAAGATGAAACATATCCCATCAGGTAAGCAAAACTTCTTCACTAGTATAGCATCTGCACTCCGTGTAAATCTCTAAAGACACGTTAGTGAACTTCTCCACCTTACAGAACTCCCACATTTGCTGGTGGGCTCTTCTCCATCTCTAAAGAATATTTCTACTACATCGGAAGCTATGATGAGGAAATGGAAATCTGGGGTGGAGAGAATATCGAAATGTCCTTTAGGGTAAGACATTGCTGAGCTGCCATGTTGTCCCCTTCAGCTGCACGGCTCTGTGTGGCCGCATGTTATGCATCTGTTCATTCACATGCAGGTGTGGCAGTGCGGTGGGCAGCTGGAGATCATCCCTTGCTCCATAGTTGGTCATGTTTTCCGAACCAAAAGTCCCCACACCTTTCCGAAGGGTACACAAGTGATCGCTCGCAATCAGGTGCGACTGGCTGAAGTTTGGATGGACGACTACAAAGAGATCTTCTACCGTCGTAACCAGCAAGCTGCACAAATTGCCCAAAGTGTAAGTGCTGCCTCTGAATCTTGCGCCTTTTTAAATCCTTCCAATTGGCTGTACTTAATTTGAAGATACAGCAACTTGCTCTCAGGAATTGTCTTCATGTCTGTTACACCTGCGTGTAAATAAGTATTCTCAAGACCAGTTATTATCTCCCCCTTTAAGGCAAGTTTGAGCAAATCCAAATCCTGCCCCTGAATTGAGTTATGAGTTAGCCAACATGCTCAGCAGGGGAACACATACACTCTCCAGGAGAATAATTCACTGTAGTAAATCTGTATGTGAACCTTTTTAAAATGAAACGGCCTCTTCAAAATGGGCAGACATAGATCAGCAATTAGAGGATGAAAGCTCTTCACTGACAAAGAAAGGCCCTTAAGGAAGTCAGATCTGCTAAATGACTGTCTCTCAGCGTTTGCCAACATGTGGTCTCATAGGAGCCATAAACATTTTCCTTTGGGCTATACCGCACAGAAAAGGCCAGCCCTGTCCTGATTTCAAACAGACATGCCGTCGTCTACAGCTTCACAGAGTCCAGTGTCAGGCCGTCATTGTGCGCTAGTGTGAGCAGAATTCGCCTCATTAGGAAGGGTTTTCATTATTTAAGTGCACGAGGTGCCTGCAAATCCTTCTGAATGTGTGGTAATTTTTTAGTTGGAAAGGATCAGTGATCCAGTGCTTACCATCTGTAATTAGACAAATGAGTTGTTAGAGCACTGGAGACGCAGTTACTGGGCCCGAGAAGAGATGAGGGATAATGATAATCAAAGCCGTGTTTTACAAATGATTAAGACAGGCGTATGTCAGTTACACTTAGAAAGAAATATACTCTAATACTCTAGGTTTCAACTCATGTTTGAGTGAATATTTCCCATAGTGCTGATTGGCCAGCTTACTTTCTTAAATATTTCCATAAAAGAAATGCTAAATGTTAAGTTTTTTCTTTTCCTGGTTGCATACAATCTCATCTATCAGGTACATTTTAGCTTTAGTTATTCATTAGTCTTATAAAAGCTGTGGTTTCCCATTTTTTTGGGGGGGGCTTTGTCCTAAAACAATCGGATTTTGTTTGCTTACCTGTTGTATTGTCCAAGACTTTTTCAAACATTTTGTTTTGTCAGAATAAAGATTTGTTGACACAAAATTATTTCTCAGTTTCAGGGAATGATGTATTGAATTAGAGTGGATATTGCCTTTTTTTAAAGGGAGTAAAATAACTTGTCTTGGTTTGACTTTAATAACATCAAAGGTTCATGTGATTAGGGAAGGATTTTGATCTCTTTATATTTACATTTTACACACTGTTTTTGGGAAGAGAGATCCACATGCACCCTGATATTATTATCAGCTTCATCTGTGCTGGGTTCTTATTTAACCAGCTTGTTAAAGACCTTCAGGTCATCATAATCTTTGGGTTTCTGTGTAGTGGCAATTTTCCAGAAACCAATTTTAAATGAAGAGATGGCAAAAAAAAAAAAAAAAAAAAAATCTGCTGCTTTCTTGTTTCATAAGGGAAGTTTTGGAGACATCTCCAAACGCACGGACCTCCGAGAACGGCTGCAGTGCAAAAGTTTTTTTTGGTATTTGAAGAACGTTTATCCAGAAGCCTTCTTGCCAGATCTCAACCCACTCCGCTTTGGCTCAGTAAGATCACACACCTCACCACCAACTATCCTCTTTCCAAACCTCACAGCTCTGTCTAGCCGCTGTGGGTTTCCACTTAGGATCTCCAGAGGGTACAAAGCAGTTCCAGTTTAACACCACTAAAGCACTTCAGAGGCTAAAGTTGTTTGAACAGCTTGTGCTGGATGTTAGTTTTTCATTTTGCTTCCTCTCACTGCTCTCCCCTTTCCTTCTCTCTTTCTGTAGGTGAAAAATGTGGGCAAAGACTCGTGTCTGGATGCTGGAGAGAACAATGAAGGTGGGAAAGGGCTCATTATGTACCCATGTCACGGACTAGGAGGAAACCAGGTCAGTGAGAAAAACTATGTTCCATCTTTTTAATAAAAAAAAAGCTGCATGGTTCATGGATAACCACACTGATGGCATTTTTTATGTTTCCTGTGCACAAGTATTTTGAGTACTCCACACATCATGAGATTAGACACAACATTCAGAAGGAGCTGTGTTTGCATGGGGCACAGGGCGCTGTGAAACTGGAGGAATGCCAGTACAAAGGCAGGAGAACATTTGTAGGAGCAGAACAAAAATGGGAGCTGAAGGATGTGAGTTTGGTCTTTTGCATTTCCTGTCAAGCAGTTGGTGATCCAAGATGCCTGGGTTGGGTTGTCATTTACGTCTCTTTAGGAAAGTAATCGTTTCCTCTTATTTATTTGTTTTCTTCATTTAGAACCAGCTATTTTACCTCCCAGGACGGAACATGTGTCTGACCGCCCGTAATGAGCATCCTTCTCTGGCTCATTGCAACCCCTCAGACAGATACCAGCAGTGGTCCTTCTTCTGAGAGCACAACACACCACTTTGCAAATAGCTACTTTGTATGCATAAGCATACCAGGACACAAGTATTCTAAAATGTATGGGAGGTTTTTTTTCTTTTTTTTTTAGAGTAATGATTGCATTGAGTTTTAATTTATTTTTTATCAAGAGGAACTGAATTGTTGCTGCTGGAAAGTCAGGACTTTGGAAGAGACCATTATGTGCCGCTCCTACAAGAAAGCATCCAGCTCTTCCAACAGTGAAGACGTATTACGTTGACAAGTGCCTTTTTCGTGTGTGAAACATTTTCACTTATCCTAGTATTTGCATGGAAAACAGGCAGCATTTGGTATTTTAGGCTAGCATTCGTTCCACAGGATTATGGACATTTTATATAGATATTTGTGCTGGTAACACAAAAAATCCCAAATGTGACACACCAAAGAGGACGGTGGAAACTTAAATTACACGAGAATGAAGTGCTTTGTGGAAGGTAAATCCCTGTAGTATAAGATATCTTGAAACCGTCTAGTGCCTTGGATATAGTTTCATTTTTATTTTCTTTTATTTTTTTTCTGGGTATGAAAGTGGTTAGAAGTTGGCTTGGGGTACAAATTTTAAGTTTAATTTAATATAGTCTTGTACTATACACACCTGTGTTCCCTATTTTTATTTTTTATCTTAAAGCATTTTCAATGCAAACATTCAGAAGGCTGATTAAATGCCAGTTTGGGTCAGTATATAACGTTAATAAAGTTAGCTGGGTCTTAAAGAATAACTGTCTACAAACACAATTATGTTTATGATGATTTACTCTTAAAATCTCTTAATTGCAGCAGCATCTTTAGGTCTTATTTAAAAATGCACACTTTTGTGTTTTTAAAAAACTTTCAAAAAGATTGCACCTAAAGAGCTTTGTTTGCTCAATAGCCTAAAACTCTTGTTTAGACATCATACACGCCTTTCTGGTGCAGGCACTAGTGTTTAGATGGCTGTGAAAATCTAGTATCACTTGTTTGAGATCAAATTAAATGTGTTTTTCTATGTTCAAATGGAAACTGTTTTGCTTTGTCAGACAGCTATGGTGTAAAGAGTTATTTTGAGCTCAATAAACTTGAGTTGGGTAGTAGTGAAGGCTACGTTGTCATTTGTCCACATGGCCAGCAGAGGGCGCCTCAGACACAGGTATTTCCAAACCTTCCACCATAATATCATGTTTTATTAAATTAATTTCAAAATTTTGTTTTTAAATTATCGACAACAAAACAAGGATGTAGGATTTATTTACAGCTGGAAACCACACATTTAAAAAGTTTTGTACCTCTTTGTGCAAAACATTTGCATTTCACCAAATATGAAAAAAATTAAATCAGGCACATGAAGCTTTACAACTCACAACACTCAAAAGACAATTTTCAGATATTGAATGAATTTACTCAATACATACTTTTAGTAAACCACAATAAATACTAATTTTAATATACCATTCATAATAAATATTGGAAAATTAAAACTGAACCCAGGATAACTGAATAAACCGTCAGTGTATCAAGCCTCCTCGCACATTTGTTTTGGCACAATTAGTATGCACTGAAGGCTATGTCGATCCCACTGATTGCTTTAAAGCAGTTTGTACACTTCCTCTGTACCATGTAAAGTTGCTGTAAAGATCTGAGAGACTCTACCAACACCAAAGCTGTTGCACTAAACGGATTATTTAAAAGCTGCAGGTATTGAAAGAAGGGCAAACACCCCTGTTCATGCACCTACTCACTTATTGCAGTCAAGACTTTGCTGAGTAGACACTTCATCAAGTTTTTTTTTAAGTGAATTTATGAATGTTAAAAAGTTATTTACACATTTTTATTATGCAATTTTATCAATCATATCTGGCTTTTTAATTGTATTTGATGGTTGACAAGACTCAGGGGACATACTGTCTAGATATTTTTATAGCTGAAAAGTAGAATTGTGTCTACAAAAAACAAACTTTGATTGTCAATTTTAAATTTGTCTAGTCCATACACAATAGCTAAAAATTGTGGCATTGTTCTGCTTGAAACCAGAAGTGCTTTTTGTACACATAGGTACAGTCATAGTCAAGAGTATTGAAGAGAAAGGTCTGTTAAGATTCATTGCACTTCGAGAGAACAAGCAATATAATTGTTGGCGGCATGAAAAAAAAAGATCCTAAATGTTTATAAAATGTTGCGCCAATAGTTACTGTTTGAATGCATTGATTTATGTTCATTTAATTATGAATAAGTTATGTTGTCTGCAGTGAAACAGTTTCTTCTTCCACTATATTCATATAACTGTTTCCATGTAATGTCTTCATAAATAGACTCATTTGCAGTGACACATGCTAATTATATGATTCGAAGAGTGAACTGGGAGGAAACAAGGATTTGTCATTTAAAACCGATTGCATGCCAAACAATGAAATGATCTTGATTAGTTTTTTTTTTCATGCTTTTTAAAATCCATTAAAAAAAGCATAAAACATAACACATAAGAAAAGCATACATGACATTGAGAACATATATATATATATATATATATATAAACAAACA
>JBAMHX010000014.1:15152227-15164425 GCA_037177515.1 Pseudomugil tenellus | reverse complement strand
AAAGCATACATGACATTGAGAACATATATATATATATATATATATATAAACAAATGAAATTTTTGTCCTTCACTGAGATTCCCAAAATGTCATGCGCAATTTTAATCAAAACATTTACCATATGTATACATGTATAATTCATCAATAATAAATAAACTGACAGTAAACTTTCTTTTTCTTTTTTCGCACATTTGACACATACAGCGGACATAGAAAAGTTCCATCTACAATACAATATCTGCTCGAAACTAGAACTGTACATCTGAAATTACAAGTTACATTGCACAGCATGACATAAACTCGTTTTTGTATTTTTTTTAAATCTGTTCTTTTTTTTGCAGCTTAAGCACAAATATTATTGTTGAGAAACCTGCAAGTAAAAAAAAAACACACCCCTCGAAACAGTTTTCATCACAAAACTATGGCTTTATAGTTACAGATGAACATGTGTTACGGTACTGTTAATTGCTTTGAAATGTAAGGAGAGACAATGAAACAAAGGAAATTATCATGTTTCCTAGAAGTGCCACTTGGTCAGGCTAAAGTGAACACACTGTATTGAAAGAACACTTTGAAAGACAAGGTCCTTTAAATGGCTGCGACCTCAGGGCAATGGTCTGGTAAAGGGAGGTTCTTAGTATTGTTTGCTAGTAAGGTCAGCTCAGAATGTCTATTAACTTTTGCGTCCTGCGGAGGCGGGACTGCCGTCATGCATGAGCCGAGGCTGCTGTAGGAACCCTGGCTGTTATTGTTCAGGTAGTTTTGAAATTGTGTCTGCTTCTGGTTGTCGGGCTGCTCCACAAATGCTGCTTTGGACAAAACCTTTGCTTGATCGGGTGTGTAGCGTGTCAAAGATGCAGCAGGAGCAGCACCAGTTAGAGTAAAATGGTGATTGCTTGCGTACTGGTCCTCTGTCTGATTAGAGTAGTCTGTGTACTGGTCAGCAGGCACGCTGAACGCTCCCTGGGCCACACTGCCATTGGTCGTGTTGACTGGATCTTGGAATACTAAGGCTTCCCTGTAGGGTTTGTTGGGTTGACTGGTTTGGCTATTGGAGCTAGCACTGGAGCTCCCCAGCTGATAGTACTCGGCCGAGGAAGAGTTCATTAGGTAAGTGTTCTCATTTAAGTGGTTATCGTGCGGCCCAGAGCCTTCAGTATAACAGAGCACAGAGGACAAGGGGACCACTTCGCTGTGAGAAACTTGTGATGTCGTCTCGTTGTCCGCAAAATTCTCAGACTTCTCTGCATCCTCGTCATCACCTTCTTCTTCTTCCTCTGAGTCACTGTTAGCCAAGCTCTGCGTGCTGGAGTCAGACAGTCCACTGCATACACTGCTGCTATCCTCCTCATCTTCCTCATCTTCTTCATTCTCCTCTTCCTCCTCCTCATCTTCCTCATCCTCCTCCTCTTCGTCTTCATCCTCTAGCGGCTCCTCTATTTCCTCTGTAGCCTGCAGGTGCATGCTGGCTGTCTGGGGAACGGTATCCGACAATGAGTACTCCAACCTGTGCTGTGACTGGGCAAAATGGTTTCCACTTCCCAGGTCATTGGATTCACTATGGTAACCATTTGTGGGGGATGTTTGCTGCTGCTCGCGACTCTTCTCCAGTTCCAGCTTCATGATGGTGTGCAAGAAGTGGGTTCGAACGCGTATGGGATTAAACTCTACTCTTCCTGTTGAATTGCTGCAGCCTTCTTTTGTGCAGCCACATGGAAACGACATTCGATCCACCTTAAAAAAAAAACAGCATAAAACATGTTTCCTTTAACGTCAAACACTGATTCCTGCACCTTTCCGTATTTTTCTGTTCGCAAGAAAGAACATAAGCAAAGAACATATGTGCGTCGTGGGACTTACCTGACATTTGATCCCTGCAATGCTGCAGGCACAGGTCTCTGGGTCACAGAAAACTCTGCAGTCGCAGCCGCAGTCCTCCCTGGACATGCGAATGGCCCGGAGTTCATGTTTCTCTTCCACGTCAATCTTCTTTACCCCACATGAGCGCAGCAGTGCACGGCGCTTTTTAGTGGTAAGAGGCTGCAAAAAGAAGTACTCATCCACTTCTGTGTTGTCCAGATCAATGTCATCATCAGAAATGTCTTCTGCTGTGAGGGTGTTGGCTTCATCAGACTCCACTGTGCCGTTCTTTGTCAACTAAAAACAAGATAGAAACATATCGCAAATGATTTACTATTTTTACAGTCAAATGGTTAAAACTGTTACCTGAGATTTAAGACAAATCAGTTTTTATATTTCTTGCAAACATTTAGATTCATCTATAAGTAGTATTATTACAATATTATCATATGTAGATGTTAGAATACAATTAAACTTTTGTTTTCCACATAAATACATTAAATTGGTGTAAAAACAATATTAATTAAAAAAAAAAGTTATCATCGACTGCTGATAAGGCTGTTTTGTACTGAATGAATCTCTCCGTATTACTGTACGTATTTCCGACTCACACTGTGGAAATAAATTAGCTCCTAATACCTAAATATGACATTCATCAAAGTCAAAATGTCAGTTATTTGGTAGTCTCAAACATCAGTAGTTGTTAAAAATGCTGAAAAAGTTACAGAGCACATTTAAAGTAAGATCTTTGAATTTAGATCAATAAGAAGCTGATCAATAAATATGATTAATATAAAGTTATGTTGGGTTTTTGATGGCTTTCGTTTTGCCCAACTTTTGTAGCATTTCCCTTAAATATGCCAAAAAGTTGTGTTTGGGTTGTCTGTCATACACAGTTGTTCCACAGACACGAAAAGAACAATCTTTAAAATACTGAAAGGATAAAAAAGCCCAGAAAGATGTGATAGCTGGATATTTTTATCCCCCTACAGAGTGTCACGGATATTATGGTTTCACCCCGACAGTGTTGATGGAATAACTTGAACAATATTTTATTTGGAGTTGAGTTATTTATCATTTCAGGTTGGCCACTAGAGGCGCTCAAACTTGAAAAATGTTTTGTTTATATCTCAAACTATTCATCTCATTGACCTCAAGTAGAGTGTAAATGAAAGGTCATGAGTTCATGACCTGATGATGTGTCACATAATGACTTTATACCTGAATTTTTCTATATTTTTTTTTAATGTATTTAAGGATTAGGGAAATTAAAGATTAGGGGTATTCAGGGATATACCCACTAGCTGTCAGAGGATTTTTAGTTATCATAGAGTGTCAATGCACAATTTGAAATCCTTAAAAATATGAAAAATTTTGTTCAGACCATTTTGTAAGTAGTCAGAAAATCAGTCATGATATTACTGTTAAAAACAAATTATTTCTTTACAGATGGCAAAAAGGACATGAAACAATAACAATACAGTACAATAACAATAACAATAACAAGTTGTAAAAACTGATTATTCTCTTTTTTGTTTTGTTTTTTAAACCAAAATATAAGCATTCATTCATTCAATTATTCATTCAACAATAACAAGTGAATGTGGGGAGTTTTTGTGAAATGTTTCTAATTATCTTTCACAGCATGACTGCAGACTGAAATAAGGCACTCTCTGAAACAGACTACCACCAGCTTTGCTTTTCTAGTCTTGACACTGAGGCCATCAAAATGACATTAAGGAGAACTTTCTGTCAAAAACCTATAAAGAAAACTTTAAACTTTCACATTTCTACATGAATGCTGGAATGATGCTGTTTGTTTTCACTTGCAAGATGTTCATGACAGGTTATGATGTAGGTTTGCACCTGCTTTTGGGGAGAAAGGGATCATTTTGCTTTTAGAGCTTCTAAGACCAATGCCCACAATCACTGGCAAGAAGACAGCGGCTTGGCAGAGGTCTGCAGTCTTTAAGTGCTTCTGGTTTAGTTATTAAATTAGTTTGGGACCATGCTGACACTGTGTCTATGAATGACTCTGTTGTCACTATTAGGTCTTGAGATGCTATTTTATGACACACATTAGAATTCCTCACACTAAGAGATTATTCCCGTCACTGTGAGAGGTTGGTTGGCCCACGCTTGCTGTGAGGTGTGACAGACTGGATTTTATAAATTCATAAAGTCTTTACTGGTTTTTTTGCCCACTGGCATTCCATTACATTTTTTAATGTGCATTCTTGGAGATATTACTGAAATGATCAGACTATAAAAAAAGCTGCAAGCCGTTCTTGCTAAATGTGTTAATTACAGTTTCTCTTATAGTGTGTAAAGTGTAAGAACCTCCAAAATAAGTAGGTTCTTACATATTATAGGTGTAGTCTCGATTAATTCTGTCCATTAAATTAAGTTTTCTGTGTCTTCTTTAATCTTATCTCGTGCTGATCTCGCTATTTTGCAAATAAATTTGGTTAAAATAATAACAATTATCTAAAACTGTTATAATATTGTCTTCAACAAATCCTCATTTTCTTTGACCCATTTGTAATGTTTCTCTTTTTATATGTTTCATTTTATTTTAAGCTCAACTTCACTAGACATCCACAGCCCTTAAATTTTCTCCAATTTTAATAAGAAGAAATGTTATTCATCACTGAAGTTAATTTTACAAAAGATGTAGAACATTATGAACCAAAAAAAAAAACAAACACAAAGCTTTTACCTTCAATTTAATCGAGTTGAGTTTCTCCTCCTTCAAGTGATCTCGCAGCATATCTCTGTGGATCCTCTCCTGCTCCAGGGCAAACTCACCCAGGGAGTACTGCTTGACCCAGGTGTGCCTGTTGGACATGCCCAGCGTGCTTCCGCCCTGGCTGGGCACGCTGGTGAAGCCCTGCCGCCGGCCAAAGTAGTACACCGTCACATTCTCAAAATGCACCCTTCTAGTCCGCAGGCGCTTCTCCCGCTTCAGTATTGAGTCAGCTGCAAAGAAAAATGGAAGTGTTGAAAACGTGCTTGTCAAAAATATTTTGTACCAAAAATGACAAGTCATTAATCCCTAGTGGGAGGAGTCAAAGCTGTAAAATGCTGCAAGTACTCTTAGGAACTGCCTTGTGTAAATGATACATTCTTTTATGTTGGGAACGATCAGTTTAGCACATCTGTAAAAGCGGTTTAAGGGCAGGCATTTTATAGTAACAATTTTAGTGTGTCTTGTCCTTTTAATGCATAAGATATGGGAAACTTTTCCTTGATGGCTTCACAACAAGCTTTTACATATCTCGAACACAGATTTTTCTGCCCCTCTGCCTCACATTCGAGTCCCCAGTGTGTCTTTTTAAGGAGAGCTCTACAAGGGGGAGGTGCAAAGAGGAGGGCAACATTGGAGCATAAATAATCCCCTGCCTGGCCCAGAGAGGAAGAGTGGTGGTTCACACAGAAGCAGCATTACCCAGTGTTCAAACCCCATCAGACAGACATGACAAATAAAAACCATCTGGTTCCAGCAGCTCTTCCCCTCTGAGCAAGAGGGACAATACATATAGTGACAAATGAAGAATGATGCTCTCAAGTAGAGCTGTGTTTCATTATTTTCAAAGAGACATGCAAAACATTGTAATGTGGGCGTAAGAATTAGGAGATCTTGAGGCATGGGTAATTATTGTTTTGGAGCATTTTAGTATTAAAGCTTGTGGCCCGTTTTGCATACATATGTTCCTCAATCCTTTTAAAGAATCAACATTGTGACAAACTGTTCCAAAAAGGTATATATAAATAAGCGTAGTCTATCCTAATGCAGTTTTCTTTATTAGAAATGATCTCTGCAACACTTACAAACTTGCAGAGCACACTTTCTTTTTAATGCATTTAAAACTATACATATATTTTTTTTTTCATATGAATATACTTTAAGTCAAAAGTGACTGCAGAGTCTTTTGGTAACAGGCCTTTTTTAGTCATTTGCATAACACAAAGCTTTATCAAATCTCAGCTGTAACCTTATCTTAATAAACCCAGAACCCCATTTTGAGATCTCTGTTCTAATTTCCTTCATTTTGCGTAGTTCAAACCATTTTAACTGAAACTACTGCACAGCAGTAGATTAACCATGATGGACAATTTATAATAATTTTATTTATTTTAGATAACTGTGGCTTAATATTTATTCATACTTATTTTTTTGGGTTCTTAACACTTTTATTTGAAAGCAGCTTGGCCAAAAAGTGATAGACAGAGATGACGCAAAGTGGCCAAAGCTGCATCTCAAACCTCGGCTGGCTGGAGCTTCTGCCTCTGCGCACAGGGAGCCTGCTCACACAGCTGAGCTACCCAGCGACCTCATGCGTTTTTATTCTTGACAGAGCTGGAATATTACATATTACCATTGCCAGGCAACAGTGGGATGGATAATTGTTTTGATACAGCGTGGTAGTTCCAGTGCAATAAGAGGCAGAAACTCAGTTGGGAACTGTAAATCATTAAAGCAACACACACACACAAATCACCAAATGCATGTAAAAAATATATAAAGTGACTTGTTCCCTAACATATCAGTACCCAAATAAACAAGGTCATGATTGATGTGTCAGAACAAACTAATTGGGTTTGAGTTCAGGGAGGTAAATGAGACCTTCTGAGGGTTGCAGAGAGCGTAATATGCAGGTAAGACTGCTGACTAAAAGGCTGTTCTACTTTAATGTTGCTTATCTCTGTTGATTCTAATGATTCTAAACAAAATGTTCTTATTCCTCATGAAGAAAGCGGAAACCGTTTTGTCTATTCATTACAAAAACTGTTTAAATTTTATTAAATAGCGAAGAAATTAAAGCAGAGACAAGCAAAAATTAATTATATAAAATATTGCAAAGTTAGAACCAACATAATAATCTCATTATTAGTGAGTTTATGGAAGCCATCAAGGATTTACTTTTAGAAAGCCACACATTGGGATGAGACAGCCTAACAGGGATTATGGATTTGAACATTTTAGGTTCAGTATAAAGACAGTTGTTTAAATTGGGGAAGGGAACCCTGGTCCTCAAGGGCCCGAAACCTACAGGTTTTCTATCCCTGATCCAGCACACCTGGTTCAAATATAATGGATCCAACAACTTATCAAGTTCTTCACAGTGATTCATTTAAATGAATCTGGCGTTTTTGAACAGGGCGACATCAGGACGCTCATGCCAAGCGTCAAGGCCAAGGTTCCTCATCCACTACTAATATTATTATAGATAATATTATTGGAGGATGTAAATAAAGAACAGAGGAAGGCTGCGCCTCAGCTAAGCCACCAAGGAGGTTAAGATATAACACAAAAATACTATTAATCAGATATGAATGCAATACTGAACACTAATATCATAAACTAACAGTCTGGACTCAGCATTAACATCCAGTTCAATATTTGTTGAATATCTTAGACTAATCCCCAGGACAAAGCTTTACAATGATGTGACTGACACTATCAAAGGTATTACTTAAATCTAACAGAACCAAAACCAAACAGTCTCCAGTATCAGCACTCAGCAGCAGGTTATTAGTCACTTTAACAAGTGCTGTCTCTGCAGTATGAGATGCTTTAAAACGCAGCCTGGAAGCTGTTAAAAACACTCTTATCACTCATAAAATGCTATCAGCTGTGCAGGGATGGCTTTCTCCAGAACCTTACATAAAAAGGACATCGGTGTGTAGCTGCTTAAATGCCAGTGGTCCAAATTGGATTTCATTAGCTGTGCATGGACAAACGGCATGTTGGGCTCTGTGTGGAGAGAAGACTGCAGAGAATCTTTCTTGAAGCAGCCGGGTGGGAAAGGTATCTAGAATGCAGGAGGTGGTCTTTATGAGGGAAAGTGTTGTGAAACGGTGTGAAAGGAGGAGAGTTATTCCTTGCTTTGTGTAAAAGTTCTGAATTTTATTTTTAAAGAGCTCTGTGTCATATTCTTTAGAAGGTGAGGGGTGACCTTTAACAAAGTAAAAAATTTTAGTTTTATTTCAGGAATAAGGTTTTTTGTGCTAATCCAGATCAACTTCTAAAAGTGCAAAAATACAGTGCAGGTCTTGATAAAAGAAACACCTTCGAAGTATTTTTTTTTTTTAAGTTTTGCCTTGTGCAACCTCCTTGGTTGGGCACCTCAGTAGAGCATAATTTCACTTCACTATTGCTAAGCAACACAATAGCTGACATTTGAAGATGTGGGATCATTTTTATCCATCAGTTTTGAAACACACACAGAAAGATAAACATTTTCTAAGAAAACAGCCTAAACTACATCCCTAAATCTGACCAATCCCTCATTTTCTCTTTATGAAAGAGACTCATATAAACGATAATTGATTAGCCTGTTATGTTAATAAATGATTGCTCCAGTGTCCACAGATGGTTCATCTCCAGTACATGTACAGTATCAGCTTGTGACTTCATCAGCTCATTCTGAATAGGCCTGCAGGTTGATGATGCTCCTAATGAGGGAGGCTGCCGGTGCATGCGTTCCCTTTATCACATCTCTTCCCTATTCTCTCCAATGCACCGCCTCAATTCTAAATTCATACGATACTCCCTTATTAACACCAATGCATATTTGTTTTCTTTGACCTGCATCCTGTAATGATTGTGAGCTACAAAATTAAACTAGCTCTGAGAGTTATTCTGATCCTGATTAAAAATCCCTTTAGCTTTGTTTACCTTAACATTAATCTTACTGTCAGTAGGTTGTGATTGCCAGACTGAGAATAAGGCATGCATTTGAAAGAGGCCAGCACTCACGGGTGAAAGGACCTGAGGCAGAAGGGTTTACACTGTCGCTGCTATCCCCACTCTCGCTGCAGGAGACCTCCTCATCAGACTCCCGCACAGAGGAGCATGGGGAGGAGGAGGCTTCCACCTCCTCAAATTTCCTCTTCAATATTCCGCTCATGGCCTGCCGCATCTGCACCTGAAACCGAGACAGCAGAGGGGCTGCACATTATTTAATATCCAGTTTAGGGTCTTCATAATCCTCAGTTCACTCAATTAGCCATCAATCCGGACTTCACCGCTTTCACACACACGCACACACACACAAAATCTCTCCTGCTGCTGTCCCAGCTTCTAGGCGTTCCCTAGGCCATTGATCACCTTTGCACAAAGGAGCAGAGATGGAAGGAGAAAGCTGCTAATTGCATACTAGGTCTGCCTAACAGGAACTTCATTCTGTTGTGTGACTGAGAGGTTGGGGAAGAAGACTGATTTCAACTTGTCAGGATTAACTTTTGTACAAAACATAATACAATGTAAAACATAGAATGGATTGTAGCTGCATCTAAAAAGCAAAATAATCATGTATAACATATAATATAAAATGAATAAAAAGCAGCCTATAATAAATGGAATCCACCTTTTTTGTAAATGTAATGTAACGTTTTAATTCATACAAACTGGTATGAGGTATGTTCTTTGTCTTTTAAATCCAGGTTCAAGCACATATTTCTGTATAGCTATTCAGTTTATGTCTTTATTCGCATTACATGATGTAGACATATCGCTATCCTGTAAATCTGTAATGAGTTGCAAAAAAAATAATAAATTAAAAAAAAATCACAAAAAAGACCTCGGGTGAATGCAGTTATAGCTGAGGCAGCACAGAAGGAAAAAATCTATACAGCAAATTGCTACAACTGCTCGTATAATCTTCAGCAAATGCAACCAATAATCATGTATCATAAAGCTTTCTAAAAATAGTAAAGAAGCAGATATAATTGCTTCAACAAACCCTTTCACAGTTCTGTCAACAATGATGAGGTACACAGATAGTGGAGAATAAGCCTTTTTCAGTTTAATGTTCATGGAAGTCTACCATGCAAAGGTTTTTTTTGTAACAGACCACTTCAATGTCAAGTGAGAGAGTTCATTACCTCCCGCTGACTGATGATGCAATTAGAAAAATAAACACAGGTCCATCCATTAAATACACTGAAACTAATTATTATTACACTGAAACTATCAAACAGTACAAACTGTGTTTGCTCCCATCAATAGCATCTTGCCATGTGCACTCTGATAATGCAGGGCTATTTTGATAGTTGTATAAACGTCTTCATACGAAGTGGAAAGCCCTGTTTTAACAGCAGTCACTGGAACATCATGTCACTATTCTAAACAACATAGCAGTGCTGCAGCAGCATTGCAAGGATAGCTATGACTGGCAGTTTCTCCCTCACTGCTTTCTCTCTTGGAACCTGGAATCAGTAGAGACAGCATGCATCTTCAGCCAGTCCCACTCTGTCTATCTGCCAGAGCAGCTTGTGGGGGAGTTCCATTCACAGACAACCTCAGTGTTTCATCTGGGATCCGCTATCAAGTCATTACAGATGCAAATGCTGCCTGAGAGAGAGGTGCAACCCAGAGCGGACTAGCAGTGCCAGCAAGAGGGTCATTGTTCCCTGGAGGCTGTGCTTGTTCAGTGCAGTGACATGGCACGGCTAGAATTTGGAGAACCTCCAGTCAACAGCTCTACCTACAATTAGGAATGTGAGGCATCCTCAATGTGGGAGAAAACGGAGGAGGAAAGGAGTCAGTCAGGGTAACCTAATTGAAAAGATTTCTCTTCATAAAGAATTTATGATGATTTGGAGGGAAAATATGTGGCTGTATCCTGAGCTGGAGGGAGCTGTCTTTTACAGTCTATAAAGCAAGCTGAACAGGCTTCCCAGAAACTGAATCTGTTCTCCCATCTGAATGAGCATGACGGGACTAAGATTAACTAGAAGGGGAATATGTTACATAATCGTGTCTTGTGAGATTTTAAAATGTGATGAAGCTGCTGTCACTTTAAAAAAAACATAATTTATTTTACTTTCCATTTGTGTCAAACATGAATGGAAATTTCCACCAGAGATGACCTGTGCAATTTCAGTTCATTTCCTAGTGAGGGTCCTAATTAAATACCATTGTTGGAAGCATATTTGTACGCTTAGCCCTTAGCTGATGCTGCACTAGGCTTTGATACCAAAAGTGGTTTCCATGGAGATTCTAATGTAATCTCACAACTAGTGCTTCCCCCATATGACAGTATTTCCAGTGATAAATACTGTGTATGAGGACACAATGATGTCAGTTATTCCTTTCTCAGATTAATGTGTTACAGATGTGTCTGCTTTTTGTTGTGTTGGCATAGAAAGTTAAAATTTTGACACACACTGGGCAATGACATTATATACCACAAAGCAGTGTGTGACACTGTAGGGTGAACCTCCTTTATTGTGGCTAAATAAAAGACAGAAATTGATGCTCCTCTCCAATAGCTCTTTCTTTGTCTTCACTGTTGCCTTACCACTAAGCGAGGCTGGGCAGCACACACTATTGTAAAAGGGAAAAAAATACCAGAGAAAATAATGCAGCAAGAGGCAGCTTGGAAAGCCCCTCCCTAAGTTTGAGCACACATCGAGTACAGACAGCAACTCTTATCCTTGATCAACATTACTCCCCAGCTTTTTGCATCCTATATATTCCTCTCATCATTCACAAAGTTCCCACCATCACAATCAACTGATCTGGCCGTGCAAGGCTTAAAACGCTCATTGCAAGTGATGCCAACAAGCCTCTGGCATCTGGAGCAAGTCATGACACATCAATCCTGCTGTGACTACATAGCACTTCTGCATGTGTGTCTGTGTGTGTGTATTAGCCCTGACAGGAGCAACTGACCTGTATCCACTGGCAGAGTGTGACTCCTTTCACCTCTTCTTGCAGTGCGGCCACACAGTCACAAACGTGACTATTCAAAAAAGGTGAAACATGATGAATGAAGAGATTCCCATTTTGTTTCAGTCCACTGACTTGCAGCGACCCCAAAGCTCCACGGGCATGAGAAAGAAGGGTGCAGGAGAGTGAGGGAGACTAGTAATTTTCCAGCTCTGACTGCACTGTCGGTACCATATGCTTTATTGTTACAAGACGACAGTCTTTCTCACTTTAACTCCCTCTCTGTCACCGTGTTGCTCTCTCCTTCTTTTTCTCTCTTTGGTCACACAAAGGCTCATTAGCTGCAGCCGGCTGAAAGGCAGGAGCCTGACTGGAGCAGAGTGGAGCAGAGCAGAGGCAGCCTGTGAGATCACATGGGTGGGATGTCTGAGAGAGAGAGTCAGGCGTGCCTCTGCTACTGCTGTCTGCAGATATTTTTACCAACATGAGCTGGAGAGAGGGAGGAGGGCAGTAGAGGGGGTTGGGGTGGAAGGGAGCAGAATTGGGGGCGGGGGGGGGGGGGGGGGGGAGAGGGGGAAAAGAGGTCGAAAAACCCACCACCCACCCTCCCGCCCCACCCCCCCCTCTGCGACAAACCTCTTCCCCCTTTCCCCCCAAAA
>JBAMHX010000014.1:15141859-15152127 GCA_037177515.1 Pseudomugil tenellus | reverse complement strand
CCCCCCCCCCCCCCCCCCCCCCCCCCCCTCCCCCCCCCTCCCCCCCCCCCCCTCCTCCCCCCCCCCCCCCCTCTCCCCCCCCCCACCACAAAATGTTGAAGAAATTGATGAGGGAAGGTATGTGGGAGATGCAATGTAGTGGAAAAAATGGGGTAAAGGGGTCTAACAGAAATGCTTAGAGAATGGGATTCACATGGGGAATCATGAAAAGGGGAGGGGGGGGGGGGGTTCAAAAGGGTGGGAGCAGGGGAAAAACGAAAGGAAAGAGGAAACATATGATGCCAAGAACATTACTATAGTGTGAGGAAAGTGGGGAAGGGGGTGTGGAGACTTCTTAAGATGACAATTTGAGGCTAAAATCAAATTGCAGGCAGCAAATTGTTTGCAAAAGTACATATTTCTAATGCAAACAGTCTGGAAGAGATAATCTGCTCTGGCGTTCCTGTATAGTTGGGAAAAGATCAACACAAACTACCTGATTCACAGGAAGAAGATTTGTCAGCACTGAAGTGAATGTGCTCCCTACACTTCCTATTCCAGGAAGTTCTGCTGAACAGTTACTGGGGCCTCAGCTTGTGCAGTGAAAGAGCCACTATCCCATTCTCGCACTCAGTTGGATCATATGTCAACATAAAAGGTCTGGCACTTCCTGTTACAGGATAGCTTTAAGCCAAGACCTTTTTTTTTTTCTTTTCCTCGAGAGCCATTGTAGTATTATAGTTATTACAAGCAATGGCCAGATATCTGAGTGCAAACACATCTCCCTTTAATACTGCACAGCAGAGAAGAGAAACATTAAGATATTCTGAATAATAACAATATTGTCCATTATTATACTTAACACATCCTCAAGTATGATCAGTTTTGTTTGTCTTTTTTTTTATAGCTCTAAATAAGATGTAATCTGTTGCGAGTGAATCTGGCAGCTTATATAATGTCTAAGAAAGATTTTTATTGACAACTCTGCATAAAATATTTGAGGTTTTCCTTCTTTGCAGCTTTAAGAAAACAATTTGTCCTTGCTCTGCTCTGCATTTCTCCAGAGCCTTTGCTGTACTTTGGCTTTACGGCGCTGCACTCTTCCTCCTTCCACGCTGCCTCACACCTCCTCTCCCTCACTGACATTATCACGTCATCGAGCCAGTGATACATATTAGAGGAAAGATGATACAGATACAAAGATAATGAGCATTTTCAAACATAGATTTTTATGGAGGATGTAACATTGATGTGCTGTGATGTATTTTTACAAAAAGAAAAAAATGTTAAATCATTCCACTGAGACAGTGGCAGATGCAGTAATGACCATTTTAGAAAAGGCTAGATGTAAGGATCAAGAAGCTGCAACTGACCATTTAAAATCAGTTCCTTTTAAATATGAGGTTTGCAGACAGAAATTCAGAGGAAGGGTACTGACTGTACTCTGACAAACCTTGCTGAGTACTCAAAGCTTATATTTGGCCATTACAGCTGAATCAGAAAGCCCACAGAACAAGTAAACGCGTCACCACAACTGCAGCAGTAAAAAGATACAGATGATACACAGACACACACTCACAGTGATGCAATTATATAAATCATAGCTGCAATAATAAATACAAAAATGCAATGTCTAATGTCTGCAAGACATTTTAAACATAATTCTATCATAAATACAAACGCAGTATGGATACTGAACAGTATTGAGACTACTGAGATTAATAAATAACTGTTGTTGCTATGGACATCTTATCTTTTATTAATCCTCATTCCACATTTAACATGTCCTGTATGTGTTTCTCCTCTAAAAGACCATAAAAATCAATGCTAGTGACTTTGTCATACTAATATGTGGGAACACAAGGAACATTGATTCATACCTGCTAAATCTGTGGTGTCTAGTTCTACCTGGCAAAAGGGCAAAAGAAAAAACAGAGCTACATCGCTGGATTAGATTACATCTGCATCCATTATTTGTCTCATGGACATGGGTAGAGACAAGCAAATACCTACTTCTGTTTTTTAATATGTCATCTTAATAAAGACATCATTATCTCAATCTGTCTTTTGCAACTTGGTTGTACCTCTGACCTTTATTAAACCATCTTAACCCATATGTAATACTGATAGGTTTCACACATATATGCTGTCTTATTACATAAAAATGCAAAATATGTGCAGGAGATGGCATTTGTTACACCGTTTGCAATTGTGACCTATATTTGCTTTGACTTCAAGAGGCTCTCTTGTCTAAATGAAAGCAACTGAAGATAGCAGATATAAACAGAGAAATTATGTAATTTTTTGTGTGTAGTCATTGAAATCGCAGTCAACATCCAAGGCAGCCTTCTGAAGACAGGGGGGTAGTCACCCATTTGGAGCACCATTTTCTTTCAATTTCTTTTGTTTTAAAATTGATTTTCAGACTAATTAACAGCTTATTTTAAAATGCATTAACTCTTTTGTTAGGTTTAGGCAATAAATGCTACTTGTATAGCATTAGGTAAACATCACAGCCCATTTTAAAATGAAATGAAACCCTCATCAGTCCCCATATTCCCTATCAGGAAATAATGCAAAACCTGTCACAGATCCAGATTTTTTAAAAGTTCTTCTTTACAAAAAGAAAACATTATTTAATGCACAATAAATTATTTTCAATTTAAGCACAATTCATTATCGTTCTAAAACTCTGCTGTTGCAGTGGACTGGCAACCTGTCCTGCTGATTGCTGGGAGAGGCTCCAGCTTCCCTGCAACTCTGAATTGGATGAAGCGATATAGAAAACAAATTAATGAACTTTGCTGTATTTGACTCCAAAACAGGATGTTTTCTTTAAAACCTAATAGCTTTGCTTTAACACTAACCAAAAGTGTGCTTAAAAAATTAAGTCTAACAATAACATGAAGAAATTCAGTTACCAAAAAGCAACTTAGAGTGCTATTTCATAGAATCCGGAAGCCAAGTGATGCACAAAAGTAAAGCAAAAATAAAGCAGGTAATAGCTGGCATAAGACAAAAAATACAAAAACACTCAGCTTCCATTAAAACCATCAGCCTCATGATATGTAGTGCCAATGGACCCATAAATTACCGCAAAAAATACAAACTACATAAAACAATGCACATCAAACTATACCTGAGAAAACTGCAAAAGGATTAATTCATCTCATGTCCAGGGAAGAAATAGCATTTTGTCGATAACAATCACTGATAAGATTTTGGATAATAGTCAGCATTAAGTCGTTAGAAATGTTTCCACGGCAACCCCAGTAAACAGCACATCTTTTATAACCCATAGTAATGAAAAAGCCTTGCTGAATGTCTCTAAAAGGAAAGACTATTATCAGGCCACGACTTTCACCTTTATTCAGAGAGAAAGGTTTTCTGGTAGGTTAGGTTCAGGAAATATACTCACAGTTATATGTCCACAGTTGAACCTGCATCAAGACATCCAGCTCTGCAATTTTAAGCCAATTTTAGTTCATTGTTTTGGGTATCTGGCAAACAGTGTGCTTTAGTCTGGCAGTATACCTGGAGGCAGCAATCTCTGGTAAGCAAGCTATCAGAATGAATGAAGAAAAACTGGAAACTCTGTTCCAGGAATGATACATTCATTCTCATAAACATTATTTTCTAGCTATGCACACTTTTAGCTTTGTTGGTTTTGGTTAGATTTGGGTTTTGTGGCAAAAGATTTACTTCCTCTGGCTGAAAAACTGATTTACTGCTTCCATGGATTCAGTAAATTAAACTGTGTACTTATGAGATTGTTGTAGACGGGATTTATTAAAAGAATCTTTTGAACAAAAGCCACATTTGGGCTTGACTAAGATAAGCCAAGTGCAAGTCACCTACACCGAACAGGACATAGCAATGAAGGTTGGACTGACTTCAGTCAGTAAGCCATACATCTAAGTAGTTCTCCTGATAATTAGATATACAGCATGTAAATACTATTTGCATTTTCCTAAAATCCATCTTCTCAAAGAGACTCACATTCCTTAACGAGATAGAATGGGTATAGATGAATAAAGACTCTGAAAATGAGCTTATTCTGTCTGCTACTCCCAAATCTCCATGTCATTCAATATGGTTGGCCGCATTACAAGCTACAAGTGTTACCACAGTGATGAAGTACACATTTATACAGCCCAGATGGCTTCTGCAGATTTCTTGTTTTGTTATTTCTTTTTTTTCTTTATTAAGATGAGAAACATTTTTTTAATTGCAGCAGGCTCCATCTGAATAAGAAAAGGTACATTCCAATGATACATACTGATGAAAATGCACAGCAGAGACAAACCCTGCAACCACAAAAGCTCCTCATTCATGCAGCCAGTCTGAGGTTGTGTGTTGGACTCATCCATCACGGGTGTCACACACAGCCACAACCGGCAAAGAGAAATAAAGACACAGAGGCAGGAAGAGAAAGACTCGGGTCTCAGCTGGACTCCCCTGAGGAGAGGCTGTGGCCTGGATGATTATACAGCTACAGATGATGTCAGTGGAGGATCCCGGCCACCGAGAGCACAAACACACTGCTCACATATTCATTGAAGCCGTTTTGTAGAAAAAGATGAGGCAGCTTCCTAAACTGTGCATAAAAAAGCAGAGCGGCATAGCAGCGCAAGCTCGGTGAGGGGTTAGGGGGCCATGTGCCTTATTGTGTCCATGCAAGGATAATTTAATAAACATTTTTGTGTCTCTGGAGGATGCAGTTGCAGGGACCATGACCTAATATGAATATGGTGTTGTGGGTGGTAAAAGAAAAAAATAGAGAATGCTTGCTTATTTAAGAAAAAAGGGGGTATGAAAAGCCAGCACAGAAAATAATCTTTGTGCTTGTTAGCATCGGCCTATCAATATGTAGTTTAGATCACAACAGTAAGAAAACATTACTGGTCAAATGGACAAATGGACGTATACAAACAGTTAAGTGTCGGCTTTGGGACAATAACACATGTATTCCAAAAAAAAAAAAAAAAAAAGAAAAAAACTCAATTAAACACAAAGAATCCATTTAAGGAAATGTTGTGACATCTACAGATTTATGCAAATGAGACTTCACATGCGCTCTGTACATTTGTTAACTTGCACTTGCCTGGGGCTGCAGACAGATCTGCTCCACACACATGAAAGCGGGGGGGGGGGGGGGAGAAGCGAGAGGGGATGCGAGGGGGTGGGAGGGAGTGCAGCCCACTGTTCAGCACTCAGCACACGGAGGAGGTGCAGCCTGGTGATGCCTGCTGCAGCTTCTCCTCTGCAGTTACAGCGCTGGGAGTCAGTGGTCTGTTCTTCCTTATCTTGCAACAATAAAATAAAGCACAGCTCCTGATTAACCACATGGGTTTAAAGAAAAGAGAAAGCCCCTCTTCTCCATTTATACATGCACCAGTTGTACCAATACAGTTAATCACAAAGAGATGGCTGCCGTGTGAAGGAGCCACTGCATGACTGCATTCTGGTAAATAACTGATATTCTGGCAACAACTTGTTGAGAATACTGTTAACTTTTTTTCTCCTGGCAAGACTGTGTGTTTTCTTTAGATGTCTCACACCAGCATTTGCAATATTTTTAATGAAACACATTTAAACTGAAGCCTGATTTGTTTAAGCAGGCATTTCAACAAACACCTCCACAGCTTTTGTTGTTACAAGCAGCGATCAAAACACAAACAGCAGACAAGTAGGAAGGTAGGCGCTCCACATTCAGACTGATGTTTTGATTTGCTGTAATTCAAGTCTCACGCTGCTGAGGCATAATCAGGTACTCTCACCCTTATGTCAATCACAATGCACATCTAAATTATTCATGCCTCTATATTTTATTTATGACTATATTTTCCCATGCCACCTGAAAGTTAGCAAAAGCCAGTTTGCTGGCAGAAACAGAGCTGCCAGAGCATTTCATAGAGACGGGGCTGCTTTTATCTTTCTCACAGGCTGAGGAAAGCTGTGGGATGTGGAGTTCATATTCTGCAGACAAGCCTTATCATTTATATATAGCCAGTATCATGGAGAGATCTGGAATAATTTTCTTTTTTTATATGCAAAACATTTGCTCTGTTATCTGAAAAAAATGGAGAAATAGGCCAGCTCTGCATGCCGTTACAATATACAGGGAATTAGAATAATACAGAAAAAACACACATGCACACAATTCTGTGTGAATGGTGTCAGTGTAGGTTTTTAATTTCTATTCTATGATGATTTAATGTCTCAGAAATTCTAATGAAGGAGCCGTTAAAGGTGATTGTGAGATAACAAAGGGTTTCACTGGGAAGTCTGTGTTATAATTTATTGAAAGTAAAGATTGTTAAACTACATCATGCTGGTTTTCTCCTGCAGATGATGGAAACATTCATAAGTGTTGCAGAAAAATGAGTCACTTTTCAATCATTAAATCATAATAACACAGAAGAGGCATCAGCTAAAATCCCAAGCTTCTACATGTTCTTATTTCCATTTCTGCATTCTGGCTTATAAATGATTTAATAACAGGAATTATTGATCCTTTTAGATTCGCGTTCTTTCTGAAAAAAAAGGATTGAAGACTTTTTGGCTGAACTTTGCTGAAAAACCCCAAACAAAACACTTGCACCTTGATCTCCACCTCAAATTAAAGTATAGTCTAAGCATTTGGCCACCGTAATTTAGTGGAGCAGGAAACAACTCAAGTTTGGATGTGTTACTAAAAAAACACTTTTTGAGAACAGTGTAATACATTTTTTTTATTGCTTTTCACAGATTGGGAGAAAGTGAGAGAACCAATAGTTTTTTTTAAGAATCCACAAAACCAGGGCTTAAAACAATGAGTTTGTGTAGATATTCCTAATTTATTTAACATGTTTAACACGGAAGTCTCTTGGGATATGTTATCACTTCACAAAGGACATCAAGTCAAAACGGGAGCACAGAGCAGTTATAACAAAGCTGCAATCTCCTAATTTTAGCTACATGGCTACTAAATTACCCATAAACATAACAGTGATTCTCTATTTTAAAATAAACTGGCAAACATAACTTCTTAATTTTTTAAATAATTATTTTTTTCCCTTTTTTGAGGCTTATTTTATGACTTAACTCGATGAGGACAAAACATTCCAAATAGGTGTCATGGCAACATCTTAGGAGACCGCCATACGCTCAACACAGCTCAGCCAGGAAGGAACCAAAACACAAAAAGAGTCACATCAAAAGCTTCTAAATTGGAACCACGAACCATGTTGAGCCTCACAAAGCTGCTATGTAATCTGAAAGGTTGATATTAGTTCATACGCAAATCCCACTGACTGGATATTTAATCAACGTTATGATTTATATTCTGTGAAGAGACACATCAATTAAAATGTGAGGTGACAATTAATGAAAGCACATTGAATCAGGAATGTGGGAAGAGGAATGGCTGAGAAAGCTGATGGATGCACACGACAAACCATAAAAACAGCTGCCTAGTTTACAAAGCCTCTCATCTTTCCTGAACAATTCATTCATTATTATGTTTCCGTTAAATGGCAAAAATTGACTTTACTCTCAGAGGGAAATATCCTTATGCTTAAAAATCGATAAAAAAAATCTTCCTAATGAATTTCAACAGGATCCTAAAGGTTACTTGTAAGTTAGCTATATCAGCATATTTATATCTGAGTAAATTCCTCTTTTTTTTCTATGCAAACTCCTTTAAATTTACTTATCAGGAAAATGGGGTGTTATTTTTGTTTGACAAATTCATTTTTAAATTATTTAGAAAATAAAAATTAATAAAAGAACAGTCCTTTCTACAATAATTTACAATCTGACCTTTAACCCTATTATCTCCCTGAACCTCCAGGTCAATCTAAGACACCAAAGAGTTGGTGCTCTACATAAAAGGGAACAAAAAGAGATTCATCCATGCGTGCCAACCTTTGTGCAGAGACAACTCACCCACATCGGCCTCCTGCAGAGTCTCTTCTTAGCGCTGCTATGCCACAACACCTTTACTGTGAATCTTAAATGGACTACATTTACTGCTCCCCAGAATGAGCCATCTGCGCTACAGTATGTAAGACCAGCATTGCTGAACCACTTCTTCAAAATAAGCCTGCAGCTTAATGATTCAGCTTTTCGCAAGTAAATACATCTACTTAATGTTTCAGCGTCCTTTAACGACGGGCCACATGTACTAATTAAATTCTGCTCCCAGTAGAGGACTGGGTGCTGGTGGACTGAGGAAACAGATGGAACAGAGAAGGAAGCCACACTGTCAGAAGAGAGAGGCCCCACTCAGCAAATACACGTACCTTTTAGATCTCAACCACAGATATTGAAACGGTTATGTGACTGTGCATGTTGCACACCTGCAAGCAGCTTTTGTTTTGCTGTTCTGACAAAAGAAACTAGCAGATGGATAATGCAGCAGGCGATGATGATGCCTCATTTGAGTGAAATATGATGGTCTTGGAGGATATCTGTATTTAATACCCATGAAATTAATAAAGTCAAGAAAGAGCAAATCTTTTTATCATTGTGATATCAGAAGCATACCTCTTGCATAATCCATTAAGAACAACACAAGTGTTGTTACTGACTAAACCCTGTTTGCACCAGAACAGAATCCTATCGTAGTATCAGAGGGTCTTTTGTGGCATCTTAGCAACAGTTGTGTGAGCTTTAAATGCCGTCTGTCTTGCAGGCACAAATTCAATATGTTAATGTGTTATGAAGACTGGCAATTTGATTTTTCAAGCAGCAAAAACTAAGATCTGATCTTACCTTTAGCTAAACGTGTTACAATGCAGCGACCCACTTCTGTTCTGTGAAGAACAAACAGAAACATATGCAATGTTTATTCCTTCAACCAAGATCATGTACATTACAGCCTTGAGAAACACAGTTCATGCTGTTTGTTGCATATCTGAGGCAAAATGCCATTACAAAGGAAGCACATAAAGTAATTATTCTGTAATGCACGTTGTTATCACAACAGGCTTTGTCAGGCTAACTTTGCTTTTTGAGCACTTACACAGGAATGATTGACAGAGCTTTATCTCAATCCTCCAGCAAGCCAGTCTTTCTTTCATAGTTAGAGGATGTAGGGGAGCAGGGGGGTATCCCCAGGGTCCTCTCCCCATACTGCACTGTCTGTGTCTGTGGTGTGTGTGAGAGCCCAGTTGGCCATTTACCAGTGTGCTTATATCAGTACAGAAGCCTGAATGGCAAACATTTGCTCTCTCAAAAAACCATTCACACCAGCGCTGGGTTTGTCTTTTCCAACGTTTCCTACATTAACAAATATTTATTGCAATATTTGTGAAATAAAAACTACTAAATATATTTACTAGCACTTGAGTACTAGTAAAGCATTTTCTATAGTTTAAGAAATAATTAGTTGTAGCAACCTTCTTCCATTACCAAAATAAGAGTCAAGGTAGTTTGACAAATGGACCAGTGAGGGATGTGTCCCTGCACATTAAAAAGGAACTAAAACTAAAGGTAACCAGTGAAATGTCTATTTATTTTAAGCAGTGAGTATAAAATAAAAAATATATATATATAGATATTGTGAGCGTCTCTTTTTATCATGTGTGCATGTGTTTAAATGTAGGCCTTTTACATTTGATTAGTCTGACTCACCATTCATTTCGTTACTATCATCAGAGTCCAGTCAGTCCAAAACGCCCCACGCTGCTCAGCTTTTTTCTTCTAAACCACGTCACGCTTTTTCCCCATCTGCGGAAATCCAGCACCAGTTTAAGACCTCTAAAAACGGCACCGGATTCCTGAATGAGACTGGGCTAACCGGTACAGCTGCAGCTCACAGCAGTGCTTGAACAAACACTTCTTCCGGCTGCTCAGGGAACAATGGTGCAGCATCAGACTGACAGCTTCACGGACAACGTGACTGGGTTCGTCCAATCATGGTGTTTTAAAGCAGGAATGAGCCGCAGCAGAGCGCTGTTGCCCGCTGGAGCCCCAACCTCCCCCGACACGCACACACAAACGCACACACAAACGCACACTCGCTGACAACCAACCAGTATGATTTTCTGAAAAGTCTGGTTTTACTGTCAGTTGAAAATATGTTGCAGTGCAAGATGACTCCGTGGTTTTATGCATATAAAGAAAAATAAACAGTGAAAGCAAGAAAAAATAGATAGATGCCATCTTTTTTTTCTTTTTTACAGCTCTATAAAATATTTTCTGATTTAATCAACACAAACATTATATCTGCAGATAGATAGATAGATAGATAGATAGATAGATAGATAGATAGATAGATAGATAGATAGATAGATAGATAGATA
>JBAMHX010000014.1:15120036-15141759 GCA_037177515.1 Pseudomugil tenellus | reverse complement strand
AGATAGATAGATAGATAGATAGATAGATAGATAGATAGATAGATAGATAGATAGATAGATAGATAGATAGATAGAGACTGTATATAGAAGAATCATTGTACTGTTGCACACTGCCCTCTTGTGGCCAGAATGTATAACTACAGATATTGTCCAGTGCTGGCTAATTTATTTCAGCATTTCATGATATTCTTACGGTTAATCTACATTTTAACAGTCTTTTTTAAAATAATCTTTAACTAAATCAAACCTACCTTATACACACATTGTGCTATAATAAATTTTAGTTTTTGTGTGTTTAATAAAGCAGTTGAGATTTATTTACCTCTCATTGTGTTTAGATGTGTTTGGTTTAGATATTTGCTTAGATAGAAAAGAGAAAAAAAATGACACACCCTTGTTAAACATGTTTGCATTTGTAAGATGAGTCTATCCACTATGAAATGGAACTGGATGACATAACTGAAGATGTTAATGTTATTGAGAACCTTCCTAAACTAGACAAACTTGTGTTAGAAACCTGTAACGCCATCCCAACCAGTTAAGTGAACAGGAAAAAGTATGAATTCTTAGTTCTATTGTTGTTGGAATCCATATAGCTGTGTGAGCAGGAATTCTCCAGGAGGAACTATGTTACAGTCACACATTACAGCAACAACTTACAATTATGTGTAACAATGAAGGTATGGTTGAGAGAAGAGAATATTCTGCTTGAAGGTAATCTTCAAACAAACACCTGTTTTTTTCAGAGCTATTGTTGTATCCAGAAATAAAATTATTTTAAAACTATTTTTGGAGCAGTTTATTTTATAAATGTTTGTTTTATACATACATGTAAAGCAAAGTAAAAATAGCTATATAGGTATTGGTATTTTCATTTTAGAAGTTGTTTGTGGCTTCCAGGGTTTCCTTTTCTGGTCTGAATGGCTTTTTGAGTCTAGGATGTTGAAGGTTTTTTTATTTGCAGATGATAGAACTCTATATTGTTATGATAATAGCCTGGAACAACTACCAAATATAATGCATGTGAATCTTAAGAAAATAGTTTGACAAAACTAAATTAAAACTAAATAATGGTAATTGAAAATAATATTAATAATAGTAACAGAAGTAAGGTCAGAATCATAATAAATTATGCTCAAATAGAAACAGTTAATGGATTTGCCTGTTATAATTAACTGCAGTTGTCTGAGAAGTCTCACATGAACTATTTATGTTAAAATCATTGTAATATTGCAGGGAATAAAATAAATAAAATCAGAAAATAGCTACATACCATACATTAGTAGACATTAGTCTAGTTTACAGCAGTTTGTAGCAGAAACAAGTTACATGAACTGTCACTAGATCCAATTATTATGAACCAATATGTATCAATCTCTATACATTAAGATTTTATCATTAAGCTGATCTCAGTAAAACACTTACACGTACAAAGCACAAAAATTCTCCTTTCAAGTTGTTTGCAGAGATTGTTTGAAATTAGAGAAACAATATTAACCCAGATAACTGAGATATTAATAGTTTCTAAGAGAACAAGAGTGAGGACAGTGATTAAAATAAAAACTAAATCTAGGAGTAAGAGTTTAAACAGGTGCACTAAGTGTGATGAGACTGTTGTTGTATTCCTTTCGTTTCTATGCTGCTAAGTCCAGCTCAAAATCACAAGAGATCCAGGATCTAAGTAGTTAGCAGGTGAGAGAAAGGGGACACTCTGGACAAGGTCCCAGTCCATCTCAGGACTGATTGTTTTCTTCATCAAGAAAAATTAAAGAAAAAAAAGGTCATAAACAAATACAAAAGGGTTGTATGACAGCTATTATGTTGTTGATTAAATACTATTTCTTTTTTTGTCTCTGTTAGGATTTTTTCCTCATATTATATATCTTTTATTTTTATTTTGTTGCCATATTTGTATGTAATGGAGAATGGGAGTGATAAATGATGGATTTAGGCTATACTTCCCTCAGTCAGTGTCTTGTCAAAATGAAATGTATTCTTCACTAACAATGTTTGTTTTTTGGCTTTTGTTGTTGTTTTTGTGGAAATTTAGTCTGTTTGAGTTTACTCTTCATTTGTCTTCATGTACTCCCATTTGCTTGTCTCTTCTATCCGCCCATCAGTCCGTCCGTGTCTGTCTGTCCGTCCAATTTATGGCTACCACAGTGTTACAGTCGTATACAGTTATTAACGGAAAGTCTGAGCTGCATGGGCAATTCTGTTATCTTTATTAAAATGCTTGATGATAATGTTTAAATATTTGATATATACTCAGGTGTTTCAGTAAGTCTTGACAGCATGACAAACATGGTACCAGAAACATCAAGCTCTGGCAGCTGAATGCTATTTTTCAATTAATTTTAACAGCTGCACAACTGTGTTTATACTGGTAATGGTGTATTGTTGCAACTACTCATCCAGCTAATGTTTTAACCCAGACTCAGCTCTCATCAGTCCATTATCCTGTTTACTATCCCACTTCCACAGATGTCTGAACTATTCCAGTAGCTCGCTGGCTTGTCCTGTATTTCACACAGTGAACAGTAGATGCTGCTGAAAAGCTTAGTCATTGTGTCAGCTA
Organism: Pseudomugil tenellus; assembly: GCA_037177515.1. Lineage (NCBI taxonomy): Eukaryota > Metazoa > Chordata > Actinopteri > Atheriniformes > Pseudomugilidae > Pseudomugil > Pseudomugil tenellus. The sequence goes on along the minus strand of JBAMHX010000014.1, from coordinate 15,139,181 downwards.
TGTGCAAACAGAGCTACACAGTAAACTTCTGTTTAATCTTGTATTTAAACAGTCATGTTGTTGACTTATTGGTGTTCACTTTTAGCCTCTTATGATCAAAGTACTTCATTATGAACATTTTTTTATGGAGAAACGCAGATGCTGTTGAAGAATCTAAAACTGTGTTTTCAAATAGACTTAAATTTGAAGAATTTTGAAGAGAAATGGCATCACCATTAGATTTACTCTAGTTTTGTTGCTGTTTTTTTCTTTGTTTGCAATTTCCCTTGGGCTTTAGCATAACATGTTATAAACCAACAGAAATGGGGTTTACATTTTAACAACATCAGAAATTCATCTGTCTTCTAAACCTGCTATGTAGTATTCAGGATAATAAAAGGTTGTATCTGATCCAAGAATACTCCATGAGCAGGTCGCCATTCCACCACAGGTCCAGGACAGAGTAGGAGTTGACATGATCATGCACACTCATACCCAGAAACACTATGGCCTGTTAATGACATGTTGACACTGATTGTAATCTGCAAAACTTTGGAACTGGATTTCAGAAACAATCCATAATTACCAATCTAATCTTTTATAGTGTTTTGCTGATGTTTTTATTGGCCTGTTTGCAGACCAGTTAAAAAACAGATCAGTACACCAATAACTGATTCATGCAACTTTACCTTCAACATTTGCAGGCAGCTTTTTGAAACAGATATTTGTCATTCTCCTTCAGTACTCTGGTGCGGCATCCAACAAACATCCCTGTGTCTTATTCTTCCAGCTGCATCAGTCTTCAGTTAAATAATGAGTAATCATCACGAGAACATCAAGTCATGTATGTCTATGTTGTCACAGCGGCTGAACAAGATTTATAGATGGTACTTTGTCCTTCACATTAAGCCATGTTTAACTCTTATTTAGCGTGCATTCTAATCCACAATTGCTATTATTATTTTTTAATGCGGTTATTGACGTTTACCTTCTGAAGGTTGTAATTTTTTTCTGAAACACTGAAAAAAATCATTACATTACAGTGCAGTCATTTAGAAGACGCTTTTTTCCAAAGCGACTTACATTTTTTTGGGTCATAGGGTTCAGTATCTTACCCAAGGACACTTCAGCATGTAGTTAGGGTAAGCCTGGAAATGAACCACCGACCTTCAGGTTGACAGACAACTGCTCTTACCCCCCAAGCTATAGCCTCCCCATGAAATTATCCACTAGTGATGTCTTCTGTGCTGTTTTCTAGAAATGTGTACAAATCCCAATATTATAATTTCACAATTTTTTTCAATAACCATCAAGGAAGCTGGGGTGGCTTGACACCTGGGAACACCCCTAGAATCAAGCAAAAACTATAACAATATAACTATATTATTTGTTTTCAATTTATTGTTTACATTAAACTAACACTAACCTGTAACAATCAATGTTTTGTTTGTTTATTTTTTTTATTTTAAACCCTTAATGAGACACTAGGTCTCATTAATAAGATATGAGGTCTCATTAACGTCCATTTCCCCGGTCTATGTCTCTGCCACTCATCCCCTACTCATAAAAGTTTCTAGATTTCAATCCCCCCCTAACAAGCATAGATTGGCATGAACACAGTCTCTAATTAGACTTGGATGTCAAAGTACTCTGCAAGTGAGAATGCAAAACAAAGACAAGAGAGGTTTTTTGCTAATGTAATGATGCATTCAAATATTACCATTTGAAATAAAAAATGCAAATCTATTTAAATTAAATACAAACTCTGCAATGTGCATTATTTGCATCCATTTGTCTGTATTTATTGGATTATTAATTTGTTAATAAATAGATTTTAAGATATAAAATGCTCAAAAATAATTACATTTAACAAAAATGGGAGAAAAGAAATGATGTGCATATTTCAGCTTGATCATTGGGAAATACAGGTCTTTCTACATTATTCTCTGCCATTTAGTTGTTTTTATAGTTTATTGGTGACTAAATAAATAATAATAAGAAGAAAAACCTCCAAAATATTCCTTGTTTCTTACTTTTTATTTATGTACGTATCATGTGTTAACTTTCAAGTCAAAGGAAAGTGTAGCCTAGTGTACCAGGATCAGAAGGACAATACTCTCTGCAATTGTTCTAAAATATCACGTGAACACCGTTTGTAATTTATTCTGGAAGATCTGATATAAGGATATATCTTAAAACTTAATTGGGTTCATTTGACAGTCCATAATGTAGCTGTGTGTTCCTGAATGTTATTTAATTTCATCCTGACTGCCTTCAGCATCCTCGTGTAACTTTATGGCACTCTGGTGCAGCTGGTTGTTATGCTCTGTTACATTTATTTCATTCCTGTCACACTGGTTAAGATGAACTTCAGCAGTCATTTGCTGTCCTTTGTCAGTAGGAAACTGAAAATCTCATGATGTTGAAGAGTCCAGGTCTACATGAAGGAAAGTGATCAGCTGGCTGTTGAAAGCACTAGTGTAACCTGATGGGTTTCTGTGAACAAAGGACCAGGTTACATGTGACACTCAGCTCTGGCCGGGTCTAAATTATGCATTCCTCTCAGACTGACAGTGATATCCAGTATCCCTCCATCAACATGTCACAGCAGACACATCTAGCCAAAATATATTTGTTTTCTTTCTCCTTACAGCTACAAGGACTGTTTTTTAAGAACATTTTGTGATGAATAGGAAATTTTCTGCATGACAGATCAGGAAAAATTAATCTAATTTCAAATCATCTTTTTATCGAAAATAACATAGTTATAAACATACAATTTTAGGATGCTTCATATATTCTCATTACCTGTAGAATATCTCAGGAAAAGTCAGGGACAACTTTTTCTATATTTGCTACATATTTCCAGCAACACAAGAACCCAGTCCACCTGTGCATTTATTCCTCCTGTTTGTGTTTCTAGTCAGAAAAATCAACAATGAAAACAAACCACAAAGCCTTAACAAAGGCTATGTGAAAAGAATGACACTATGAGTGACAGAAGGATGATAACACCACTCTCTTGTAAGTATCAATTCACTGTTAACGTCCATGTACTGGGACTGTATGTGTCTGAAAATGAAAATACTGTGAAAATACTTCACAGCAGCACTGTTGGTGGTTATAACTGGTGCGTGTGCTGGCAAAATTTGTAATCATGATTAATCGCAGGAAATTGTGTGATTAATTTTGATTAATTGCAAAATATGATTTTCCTTTTAAAATGGCTGCTATATAAAGAAAATTAATTAACTTTTGGTTTTCAAACACCAAACAAACAAACAGCTTTGCAGTTTTTTCTTTTTACACAATAACAGATCAAATCGTTCTTGTAAACCTCTTGTTAGATATTATTATAACAAAATCAAATATTCATGTCAAGTATGAAATGTTGTATATTTCTGATTAAATGGGAACGTGTGGAGAGGATATGAATCTAAAGTTGTGGTAAGTTGTAAGTTGTGGTCTTCATTTTAAACACAAAGGAAACTAAAACAAACGAATTACCAGCCATCACGTGAACAGACAGAAAGCAGAATTAAAATCTCAGATCTTAGGTATGTGTGAAATGTGATCAATTTTCACCCAATTTTCATCCATACACATTTATTAGAATATTGTTTTAAGACTTCTTGCCTATTAATTCTCTAACTTTGCAGTTTTAGCTTGACTGTTAGCCGAATCTCATGTGTCCCGCACTCTTCCTGATTGTAGATGAAGGGGTTAATATCCAGTTTCAAGGATGTAACATCAGTCCTGTAATGCAAGTCATGTATCCTCAGAAAGTCCAGAATCTCAAATAAAAGTTTCTTAAGACAAAAAAACAAACAAACAAAAAAAAAAAAACCAATTAAAAGAGCAAGTAAACAAAGTCTGAAAAGCACTAAAACTTACTTGATTTTGATTAACTCAGAGCCAGTGAGACAGAAGTTTAAAAAAAACTGTTTATGAGTGAAAATTGAATGAATGAACGATGCATTAACACAATATTCCAGCTATAATTCACATGATTACAAGACAGTTCAGGTCAAAAGCTCTCTAATAGTTCATCCAATCCTAAAAACCAACCTTTTGTTGTTAAATTATTAGCCCTCAAATATGCACTGAGGTCAATGTAAAAAGGTAAGTTTGTAATTGCTCATAATGACACGCTATTCCTCAGACGAACTCTCCAATGATGTATATATTGCTCAGTGAAGGCCAATTTGTTTTTGTTTTATTTCATTAACAGAAACTTGAGAGGATCTTTGTCAGTAAAGACGACTTTTTTTTATTCAATCATCTATTTGTTTAAGGTTCACTGGGAATCGCTCATTGTTACCGTTTGTGTCAGAGCTGCTGATCAACAAAGTGAATAGGAAAAAAACCTTTAACTTCCTCATTAAGAAAAAAGCCCAAGAAAAAAAATGTTTCTCTGCATTTTTCTGTTTGTTTTGGACAAAAATTATCAGAAAAAAACATGTTTAGCAAAAGGTTGAGATGTAAGTTAACAACATTACGACAGTGAACTGGTGGACACGTGAAACCGTGAAGTGTGAACAAACACTTATTTTGGATTTGATATACCAAAACAAAGTGGTAGAAGTGGCTCAGGCAGGTTTATTCCCACAATTTGTTCATCATAATCACTGCAAATTTATCTTTACTACATGGCAGACCAGGAAGTTAAAGGGTTAATAAAGGCCAACAGTCCTACATGAACAGGCTGATAATCAATGATAATACGGATACAGTGGAGAGTGCCCTGAATTGGGAAACCACTATATGCCTTTGTGGCTGATCAGCATCCTATGCTTCTTTCTTTTACCAGTATTACTGGTGATAGGAGGATAAAATAATCTTTCACTCAAGCTGAAACAATCTAAAGGTTTGTGGTTATATTTCTTTCAAAATTATATGAATACATAAAAAAAAACAGACCTACACATAAATATGCTCTTAGAATACAAAACTGTAACACATCAGTAGTACATTTTAATAGTGCACTATAATCAATTGAATTAAGTAAGGATAGAGATATCAAAAGTATTTTCTGTCGTTTCAGAATATAAAAAATTCCGCAGACACACATAGCGCCTCTAGTGACTTGGATACTGATTGGTTTAGTATTTCGTTGGAATAAATGTGAATATATGTGCAGAAATGTTTTAAAATAGTCATATGAAAAAATTTGTGAGAGCATGAGAGACTTGTGATATTCATAGCACCAAAATCATTAAGTGTGTCACTTTGGGGAGCTCTGGAAAGCTTTTGTGTGCAGCCTGCCAATTTTCTGCCTTTATAGAGCTGCTGATAGAGGCCCCCAAGGCTGCAAAGAAAGTAGAACCCTGTCGAGTGTGGTGACCTGTGTCCACTCCCTCCTGTAGACCTAGCGATACAATTGCACCACAATGGAAATTCAATCAAGAGATGGAACGGAGTGAGTAGAAGCTGCATTCTTGTCCTTTTCCCGTTTGCCTGATAATCGATCAGTAACTGAAAGGGGAACTTTAAACACGTTTGGATTAAAGAAACTACAGAATTGGATGGTATATTGGAGGAGAGATCCTTAAATTATTCTCTATTTGTGAGTATAATCATCATGTTTTCTATGTCTGTGTTTAGATCACTTTATAGAAAGTGTATAGTTATTCACCTGCATTCCACTGATTATACAGGAAGACATGACTAACACCATGCACTCATTATGTGTTGGGCTTGGTGGGGCTACCAGAACTCATTTGCAGTGAGGATTGTTGACCATAGAAATGTTTAAATGTTGTTAATCTTGCTGTGGAATTTAGTACTACAGCAAACAGAAAAAACTGTAACATGAAAAAGGTGCCTCAGAGTAGAAGAGCAGCTTTTCTTAAAAAAAAAAAAAAAAGTGTGGGCTTGTTTGTTTCTAGATCAAATTTCTCTTCATGTTGTCTTGCAAACTATTTTGCTATAATCCATCCTTATTGGCACTTCCCTACAAAGTCACTCTTTAAACCGTCACACAGTGGTGAAGGCCACTTTACATTTATATGTGAGTTCAGTTAAATGGACCCCCCCCCCCCCTCTCTCTCTCTCATCCACTGCAGGGAAACGTCACCACAGATACAGACAGAAAGCTTGTCTAATCAATTACTGAATCAGATGAAGAGCAATTTATCTGTGAGTAACATTCATTGACTGCCAGCATCCTCCAAGCAAGGACACATTCATGAGAAAATTAGTTATGCTGTCAGTTATGAAATAACAAAAGCATTGTTGTTTTAAACAGGCACAACCAATTCATATTTTAGGATTTTGGTTTTTAGTTCTTAATAGTTCTGCAGGTAACTTGTGATGAAGATACATACTTTGTCCGTAAGCAGGGATGTTTTAGCAGCCAGCCAGGAGAGAACTGGGCAGCTAGAGAGACAGACTGTTCACTGAAGTCAATAAACGTCAAAAGAGGCAAAGCAGAGTAAAAGCTGCACTAACATCTATCATGTGTGTGGAATATACAGGCCTCTTCTTAAAATTCTTTGATTTTGCACAAAAAGGAAAAATCATATTAAGAAATTAGTTAGTTTAATTTTTAGGTTACGATTTGTTAAATTCCTTTAAATCATAGTGTTGTGCAAATACACTCGTTATGATCATGTTGAGCTACACACGCTACAGATAAGCAGAGAGCTTTGAGGGAAGTAAGAAGGCTCCAAGTGGCCAAGCTAAGAGGTGCACTGAATTTCAAACAGCTGTCATAACAAGAGCATTATTCTCTAAAAGTAAACAAAATCATTTCTTTTTATTGAGGGTAAAACTGTGATTGTTTATTCGCTGCAGTGTTCTGACTTGATAAGGTTGATATCTGAAAAGTCAAACTGATCTTTTTTTTCGATGTTTCCTTTAATTTTTTGCCATCATTTTTTTTTTTTTGGTCTTGTAAATCAGCAGAGATTGAGAGCGCAATGAGAGCTGAAAGGCCTTTTTAGGATGGGCTATCTACAAACATGCAAACTGAAATGGATGAAATTGAGCCTCTGTATCTTGTAGTGAATTTTAAGCAGATCTGTCTGGCCTCTAAGGGCCCAGCCCTGTTTATATAAAGAGTATGCCTTAACAGCTATTATGTGTTTAATCTCTTTTTTTCCCTTTTTGGACAAATGTCCTTCAGCTAACGTATTTCTGTAAATTATGAGTAACTTCTCATTGCATGGGGTGTCTGCCAGTAATTTTACACTGAGAACAATGAGTCCAATCAGTCTATCATCGATGATTTTAATAGAGGAAGACAATCTGGCAGAGCTCAGAAATGCATGATTAGCAGCCTGTGGGAGCCAAACGTGTCGTATTCCAACAGTTTGAGCTACACTTGAATTTGAATGACAGGGTATCTATGACTACTCCTACAAACGGGAGTCTGCATAATGCTAAACCCTTATTTAGTTAAAAAATGTATTGAAAAAATACATGAGAAATGAACAGTTGCCATGGCACGTTGACATGTTTCAGACCTCTCAGTCTGCCTGATGGTTTGCAAGGCAGTATTTCTTTATAATGAAACCTCAAGCGTTGGATGAATGTTGCATTGTGTGAGGCAGAGGAGCAGTGAATTATTGTTTCAGCAGACTTGCAGGCTTTATGCATGTAGCTCATTTACATTCTGACTCTTCTGGAAGGACAACAGGCACAAGATGTTGAAGCAGATGCGAGAGTTCAGAAAAGAGCTGCTTGTGTAAAACCTGGAATCGCTGCAGTGGTTGATGCTGTGGAAAATCTTTTTCCATTTTGTCACATTAATGTTTTTGCTTCAATTAATAAGTCACAATTAGAAGAAATAGATTTTCACTATGAACTATTTGGATTCATTACAGATTATACATAAAAAATAGCACATTGGCATTGGTATTGCAGAGACTATATTTTACCACCAGATGGCTGGTAGGTCCCCATAGAAGTCATTAGAAGACTGGTTGTTGCTTGACAAGAATATTTAACTGAAGCTGAAGCTTTTTATGTTTCCTCCATTGGATGATGCATTTTGTTAATCATACAGTAGATCAATCATAGAACAATCTCCCAAAAGCGGCTTCACTTTCAAGGGTAGTTTAAATTAGCCACAGTAAAATAAATGGAAAAATGCGAACGATTGAAATGTATTAAATCCAAACAAACATGTTTCTATAGCAACATAATTAAAAGTCCATAGCAAACCTACGTACTCTATTATTTATATCCCATGAACCCTTCCTTAGTTTAAGCTGAAGTGGCTTCTGATTTAATGTGTTCATGTCACAAGACGTTTTCACTGCAGCAAAGATTAATTAAGTGTCATGCATTTTGCATAATGGATACTTGTGTTTGGGAAAATTTTCAGTTACCATAAATCACTTTGGGTAACTGGGTAATTGATATTGTGAGAAAAAACTGACTTGTAGGGATTTCTGAGTTTACTCCAACCACTGCAGAGCAACATAAATGCTTTCAATGTCTATTTCTCATGTCTCTGCAGCTTATTTGTATAAACCAGTTTATTTCTACATTATATCATAACATTAGATGGCATTACTACATGTAATATTCAACATGTGTCAAAGTTTTGTGAATCAGATGTAAGATATTTTTTAAGTCAATTATTGAATCTACTTCTCTGTAATCCCTTCAGATATTTAATCTAACATTGTGCTCAGTGTTTAATTAGAGACACTTGGAATAATCTCCTTTTGGGCAATGTGCTGCATCTGTCTTTTGTTTTCATCGGGATAAATTGCCTCATTCCATTTAAACCATCCATCCATCTATTATCTACTGCTTATTCCCAAACTGGGTCACGATGGCTGGAGCCAATCACAGTTGACTTTGGGCGAGAGGCGAGGTACACCCTGGACAGGCCGCCAGTCCATCACAGACATGTAAATCAATTAACATTTTTATATTTAAAAAAAAGTTAAACAAACTAACTTGGCTGTTTTGATCACAACACTGTTGAGTCAGAAACTTTCTCAGATCCAGATTATAAATGTTCCTATATACTGCATATACTTCTCTTTAATTACCGAAAGTGCCTTTGGAGAGACAGCAACATTTAATAAGCTTTAATGTAAAAAGCTTCAATTTAAATTAAGTCAATGCATCTGCATAGGCTGTGTTTTTGTCATCTCTCTTTTATTATTAAAACATTTCATTTATTGCTACTTTAATGACTTCTTAATGGAAGGGCCATTTTATATTTGCATTAAACAGTGCAATGCAAGAACAATGCTCCAAATGAGTTCATAAAAATTAAGAGAAGATGTAATTTTTTTTATGGAAATTTTTGGGCACAGTGTGAGGGACTGGTGACTTGTCCATGGTGTATCCTCCCTCGCTCCTGCTAATTGCTGGGATTGACTCCAGCTTCCTTGTGACACTAAATTGGATTAAGCAGTACAGACAATGGATGAAAGTTTTAGGCAATCCGACCTTCTGATGATGGAGGTTTTTGTGGAAGTGAACGAGATGATAGAAGAGACTTTCATGGATAGCTATCGCACCATACAAACACTGTCTGAGAAGCTATAAATGCTTTTTGGACTATATTTTGTGAGCAGCCTGATCATATATATATTTAGAAAAGATCTTCACTTTCCTCTGAAACAATTTTACTGTTCTTTTCTAGCAGCCAGCACATTTGTGAGACATGCTACTGAGAAAATATGGATTTAGATTTCTTATGGAGAATCCAAAACTTGTTTCTTTGAGAGTGAAGAACACGTGGCTTCTCCTCTGCTTGAGCTTGGGTGAATGTGCATGCTGATGGAAAGAGGGAACTTGAGCTGCTCTTCCTTTTTACAGTTATGCAAAAAGAAGCGCAGAGAGATTTCTGACAAATGAGTGTTAAGTGTTAAGAAGTGACAAGTACAAAAAGGGCAGGACGTAAAGGAGACTAATGGTGATCACCACAACGGAAAATAATGTACAATATATGCAAATTTAACAGAAAATGTCTTAATCATTGGGTCAAATTCATGCATAGAAAGTCATTTGTTTGACTAGTGTTGTTTTACACTTTTTACATTTGACTCAGCAACTTGTCGTTCTTCAGACTAACAGAAATTCAGATGAGTCTGTGGGACTTAATTGACCACACTGAATCGTTCATTGAGAGCAATGTAGGTCACCCTTCTTTGAGTCATGGTGCTTAGTCTTTTGTCACTTGAGACAGTTATTTTTAGCAGCTTTTCGAGTTTCCTTCGTGGCCATTGGTGCCGAGATTGGGTGTCAAGCATGACTATGTCATAGGACAAGCAGGGGCTAAATATATGCACTGTTGCTATGAATGTTGGTGACGCTTTATTTGCAAATTGATCATTACATTGTCAGCTTATTCCATATTGTTACTGACAGACATCTGATTATGTGCAGGGAGATGAAATATGTTTAGTTTAATAGAAAAGTTCCTTTTTGTCAGCTTTTTGTTCACAGCAGCATTCACAGGTTTGGAAACAAACATTTTGAAGAGACTGGGGTAAATGTATTTATTTATTCAGAAACCCAACACGCAGACTGACAAACAGCAGTAGATGGAAGCAGACAGGAGTCATGTACAGTGTTTGCCACAGTCTAACCTCATAGGAAACACGTCTGTCATTCCATTTTAAAGATGTTCCCTCCTGACAGAGGAGGGAACATCTAGCAGCTATTTTGTTGGCTTATTTTTCTTCTTTTTTGTCTGTTCTTCTTTATTGCACAAGACTTAAGTTCCTCATATGGTAGCTAGATGAAGAGCAAATTTGCATAGTAATTTTTCATCTGAGTCATCCTAAGAATTATCCTCCAAAGAAACCAGGTCACAAAATTGTTAACGCCTTACAGTAATCTTCTCTCTTACTTCTTTTACTTCTCTTGATACCACCGCTCTAATTATAGTTAGAATTAGTATGTATTACCCTTTGTTCCCTTGGTTTTGTTCATTAACAGAAAGGTAGGACATTTTTCTTTAAAAGACTTGAGATTTGTGTCAAATCTTATGCAACATTACAGTATTTGAATGTTTTAAACAGTAGTTAATCAGCTAAGTTCTAGCAAAGCTTGCTGAAACTTTGGTTTATTCATGGTAGCCACTGATTTACAGTCATTGCCCCAATTCAGCAAACATGCTGAAATATTTAATAATCTTTGATTCATTCCAGTCACATGTGAACCCTCAGCATGAAGGAAGGCCAAACACTGCAGTCCTAATATGCTGGATGCAAGAGTTTCAATGTTGTTTTTATGTGTTAACTAGAGCACATGATGAAAGTTTTATTACGTCAAAGAAGTTCTGCTTTTAATTAACGTTTCACTGAATTACTAGAATGATTAATTTATAATATTTACAGATGTGTTAAATTCCCTATTTTGCATTCTTTCAGTACAAACCTAGCTTGGGTTATGAATTGTCCTGCTCTTTGGGTGTGACATGTACCAAAGTCTTACACTCAGTATGAGGCGATTACATTTTTCCAAGCAACCATAAGTCAGAACTTACAGATATACAATATAAGCTGCAATGCTGACCTTGTCTGGATTTTCCATTTTCTGTAACAGCTTTAGAAGTGTGCCACTCTGTTAATGGAGGTTTCCTCTAAAGCTGGTGTCATATTGATTTGTATTCACCCCAAAGACCCATCATTGAACAGCAGGCTGAGAAAACCCGCAGTGAATTTTAACAGTTACAACATCTCAGCAAACACAAAGCTTCTTAGGGGTGAGGGTGTGCTTCCTTTCAGCGAAATTAACTCAGAGCTTTGTATGCCGCTCGTTTCACATTCTAATCTTGAGAAAAGAGTCTTCATTAAGCCTTTTTTCAGTTTTTATTAAAGTAAATATGTCTTTGATTACACACAAAAAACCAGAACATGAACAAGAGTGCACTTCTTTGCACTTACCAAACAGCATGCAATGGACAAAGTGTCTGACTGACGGTCTGGAACAAGGCTTTTGTTCTCAGCGGTGTGTGCTCTGGCAGTTGGCAGGAGGTGAGACTAGCTCAGGTGCATCATAGGTTGGAGTTGACTAAAAAGTGTCTGGTTATTTTCATCCAGTGATTTAATTAGATTAAAAATGAGTGAATTCTTTTGTCGACACATGAGAAACTATATTTTTACAGTATCAAAGTAAAGCAAAGCATCTTCTGGATAACTGTATTTTTTTTATTGTTCTCCAGCGATGAGTAAATCAACTGTACCTGACTTTGTATTTCAGAAGTATAAAGAAAGATCAGATGAAATTTATGTTATTTAGAGATGTAAAAACAAAGCACATGGCCAAAAGGAGAGCACAAGGACTCATGGAGTCAGTCACACATGAAATGAGATGAAAGCTGCAACATAAATCAGACCCCCTTCTGCAGGAAAATTACACATGAGCTGTCTCTGCTCTGTCCATAACTACCCTCCATTGAGGCGTTGCTTTTAACAGGATAGGAGCTTTCTCAGAAATCCCTTTGTCTTCAGTGTCTTATGAGGTGTGAATACTTGTAGCTCAGTCGGCTTCTGGGGAGTACATTAAGCAATAACAACTGTGAGTCTGCAGGGACAAATGCGTTAACTCTCAGTGCATCATGTTCCTTTTAGACAATGTTGTGTTTGAATCTGGGATGCTACAATGTGGGTCTGTTCGAAAGACAGACTGATGTTTAGATGTGTTACAGTGACTGTAATAAGTACATTTTTATAACAAAAGGGGGACCGATAACCACTTAAAAGGTTAAAGTCATTTGTTGCCATTAAATATAAAACTAGACACAGAAACGTTTTAAACTTGTCATATGAGTTTTAGCCAGAAAAGTACATAATATATTATGCGCTTCTATTTCTTGGAGGACTTGTGACTCTTTCACAAAAATGTATCAAGATATGTTTTTCTTTATTTCTTTCAGTCTTTCAAAGACATATGGTATTTTTGCAGATATTGTCCTTAAAGTAGGGTTTCTAAATAGAACGGTGAGTCCTATTACTTTTTTTAATAAAGATTTTAGCTAATTCTAAGAGTCTTTTTAACAATGTGTTGCAACAAACTCTTCATTATTTAGTTGGCAGAGTATGAAATGACCTCATTTTTGGTGAGCACATTTATGAGCACAAATTACTAACATAGATATGCACTCCATCTGATTTACTTTTAATAATACGTTACATCAAGTTTTAAACGTTTAGCTTTGTGTGTGTATGTGTTAGAGTGTGTGTGTCATTGCATTAAGTGATCCTGCTGGAAACCACCTTTCTGCAGCACCCAGTGACCCAACACCAAACTAAATATATCCCGGACAAACTTAGAGTCTGAGAAGTTTTAACTGCCTCCTAAATACTGGAAACTGCTTCTGGTCTAAAATGAACATTTAATCTGCGTGCAGCTGAAATGTCAATAAAAGGCATGCTGCCAGGACAATTAAAAACAAAGATAAACATTTTTTCTATATTTATGCTGGGAGCAACAACACCCTTATTCATTTGGAACAGATACGACATCACAGATTCAGTCTGAATGTGAGCGCAGATATTTTGAAGACAGCTGGGAAGGATTTGTTTTGATGTGGTGCATGATGTCTCTGGAGGATCATTGCTTCACTTCTGTTTCTTATTTTCTGAATGCCTCTTTAGCATCTCCTCTCTACCCATGTAGTATTTTGATGTTAGAGTTGAGATTCGTGTGGAAAGGCTCCACTGTGCAGCTTTTCAAACAAATGACTGGGACAGTCAGTTTCAGGCATTTTTTGTCTTTCTTTTTACTGAACATGTAAGCAGCAAGAGAAGCAACTTCAGGGTCTTATTTGATTTGCAAACTATTTGAAAACCATGGGAGGGATATATTTTAACCCCCTGAAGTTGATTAGCAGCTTCGCTATCATCACTGGTGTATTCTAGGAGAACTTATTTAAAAAAGTTTGGCACTCTGCTGTGAAATTTGTCCCAATTTTTCACTTAAATTCCAGGATGACATTAGATTTTGGCAGCTCCTTCGCGCTCCACAATGTGTAACAGCTAATGTGTCAGGCTGCAGCAACCCCATATATTGAAGGAGACAAAAAAGCAGGTCATTTGTAGAGATCCAGACTCATTTCCACTTTTAGTGAATGAAGGGCAGAGGGCTGCCATGTATGCATTGTAGTTGTGTTTACTTGTTTCAAAAAAGAAAAAAGTCTTAGTTGACTTATCATGAAAATAAGATCAGTTTTAGGATTTTGATTTTGTCATTGTGATAAATTTCTAGTCAAAATCAAATGTGAGGATGATAAAGATGACATTTCCTGAAACTTAATTCTCTAATTCAACTAATAATAATAATAAAAAATCTGGATCTAGCTGTCTAGATTATGTTAAGCTGCTTTTATGCTATTTTTGATGATTGACTGTTGTTTCAATGTTCAATTCCAATAATATATTCTCATTCAAATTTTACACAGTGGGACTGACAGAATTTTCCTGCACAATGGAAAATAAATAGAATTGTGATTGACTCCTTATTTCTCTAAAGGGAGAGGAACAGTTGGTGCTGCTGGCCTTCTGTGGCAGCTTGTTAGACCTTAAAACAGAAATCTGCAATGATGCCTGTTAGCAGGCTGAATGAAATGGAAATATTTTTAATTGAAAACACATGTGCAGAATGAAATGAAGTGATGCTTTGATACAGAGCTTAATCATTTTTCCTATGAATTTGCAGAAACATTTGCAGGTGAACATCCAACACTAAAATCATTTGAACTTTAAAGATAATTGTGGTTTTAGGCAATGTCACTTATAGCACGGCAGAGGAAGTTCTTCTCCACAAATTTTATTTGCTAAAATGCTTTTGCTGTCAATATCTTTCCCTGATTGTGTATTAGAGGAGCAGGGGAACACTGTAGAACAGGCTCTTTAATTCAGAGTGCCTCCTGTAAATGAAGTCTTGTAATGTTTTCTGTAGACCACAGCAGCGCTTGTTAAAGATAATGACCTGCTGATAATGAACAAACAGTTCCTTCTCGTTTTTGGCTAAATTATGTTCACAGTAATTGTACCAATCAACAAAGTGTTTCACACACTGTTACATCATTTCACACTTTCTTCACTACATTTGTTTCATTCAGTTTAATGGATGAACATTTTTTTTGTATTTATAATCCAGTTTCATACTCCTTTTATTTACACACTCGGACTTGTTGGGTCTATAATGCAGGTAAACATTAATTTTATATGTCCACACCAAAGCAAAAAGAAAATGTGTCAGTGAAAAGAAGTCACAGATGAAAACCAAACCAATGTTCATAACAAAAATGTTTTTTAAGGGAAATCATCACTCAGTGTGTGGAACTGTGTGAGAACTCTTATGATTCACAGTCTCCTTTTCAATAGCATGTTGTAGACTTGTGGCTCATTGTCATGCACCCCATGACTCTATCTGTCTGTGGTCCACATGCAGTGCTCACTGATGTGAGCTACAGCAAAGTCTTGACTGAGGAGAGGATCAAAATGAAAACCGCTGGCAACATTCTTTCTGAATTCACAAACACAGTGAAATATTTGCCATCCAAGTTATCAAAGTCACGAATTGAATCATACAATATTACAAAAAAACATAAACTCTATGACATATTGCAGAAATCTTTATTTAACTGAAAGCTTTGTGACATTAGGAAATGTATTTATTCTCCTTTTTATTTGGACTTTGACATTACAACAACACATTTGCTCTCATTAATTTCTTCTCAAAGAAAAGATCAGGCTGACGTGTCTGCCAACCTTTGTGAATGTGACGTTTTTATTTGTTTCCTCGGAAAACAAATTAATTGTTGCAGCGTAAACAGCCTGCTCTTTCATTCTAGGCTTCTCATTTATTTAATCAGGCACTGAGACAAAGAGCTTAAAGGTATTCGCAGTAGCAACCTGCAGGGTGAGTTGTGGCAGGAGAGGTTTACAAATTCACTCTTTAAGACTCCACCAAACACTTGTGGTGTTTGGCAAGATGCCACGTTTGGGAAGGAAGCATAAGGGGTTCAGGGCTTTGCTTGAGGCCATGCTGATGGAAGTTTGAGAGACAAGGAAGAACATTTACTCACTGTTTTCACTTGTTTTTTTTTATCAAATTTATTTATTTATTAACTTAAATTCATGAGCAACTTCCACAATGTTCTATAATATTCAAAATGCCACGCCAATTACTTTTATAAATGCCTAGTATGAACCAATTTTCTAATGGCCAGTGATGCCCCGAGATTTGAGCTGGAACACTGGCACATTTCCAGTTATGTTTCTGCACTCCAGCAAACTGAATTAGACTGAACCCGATTTGATTTCAGAGTCGCACACTGAGAAAACATTATTGGAATTTGTAGCCTTCATTGCTGTTCTTTTCAGAAGCATTCAGAGCCATGTGAAAGAGACAGTACATCAAATATCTGTTTGAAGGCTTTGCATACCAGGATATAAATATATCATACGTTCCTCAAAATATAACCTAAGATTTACAACAGCATGTGATATATTACAGTGTTGTTATTCATTTATGTAAAATAAAAGTATGTGGAAAAGCTTAGGATGCTTCATAGTTAATCAGCTTGTACTACTACCTTTACTAACAACTGAAGTAATAATTTTCTAGATGATGTAATCAGTCTCTTATCTGGTCCCATCTTCTTTTTCATTATGCTTCATTGAGGCATTTGATTGGGTACCATCAGAACATTTCAGGCAGGTTGAGGTCTGCTACTTAACTGGGTCACTGCAACACTCTGATTATTTTCTTTTTTAGTCATCCTGTTGTAGATTTGTTGCTCTTTGAGAGCAAACCTGAATCATCACCTCCCTATCATCACACTTTACACTTGAAATGAGACATTTATTCTACTGTGGTGCATATATTTTTCACCAGTTTGTGATGCAATGCCATTATAATTTCATTAAATGAAATTATTCCAGAAGTCTTGTGTTCTCTTCAGATGCAACTTTGCACATCTACAGGAAGATATTTTGCTGTGTTCTTTGGCGACAGATAATACTATTTCCTGGTAACCACAGAGATTTACGTATAACTGTGCTGAATTGGTCGGCCTATAAGAGCTGATATATCACTAAGTAAAAAAATTTGGCACATCATGGACCCCATTGAGTTCATTATCTAAACCTCTGAAGCTACTTGAAAATTCTGTCAGTTTTAGTTGCTTTAGATGGTTAATGTGCTTTTCTATCAGTTCCAGTCTATGTAGTTTAGATTGACTTTGCTCAAACGGAAACTATCTGATTTTCTGGCTGACTGCTACAGAAAAGACCACATTATTTATCACAATATAAGCAAATTACAAGCTGTATTTAACATGTGATTTCCACCTTGATGTAATTATAGCCTTCCCAGTTTAATCCAGGATCTGGTGGGAAATGGGCAGCATCTATTTGTGATAGAGTTGTAAATGTGTACTGGAATGAGTAATTATAAGCAACATAAATGCTGGTTATTATAGGTTACATTAGCTTACATCTAGGAGTATTTTTATGCACAACTCTAAAGGTAAAATTTCTGAGTGACAGATTAGGAGTCTGTGTAACCTGTAACCACTACCAGCTCTGATGTCTGCTTGTCTGCTGTCTGTCTCCACTACTCACACTCTGCTATCATCAGTTATCCATTTGTTTTTTAATGCTTCAGTGAGAAAAAAAAGTTGTGGTGAAGATACTGCATTTAGAAAATAGCAATATATGGTCCCGTTGTTAATTTAATTTAATTATAGAATGAATTAATAAGGTCAACAAATAAGATTAAAACTTTTTTTGTTTAATCAAGTTTAATGTTTGGCTTGTGTGCAAGACTATCTGCCTTTATTAAAAAAATAATTTTCTTGTGTTGTGTTTTCAGTCATTGAATAAGCTGAATGACACGGTCCCTTTGTAAATTGGAGACACTGTATGTTATTATCATCACCAAAACTTTACATCACCAGACTGAAAAATGGGAATCCACTTGCCCCACTAACCATGCATCTCTGCTCTTAGAGCCAGAAGAGTTTTTAAGATTATAAACAGAGCATTGATGCTTAAACAATTTACAAATCGATTCACAATTATCCTTCCAAGTAACTGGCTCTGCTTTGAAAGTATTATTACTTATCCACTATTTTTTGCCATTGAAGTCTGCTTTTCGATCCGGCATGGAGCAACTTGAAAAGGGAAGAATAAAAAGTTTGGTCATTATTTATTTTGCTGATAGAGTTGATTCGGACTATCTATTTTATTAAACAATCCCAAACGTTAAACTAAAATTATGATAATTGTCTGTAAAATACTGTGTCAGAATTTAAAACTAAGGTACATGTCCAGGCATTTACTGTACAAAAGATTTATTTTTGCTTTCTTCTAATGCAAAATATTCTTCACTTTCTTGTCTTTGGCAGCTAAGGACACTGTAACAAAATGTCTCTTTGTGATTAACAGCTGATTTAATAATTTCTTAGTTGTCTGTTATGTTAAGACAATATAAGTTGGTCTCTGGAGTTAAATGTTTTAAACTGGAATAAGGAAAGTGATTTAAAGAAAAGTTATTTTCTTTCAAAGATGCCTAGATTTAAGTAAATAATGTCATATTTAAAAATGAATGCACATATTCCAATGACACTCTGTTTACAATCAACCAGCAAACATGGAAGAACATGAAGAGTTCCTTGTCAGTACTAGACATGTAAATGTGTTAGAGGGAGCTTGTCAAATTTCCACTATTTTCATCGTCACTGTAGGATTGAGCTCTTTTATTGACAACAAAAGACATTTTTTCTAACTGATTTCAAACTGAGCGTGGGTTCTCTCCGGGTACCCTGGCTTCCTCCCACAGTCCAAAGACATGAACCTTGGGGATAGGCTGATTGGAGACTCTAAATTGCCCACAGGAGTGAGTGTGTGAGTGCATGGTTGTTCATCTATGTGTGTGGCCCTGTGATAGACTGGCGACCTGTCCAGGGTGTACACTGCCTCTCGCCCGTTGTCAGCTGGGATTGGCCCCAGCCCCCCCGCGACCCCCGTTTCGGGAATAAGTGGTAGAATATGGATGGATGGATGGAAAATAATTTGAGCACTTAAACACTCTCAAAGTCATTTTTGCTCTCTCAAGGATTTAGCTGAAATAATGTCCTGGAGTGTATTACAGTTTATGTAATTTCATTATTATTATTATTATTATTATTATTATTATTATTATTATTATTATTATTATTATTATTATTATTATTATTA
>JBAMHX010000014.1:15099084-15114348 GCA_037177515.1 Pseudomugil tenellus | reverse complement strand
ATCTATCTATCTATCTATCTATCTATCTATCTATCTATCTATCTATCTATCTATCTATCTATCTATCTATAAATAAAACTATGCTTGGAGTTGTCATATGCCCTTTCAGAGATCCCCTTATAGTCTTTTCTTTTTATTGGGTTTCGACAACAATACATATTAGTGCCTTTCTACACTTTCACAGAGGTTTAGTGCCATCAGCCTTTACAAACATACTTAGACTGGCACACATGTGCAATCCTTCAAAAACTTATCAACTTATAAACCTTTGAGTTGACAGTATGAGATGATTATAGGCTGATTGGCTGCAAGGAGGTTGATGTGGAAAAGGCCAACTCCAGACCTCTTTATGACGAAGGTAGATTTTCTCACATCAAGATAATTTTCAAAGTTACCTCAGTTTTTCAGAAACTACAAAGCTGGTTCATTTCATATATATTTTTTGAAATTGGCTTTATGCACAGGTCCACTACTTCCTGAACTTAGAACAACTCCTTTGTTTCCTGTCTGTCAGTACTGGACAAACTGATTAATCCAGGTGTGTTAGTAACCATAACGGCAGTGGCCAGGCACACCTGGATTAATCAATTCATCCAGTAATGAAAGACAGGAAACAAAGAGTTGTTCTAAATTCAGGAAGTAGTGGACTTGTGCATAAAGCCAATTGCATATTCAAAATAAAATATTGATGATGATTTCAACAGCCTATCTGCACCACAGTAGGTCATATTCTGGATAAGAGATCAGCAAAAATAAAATCACACTTTGTAGTACAGACCTCATGTCAGATTGCCTCATACCTTTGTAACACTGCTCGCAGGGGGCAGCGAATTGCTAAACCAAACAGATATGCAGCTGTGAAGTTCAAGTCTTTAGTCTCGGAGAGGCCAAGCTTGTCAATTACTAAGTGTACTGTAGTGGCCGAGTAGGACTATTACAACTTTTGATGTGATACTCAGCTAAAAAATCTCAAGAGTTATAAAATCATATGGTTTTAATTAGTTTTTTTTTTTTTTCGCTGGGAACAAACAGTAACTTTTGGGGTGTGTTATTCTTGAATGGACTGACATTCTACAATGTTGCATTTAGTTAGTTTTACATATTATCTACAGGTAATATAGAAATAGAATTTGTACATCACACATTACTGAAAGATTTATGTAATGGGTTCATAGTGATTTAACAGTACATTTACTTACCATCATGTTTATTTTTTTGTTCCTCACAAAGATTGGACGCGACATCAATAGATCTAAGTGGTCCTCAAATGTTACTCAAAACAACACAGTGACTTATGAGGCAAATGAAGCATCTGTTACTGAGGTAACACAATACACGATGGATAAAACAATGGATAATGAGGACTTCCCACCCCCACCAGTTGAGGATTCTGAGTATCTTCCACCCCCTCCACCAGACTTACTACAAATGCCATCAGACAGTGAAAATATTTCAGCGGGTCATTACTCACATGAGCTTCCAGAGCCAGTAAACCCGTCCAAACACCCACTCACCAGAGAGGATTATTTCAAGCAAAAGAGTATGTCTGAGCTTAAACGTCTTTACAAGCACATTCATCCTGAGGTTCGTAAAAACATCGAGAAAGAGTTCCACACCGTATATAGCGAAACAGAAAACAACCAGGAAGAGAGCCAAGGACACATGCATGAGGAAGATGGTTGCAGTCCAGATGAAGAGGAATATGGGGAATGGGAGGAGATTCTGCCTGGGGAGGTGCAGGCAATGCGTTGGATGTTTGAAAATAAACCACTGGATGCCATTAAAGACGAAACTCCTGAAGAAAACGAAGACAATAAGAAAATAACTGAACAAGAAATGATACTGGGTAAAGATGTGAAGCGCACTGCATGGATGTTTGAGACCAAGCCAATGGATGAGCTGGGCTCGCTCAATACAAACTTCATAGAATATAAAAACAAGTTCAATAAATTTGACAAGGGTGATGTTCGTGCCGCAGCATGGCTGTTCGAAACCCAAACTATGGATTCTCTGAACAAAATGCACACAGAGGAGGATTTAACAAAAGAGATTGTATTTACAGAAGAGGATGGTAATGCTACCATTTACATGATTGACAATACGTTCATGGAAAGCCTCGGTCACACTGAGACCATTGACGAGAGCCACCTACTGAGTCTGCGATCAGTGTTAGAAGAAATTAACGGGGAAGTGAAAACTGTAACAAGTACCTTTGACACGCAGTTTAAATGCATCATTATGGGACAATCAAGCCAGATGCTGGAGATTAAGTCTGTGCGCAAAATTGAAACCGAATTGGAGAATTCTATTGCTTCACGTTGGCTTTTTGATACTCAGCCTCTGGACATGACAAACAGGGAACCCACTCCTATAAAACTTGTGTGTAGCCTGTCCATGGAGGATAGCAGTAAAGGAGACTGGGGCAGGTGGTTGTTTGAGATAAAGACATTAAATTCTCTCACAGAGTGGGAAAGTTCGCAAACAGAGAAGAAAGAAATCATCGGTGCTGATGTGCGCAAACATTGCCTAGTCTTTGAAACACAGCCAATGGATACTCTTAAGGATGACTCCAATGCCAGGCCTCAATCTATTGAAGATATTATTGGGGGAAATGTTAGAACTGCAAGAAACTATTTTGAAAGCAGTCCTCAAGCAGTCAGGAAATATTGCCCTGAGGTTGGACAACTTAAAAAGACAACGGTCAGTGAAGAAATGAAAGGGGATGTGAGACACCAAAAGTGGCGTTTTGAGAGTCAGCCTTTAGAGCATATAAGAGAGGAGAAGAAAGAGATCGCTCGTACTGTGAATATTGAGGAGGACTTCACACAGGAGGATGGCACCAGCTGCAGGGCAGATGTTCGCAGGAACTGCTGGGTATTTGAAACACAGCCAATGGATACTTTAAAGGATGATTCGAATGCCCGACCCCTGACAAAAGAGGAAATTATCTCAGGTAATGTAAGATCAGCAAGACATTACTTTGAAATGATTCCAAATGAAGAGTTGAAGGAATTGGCAGAGGTGGGCAAGCTGAAAAAAGCAGTAGGACTTAATGAGGAGAAGGGTGATGTCAGACATCAGAAATGGCGATTTGAAAGCCAACCTCTGGAGCAAATTAGAGAGGAACAGAAAGAATTCATACGAACAATTGACATGGAAGAAACTGACAAAGTGGATGTGTTGAATTACAAGCAAATCTTCGAGAGCACAGATTTAAACAGAAGCAACCTATCTCAAAAGATCCAAATAGAGGGTGTCACATCTGGCTCTGTGAAATCAAATAAAAACCTATTTGAGTCCTCTGCATTGTATGCCATGCAAGACAGCTTTGGACACTTCCATGAAGTGAAAACAGTCCGCCGCGAGGAAGTCGTGAAAGGTGACGTGACAACGTGCAAGTGGATGTTTGAAACACGCCCAATAGATCAGTTTGATGAAAGCATTGAAAAATACCAAATTATTAAGGGCATATCTAAGCAAGAAATTGAGTCCGGAGATGTTAAAACGGCCAAGTGGCTGTTTGAAACACAGCCTCTTGATGCTATTAAGTACTTCAGTAATATCGAAGATGAAGAAACTGTGGGAATACGTAAAAACGTTGATGTGGTGAAAGGGGATGTGAAAACCTGCAAATGGCTATTTGAGACAAAACCAATGGACATTTTGTATGAAAGAGAGGAGTTTAAAGGTGAAAATGATTCTGAGGAAATTCATAAGGGTGATGTCAAAACCTGCACATGGCTATTTGAAACACAAGCCCTTGATACTATCCATGATGAGACGGAAACAGTTTTAAAAGCATGCACTGTAAAGCAAGAGGATATCAGAGGAAAAGATGTGAGAATGGCCTGTTTTCTCTTTGAGACGGAGAAAATGGAGAATTTCTCTGGGCAGGAGGGAGATTCGTATAAACGTGTCACGGAGATAGACATTGGATCTGGAGATGTGTCACGGATGAAGTATATTTTTGAAAATCAAACATCTGATATTATGACTTCCACATCTGAAGAAGTGATGCAAAATCTCAAAAGAGTTCAGACTGAGGATATACAAAGAGGAAATGTTGTGAACTGCAAATGGCTCTTTGAAAATCAATCCATTGATACAATACATGACAGCCAAGAGGAATATATTAGTAGCCGTACAGTAAACGACGTCCAGGGAGGCGATGTAAACAAAGGTCGTTTCATTTTTGAAACTAACTCGTTGGACAAAATCCAAGAAAATGTGTCTGAGACAGAGCTGATGAGAAAGCAAAGAATCATCTGTGATGAAGAAGAAAAAGGTGATGTTAGAAATTACACCATGATGTTTGAAACTCAGCCTCTTTATGCCATTCAGGACAAAGAGGGGCATTACCACGAGGTCACCACTGTCACAAGTGAGGAGATAAAACAGGGAAATGTCATTGGAACCCGGTGGTTGTTTGAAACCAAGCCACTCGATGCTATTAAGGACACAGATGAGGTTTATATCATCAAATCTGTCACACAACAGGATGTGCAAAAGGGAGACGTAATGTCTGCCAAGTGGAAATTTGAGACACAACCTCTTGACAGAATTGCTGATGAAAAGAAGGCTTTCATAAAAACTGTGGATGACATACAAGGTGGCAATGTTAGAATGAATAAGCATCGTTTTGAGACTGACACCTTGTCACAGGGATCTGTTAAAACTGTTAACGTAAGCGAAATACAAAAAGGTGACGTAAGGACTGCCAAGTGGAGATTTGAAACCCAGTCCATTGACAAAATAAGAAGCATGAGCTCTGAAAATCTCATTGAAACAGTTAAAAGGGAGGAAGTTGCAAAGGGAGACGTGAAGCAATCGGTGTGGCTCTTTGAGAAAAATCCACTTGACCATATTAAAGAAGCAGACGAGGAAGAGGAAACAATTATAACTCAAGAAGAGATTCCCAAAGCAGACGTAAAGACGAAAACATTTCTTTTTGAAACAACACCATTTGATGACTTTAATGAGACTAAAATGGAAAAAACAGAGATACTGGGCAAAAGCATCAAGGGTACTCTTGAGGAACTTTTCAGTCAGAAAATGGTGAAGTCAAAGGGTGTACTCATTGAAGCAGATGAAATTGGTGATGTCAGAATGGCAAAATACCAGCTAATGAATCAGGAAGCTCCAGAGATTCAGCGAGAGGAAGTCCTCAGTGGAGATCTGCAGACGATTATGATGAACCTGTTGAATAGACAGGAGAAAAAGGAACAACAGATAGTCATAGATTCAGAAGAGAAAGGTAATATCAGCTCAACAGTGCAGCAACTCTTCAGCCAAGAGAAAGCGAGTCATATTGAAAAGGAGGAAATACTGCGTGGTGACATCCAAGAAGCCATAAATAACCTTTTCAATGAGAGTGGATCTGCAAAACATGGCATGCTCATTCAAGAGGATGAAAAAGGTGATGTACAGCTGACAATATATTCACTTTTGAATAAACAGGAGAATTTCAATGTTCAAAAAGAAGACATTGTAAAAGGGGACATAAAGAGTGCTCTTGAGAGACTGTCCAGTTCAGATAAGTCCGGTCAGGCAGTGAAGATCAAAGTAGACGAGACTGAAAAAGGAAATGTCAACTTTTACTCTACATGTATTGAATCTGGAGCTCTTGACTACCTGAAACAGCTTCATTTAGGACCTGATGAGACTCCACCTGACACATCAAAGAAAGAAAAGATCATTGGGGGTGATATTAAGGGTACCAAATTTATCCTTGACAATAACCAAATGCAAATTGAGCGTACAGTCGAGGATGTTATACCTGGAGATGTTCACAGCACAGTGAAGGTGTTCATGTCGGAGCCAGCTGGCTCCACAGAAAGAATCCAAAAGGAGGAAATTGTCAAAGGCGATTTAAGGGCAGCTTTAAACTCATTGTCCGAATCTGTGAATCAGACAGTTGTTGTGGAGAAAGAGGAGGTGGTGAAAGGCAACATCCCAAAAGCTCTGCGCTGTTTAGAGAGAGCTCAGAGACGCTACAAGGAGGTAGAGAAGCCAGATATCATCCCAGGAAATATCAGAGGGGCTCTAAGATCTCTTGAGAAATCAGCAATATCCAGAATTGAAAGCCTTGTCGAAGACTTAGTTCCTGGAGACGTGAAGGCCACATTGAAATCTCTGGAACTGGCAAAACAAGCAGTGAAAGAAGTTGAAAAGGAAGAAATTGTGAAGGGAAATATTCACACGGCATTGCAGGGTCTACATGATGCATCCAGTGAGAAGAAAAAGCTTCAACAGGATATAGATGTCCAGGGAGATGTCAGAGGGACAATTCAGCTTTTAATGGAGGCCCCACCTTCACCAAGGATGCAAAGAAGCCCAAGCCTTGAGGGTGAAGCAAAGGGTGACGTCAAGATGTCAATCAAGTCATTGTATGAGACACAGGAACAAACCCATCTGGAAAAAGAAGAAGTGATAAAAGGTGATGTTAAAGGCACTATCAAGTCACTGTTGGAAACAGCACAGCGTGAGACTCCCAAAGTCAGACATGGAGCATACAGAAGAGTTCGTGTCAAGCAGAGCCCTTCTGTCAAAAACCTGAATGCTGACACACAAAGGAACATACAAAAGATAAAAACAGCTAAACAAGTTAAAACATCTGATGAAAAGAAATCTAATGAAACTGATACGTTCAGAATGAAGACATGTACTGCAGATTACTCCTCTCAGCAATCTTCCCAGCAATTGACGCTGATGGAGCACAGAACTATCACCCAGAATCATGATATAAAAACAGTAAAGACAGAGTTTCGCAATCTTAAAGCCAACACAAAAGGGATGATGAAATTAGGTAAAACCAAAGTAAAAACTGAGGTGTACAAGTTAAAGCCAGAAACACCTGAGCCCGATCTGCCACTTCCACCCCCACCTCCACCACTAACAGATGCTGATCTCCTTCTTCCTCCTCCTCCTCCTAGTCCACTTCCTCCCTCTGCTGACACTGACACTGATCACCTTCCCCCTCCACCGCCACTGCCTCTACCTGGTGAGCAGGACTTCCTCCCTCCTCCTCCATCTCAGCTAGAACTGGACAGCATGCCAGCACAGGAAATTCATCCAACACCAGCAAAAGCAAAAAGGATGACAGTCAAAAAAGTGAAAGCTCCTATTCTTCACCCAGTTCCAAAACTGGAGCCTAAAGTAGAAATCACTAAAACACAGCAGGCATCCTCTGAAAAATGTGTACAAATAAAGCAAAGTCAATCAAACACGACTGTGCATACATCTAAAGCAGTTTCATGTGAAATCCCACTGCCGTCAGAGTCACCACAAGCCTTTAAGAAAGTTTACATTAATCCTGTGAAATTCACTCCTCCGCCTTCTCCTCCTCCCATCATGAGAGGGAAACTGAGTAAATTTAACACACCGTTAATAAAGGCTGAAGAAAAGTACCGGAAGCTGAAAGAGGAAAACACACCTCCAACCACTCCACCTCCCACTTTCATACATGACTCAGTTTGTGCCGCTCTTGAAATGCTTTCCACTAAAGAGCAGTCAAATCACAGCAGCTCAGGATTCACATGGGAGAGGGATGAAAAGATGGAAGATGGTTTTCATTCTGACTCTCTGTCATCTGATTTATCCAAGCAATTTGTGCTCTCAAATAGTACTCAAAGCAAAGCCTGCACTCAGCAAGAGAAAATCACTTCAGATTCAAAAATGGTGTCTTCTGCAAAACAAGAATTGAGTGAACCTACCAAGGTTTTGTCTGTTCAGAAGACTTCATCCATCGCCAGTGTGCAACAAAACACCCATACAACTACAGGGAAAACTGTTTCCGTTTCCTCTGTCATGTCTGACAAAGTCCAGACCTGTAGCATTGAAAAAATAGAAAACATGACTACACAAGCCAAGAAAGACTCCAAAGGTCAGAAAACAAAGGCTTTCAGCAAATCTGAAGATGCAAAAGAAAACAACAAAATCCCTGCTCACAGACTGAAACCGGAAGCAGAAATAATGCATAAAAGAGAAGTGGTGAATGACTCCAAATCATCCCATTTTAATAACAAAATGACACCTGATGATTCTCCAACAAATATCCAAAATGATGTTTCCAATCCACCTATGGCAGCAGAAAAGGCAGCTGCCAATGCAAATGGAAAACTGGGCAAGCAACACCAAAAGCAGAAAAAGAACAATAAACAAGAAAAGCAAGCAGAGATAAAAACGGCGTGTGAGAGTGTTTCACAAGATACAAAAGCAGAAATGATAGTGGCGGCTGGTCCTGTGCTTCATGCTGCTGCTGTACCTGCAAATAATGCTGAAAGTCAAATGGAAACCCCAACTCCAGTGAAAAAGAAAAAGAAATCCAAAAAATCAAAAGCAAGTATACAGCCAGTTCAGAGAAAGGATATTCTGTCTGAGTCGAAAACAGAAAGAACTGAAACCAGGATAACTGACAAAACTCATGTCCAAATGAGCAAAACCATAAAAGAGGAGCAGATTCAAGTCAAGAGAGAAGTTATGAGCACTGACAGCAAAGAAAATCTACAAGAAAAGCTGCTTGAAAAGCCTGTGGAGAGCTCACAAAAGAAAGGAGTGACAGTTACTCAGCAGCAAGCTGAGGAACCTCCAAGAAACAGTCACGTTGTCCCAATTATTGTGACAGGCAAGTCAGAGCTAAATGAATGTGTAAAACCCACAACAGGGAGAGCAGCCGATTCCCAGAGGCAAGAGGTCCAAGTTTTAATCTCTCACATCACAGAGATACAAAGCAATGCAGAGAAAACTGATTCCAACGCTGTGAAGAGTCTGCTAAATACTGTACCAGAGTGGCTCGTATCTCCGGAAAAGAAACAAGAACTGGATGGATTGCCTGCAGAAAAAGATACTCAAAGAAATGAACATATTCTTTCGAACTTAATGACATTGGCACAGTCTAAGCTGAGACATCTAGGAGACAAAACAACTGAGAAGCATGAATCTGGACCAGCCCCAGAGAAAACACTTTCTGGCTCCAGATCACCAAGACTATCCAAGATCAGCATTGGTTCTGCAAAGATTGAGCATCAAACCGAGAAAAAGATCTCATACGAAAGCAGGAATGAAGAGATGAGTCTGTCTAAATCCATTGACCTCCGAGCTTCCTCGCCTTCCCTCAGGATGCGTTCACCCTCCCCAACATTCATCACTATTGAGTCAACACGAAGAACTGACTCTCCACAACGAATTACACCCTCACCTACGCTGCTCCACAGGCCACCCACGCCCCCAACACCGCCGCCACGGAGGTGTGACACCCCAACATCCCGCCTAAACAGAATCACTCCCTCTCCAACTTTTGACCGAGCAGAAAATTTGGCTCGACTTAAAGACACAACAGCAAAGCTCTCGCGAGGAGTCACCCCACCCCCACTACTTACCCATCAGATCCCAGAGAAGAAATCAGAGATTGTAGAATCACCTGCGTCATTCCATCGGCAAATCAAAATCAATTCTCAGGTTGCGGAAGCTTCACGGACACTGATTGCAACACAAAAGCCCACAAAAATCCTCTCTGAGGAGGTTCAGCAGGCTGATGAAGCTCAGGCTCTGAGTACAAACAATATACAAATCAAGTTTGAGACCCATGTTAAAACAGGTCATAATGATCCAAAACATTTTGACTCATTGGATGATTCAGAACCATCCTCTGCATCTGTCAAAGAAAAGAGAGAGTTCTTTGAAGAGGCTCAAAAAGCTGAAATTAATAAGGTCTATGTGCGTAAGGAGCCTATCAGTATCCCTGAACGACTGGGCCCAGAGACTGAGGAATATGAGGCAGAAAACAAAAACAAAGAAAGCAATGAGCTTCCCAGGGCAGACTTATCTAGTCTTGTAAACAAATTGGAATCTCCAGAAGATAAACTATATAGCAGAAAAGAGCCTATTCCACTCACAGAGCGTCGTCACCATGACAGCGAAAGCACAGATTGTGACAAAGAGAAAGCAGACATCCCAGAACAGGAAATGCCAACTTTTGATATTCAAGCGATTAAAAATGTTTTTGAACTTGGTGAGCAGAGTTCTTCATTCAAAGAGGAGAAAGAAGATCAGGCGGAGCTCGTGTCTAGTCTGAGTGAAACAACGGCAGACACTTCAAAGCAGGAAAAGCCTCAAGAGGCTAAAGGAGGCTCAAGGCAGAGTACCCCCCTCCCTCCACAGAAAATTGAAGCAGATACTGTTACAGCACAACCATCGGGTTTCTCTGAAACCAAATCAGTTACCGAACATTTCTCAAATGTTGATGAGTTTGGCAATAAGGTCACTGGAACGGTGATGTCTGTCACTGAGCTCTCGCAGAGTGTGTCAACTCAGCAGGCTCCTTTCTCTTATGCTGACGCTGTTAAAAGAAAAGCTGCAAGACGAACAGAAACATATGATGAAGAGGCCACAGAAAAGTTGCTGAAGAATTTCCATAAAACATGGACAGAGAGCGAGACAGTTGTCAAGAATCTTAGCTACACAGTTTCTGAGGAAATGGCTTCACAAGCTGTGTCACATCACATGAAGATTGTCTCGTCGGGTAAAAACTGCATTGCATGAAGTAGCACAAGTTAATGGCATGCGCTCTGGATGGATGGGTTTTCTGCTTTATAGAAGAACGGCTTCAAAACACTGTATTGCTTGGACTGTGCAGGGTTAACCCTTCAAGTTCTTGTGTATCAATAAACAAGTGCCACATTTAAATATAATAAATATATATGTAATCCTGCCTTTTAATCTTATCTTATTAATATTGTGGAGAACAAGTCTATTTTCTGGTATTAAGGAGTGAAATTATACAGTATATTTTGAACTTTGCATTTGTAAATCACCATCTTAGTTTTTGCTTCAGACATAATGCCATTTAATTAAAGGGTGAAGAATGAAAACATTTAAAAAGGTAGAGTTTTACTTTGTGATGCCACCTGCATTTCTGCCTTTAGCAGACTTTAGTATAATTAGGTCTAATTAAATTAATTCCATTTTCCCATTGATACTAGTCACCAGATTTTCATCTTTGTTCAATCCCATTTCAATAATAACTTCATAGTTTTAAGGGCTTTTTTAAAAAAAAAATCTGGCAAATAATGGCCCTAAAAAACCATGATGCAATTAAAAACTGAACTTTCAGAATAGTAGGTCAGTAACCAGTGGGTGATTTTGTCATGGGTTTACCTCTTATATGCAGTCTGCCCAAATGAAAGCAGCCTGTCAGACAGTAGTGCCATATAGTACCCTGCTTTATCAGCTACTATTCTATATATATGCTGCTTTGCTGTACAAAAGTGGCAATAAAGGTGAATATAAGCCTAACATGTTTATCAAGGTCATGAATAAACTGGAAAATAGGGTTCTTTCCTGAAAGGCCCCTTGTAATCAGAACAATCTTTTAATCCATGATTCTGTGATTGCTGTGGCAGCCCTTTGATGGTCATGTATAGTCATCAGGTGCTTAGGCAGATCTGTGCTTTATCTGTCATATCTGTTTAAAAGCACCAAAATGGCAATAACTAAATGACAACACAGAGACAACCATTCCTATTTTGCTTGGGGACAGCTAAGGAGCTCAATAAAAAATTGATCGCAATTCATTCTGTAGGGAAGATGAGTGTACAATGTTTCACATATTTATACTCTGGACAAAATGGCTTGTTAGATTAACAAATAAAGAAATGTGCATACACAATGTTGCTGTAGCAATCACGCATGATAATGATATTACAATTTTGCATGCTTTTTTAATTTGTTTAATAACTTTGGCTAATTATTAAAATTCTTTTAAAGGATTTTATCCAGTTTTTAATCACCTTGTTATGAGATGTTATTCGCTGCAACCTTTTCAATAACTTTTTATGCATTAAGAGGAAATATTCCTATTAAAAATACATTTATTGCCTAGTAATTTTCTAACTGCTTTGTAATAAAGTTCTTTATGGCAGTTTCATTTGTGATTTTTTATTAATTTTCCAAAATGCATTTGAGGTTAAGATGGGTGTACTTGGGTGATGCAAGTGGACAAAAAGTCCAACTCAGTGGTAATGCTTTGCATGGCCATGTCTGTAAACAAACATTTTATTGGACTAAAAACAGAAAAAACTGGAGCTGTTTGGGCTGTGAAGAGACACCATAAAAATCCTGTTTACGTTGGAAAAGAACAAAAAATCTCAAATGATTTGCATTTTTCCTGTTTGAAACAGGTTCGAGTTCCGAAGTCGGAGCTCTGCACAGCATGTCGGAGGAGAGCTTATCCGATGGATGCTCTGATAGTGGACAAAAAAAAGTACCATAAATCCTGTTTCCGCTGTGAACAGTGTAGAAATACATTAAGGTAAAGATCTTTATTTCCTGCTTTATAAGATATTGCACTTTTTTTTTGCAGTGTGTTGAATTTCTCGTCATTTGTCCAACCTTCTCTTTTTTTGTCTTTTTGTCTTTTTTCTGTAAGCTTGGGAAATTATGTTTCTCTTCATGGACATTTTTACTGCCTACACCATTACAAACAACTTCTCAAGTCCACAGGGAACTATGACAACGGGCTTGGGCCGAAGCCTCCTGCTGGAAGCGGTGGACCTTTCCCGTCAGATGACAATCTGGAATGGAGATATTCCATCAGCAGTATAAATTCAGTAGACAAGATCCAACGAGGTGAAAATGAAATTACTAAAACATTTGATGAAAGCAAGTCACACTGCAACAAAATATCTGTAGTTTGGCCCCCACAGGCTGCCACCTCCAAAAAACCCTTTCAAATAGAGGAAGATATTCAATTAAGTAGACCACAGTGGCCCCCACCAGATAACTTCCCTTCATCTCCCAAACACCAACACAGAAAGGCTGTTCCCAGAAGTGTCCTTTGAAATGAAATTTCCCAAGTGAAAATTTTAGTGAAATGAACTCAAAGCACAAGAGACAGAATATAAAGTGATGCTGGGGAAAAACTGTAGGCTTGAATTAGGAAGTGTTTGTGTGAAAGTCATGCAGTTACGTGATTTAAAAGGGAAAGAAAACAAGTAAGGACAAGAAAGAAAACTATGTATATATTTGTAAATGATGTGGAAAAGCAGGTTGTTACAGAAAGTGCAAGAAAGGTGGATATGTTGGTTAAGTGGAATGTGGGTGCAAACCTAACTGGTTTGTCCAGCGTGTAATTTTCACTCACTGCAGTTTATTTTGACATTAATGTTTTCTGGTAATCAGCACTCAAGCTGAATTTTACTTACAAGCCCAATTTAAGGAGGTGAGCTTTTTGTTTTACTTATTTGGGCTAGAAAATAGCATCAAAACAAATTTGGAGAAGAGTAACACAACATGTTTTTATTTTATTTTCAACTCAGCTGGATGTATATATCTAAAAGGTTCCCACTGCTCTTGAACATCACACAGTAAAACATCCAACAATTGGCGTTATGACCTCAGTAACCACAATGGCAATGGTCAAACACGCCTGGATTAATCAGTTCATCCAGTAATGAAAGACAGGAAACAAGGAGTTGTCTTAAGTTCAGGAAGTAGTGGAGCTGTGCATAAAACCAATTAGACTCAAATTTATTTATCCAATTTTTTTTATCACCCATTTGTTTTATTCCAAAACAAACTGGATAATTGAGACCTCTCTGTTTTTTAGTAAAGCATGTCATTTCAGGAAAACGATTTCAGTCTGTTGACTCTGCTTTTGTATGATTTTGTCCGGTGTACCTTTCAACAGGAAATTTTTGCATTTGCCTTTTTTTTCGCACCTGGTGTGCAGAACATTAAAATCCTCTTGGAATAAATTTATTTATAATATTGAAAGTATATAATATAAACAAGTGAATTGGTGGTAATCATGTTGTTTTAGACATTTGTATCCTATTTTTTAGATTAGATGTATCTTGCTTTGTACAAGAACATTTCTGATTATGTTATGCTATCAGGCTAGTTCACATACTCTATTGCTGTTCTGAAGGCAATAAAATGTTCCATTTCATTGTTTTGTTTTGTTGTTTGTTTATTCTGATCATTTATCTTGAGCTAGGTACTCAGCTCTTTCATTGAAAGCAAAAGTTTCGTTTTCTACCATCTCATGGACTAAATTTACATGGCATTCTTAATCTGACTTACTGGTTGTCAACATCTGTTTTAAGCTTGCCTGTTTCTCTTCCACCTTCTTCTATCTATGTGCTTTCATTTTCAATGACTTCACCATTAAACAATAACTTGTGGGTTGGCTTCAACAGTCATATAACTCACTAAACAAACTATCAAACACATGTCATTGTGTATTTACATGTGACACATAGAAAAAGTAGAGTTACAGAGTTTGTCAAATGTGCAGACACTTCCAGCAAACAGGACAAGATCAGCACATCCCCTTCAGGCCTTTCGAATAATCTTCTTTACATGCAATCCTTACCCCGCAGGGGATTTTAGAGTATAAATGTATCAAAAGTAAATCAAGCTATCATTCATATGAACTAAGCCTTTAAAAATAGGAAAGGGCTGGCTGTTTGATAACATGTAGTGTTGTGTCTAAGGCTAGGAATGTCCCTGTCCCTGAACTGAATTTAAAAAGCAAGACTAAAATAAACTTAAGTCTAAATGTGCTTGCTCATCCTCTTACTGCTCCTTAATGTAGACATCTCTGAGCTTATGCGACAGTACGCTGACTGATCCTCTGTAAAAATACAAAGCATATGCATTTTATTTTGTATGGAAAAGTTGGACAGCAATGTTCACGTTTGAAACATTAAGTAAAACATATAGTCAGGGCAAATGTAAGGACACTGTCCTTCAAATGATTTTCTTTCATACAGCATCAGATGAACAATAAAAAATGTTATTTTATATATATATTAAGGTAAAATGCAGACGCAGTGTCTGACAAACTAAATTCACATTCATTGGCCTTTTAGGAGTTAAGTAGGTGCAGCATCCTGAAACTCATAATAAAATGCACTTGAAAAAGTGATTACATTACATTACAGTCATTTAGCAGACGCTTTTCTCCAAAGCGACTTACATCTGAGAATAAGAACGACAGAAGCACTAATTCAAACAGTAGAGGACATCATAGATAAGTGCAGTCGAACTACTGGAGTGTAGTTGGGCACAGGTGCTGTCTGCAGTGCTAGGTGCACTAACTTTTTTTTGTTCCCTATGTCATTAGATCTGAGTTTCTGCAAAGAGCTAGAACAAATTTCTCAAGTTAGTATAATTTCCTATCGATCAGAACTAAGTGCAGAAATGTTGCTTAAAGAGCTGCATCTTTAGCCTGCTTTTGAAAGTAGATAAGGACTCTGCAGAGCG
>JBAMHX010000014.1:15087117-15098496 GCA_037177515.1 Pseudomugil tenellus | reverse complement strand
TGATGGTAGTGCTAGGCGTCTTTCACTGGCTGAGCGTAACTGTCAAGAGGGAGTGTAGCTCTGGATTAATGAGTCAACGTAGACAGGAGCAATTTGTGTTATTGTTTTGTAAGCCAAAGGCAAAGATTTGTATTTGATGCTTGCGGCAACTGTGAGCCAGTGCAGTGCAATTAGCAGCGGAGTGACATGAGCTCGTTTTGGTTGGTTGAAAACCAGACGTGCTGCCGCATTTTGGATCATCTGCAGAGGTTTAACAGAGCATGCCGGCAGGCCTGCCAGTGAGGAATTGCAGTTGTCAATACGAGAAGTGACTAGAGCCTGAACCAAGAGCTGCGTTGCATGCTCTTGATTAACAGCAGGTATGTTACAGCTCAGTTGTTAAAGCAGACATTTTGAATTTCTATCCCAGTGTTAGTCAGGGAAACATAAAAACCTGCAGCACCAGGTGTGTCTGCCCCTAGATGAGACAGAACATGTGGCCATTATACACCATACCTCTGTTGTGAAAACAAAACACATCTTATCAGAGCAAAAATCTTATACAAATTTTTAAGTACATTTTTGGTAGGGTGATAATTTTGGCTTATTTGGCAGCCCCTAGCCCCCTTACAGTCCTTACAGCACAAACTTATCTGTATGCCAGAGTATTCTAGAGTCAAACATGACAACATGGTTGAGGTATGAGACATACTGAGACAACCAAGAGGTTAATGATTTGAAATTCAGCAGAAAATCTATAACAAAGTGGCTGAAAAATGATAGAATCAAAGTGTTACAATGACTCAAAGAGCAGATTTTAAGCCAGCTCAAATGCTGTAGCGGGACTGGGAGCTGTGCGCATACAAATGGCGGCAAACCTGAATGAACTAAAGCACTGTTGTTAAGAAGTTTGCTTAAACTTCCATAACTGCAAGACAGCAAACATCAAAAAGAAAAAATACTTTCTGTAATAATTTACTGTCATATAAATATTATTTTATCCTTAATTCAGTTTGAAAGCTTTAACCTTTAAGAGCAGCCGCCAAAATACACCCAGATATTTCATCAAAGAAACTTTAATAGTGAATAATCTGACAGTACATACATGTCTGTAACCTTTAAAGGCTCTTATCCTCTCTTCAGTCACCAGTAATAATAACCAAACACCTCAGGACACATTCGTGTTCATCCAGCTGTCACAGCATAAAGGTTTTGACAAGAAGTAGTTTCCACGGGCTGGGTATAAATTGTCCCACAGCGTCAATCTACCTTGCTACTACTGTCTGCGTGCAGCCTTCACTTTCTCCACTTGAGTGGATTGGTGAGGAATTTATCGGATTACATTCTGATTGGTGGGCTCCTCTTCGTCAAGAGACGCGTCAGCCTCATTGCGTCACCTTCGTGTTTCTCTCCTCTGGAGTAGAGCAGCAGTGCTTCGGGATGCTGAAGCAGAGCTGGAGGTTTCAGCAGTGCCACGAGTGTGAGTGGGATGGAGACATTGAGGGAGGTAGGTGCAGCAGTGATGCTCATTTCCTTCTCTATGCAACGTACCAAGTGCAGTACAGGCGAATTTCAGCATGTAAGCTTGGCTACACTTTTTTACATTTTTCCTGCATTGTGTGTGTGTGTATGTGTGTGTTGGGGGAAGGGAGGGGAGTGCGGGGTGGTGAGGGGTATTCGGCGTCCTCACATCGTGTGTCCTTGCTGGTTTGGGTGTGCTCATTCCGAGTCTTCCTCTCTGTTACGTCGCTTTGATCTCTGCTTAAGCGCGTTAGGGTTGCACCCAGAGATGCGGCTACTTAGGCGCAATCCCGGCTGAGCCCAACACTGATCTCCGTCCTGTTTGGCAGAGCTTTCACCCCTGCACTCCCCATTAGAAAGGCTTTCTGGGCGACGAGGATTGGGGCTACATAGGGGTTAAATATCTAACTTTTAGCAGATGTATTTTGAGTCTAAAGCCCGATAATGCTCCTTAGATTAATAAGTGGCGCTAACTTGCAACTTTTTTTTAATTAAATTTTTTTTATATAAAAATGTCCACTAATGAATGATGCTATTCTGGTAAATGTTTTTTGAGACTTAAATATGAGACAGAATAAATGTTGCGCTGATCTCAGGTTATTTCAGCCCAAATAACAAAGAAATCCCATCAACAACCATGTAGCTTTTCCAAAACTCTGTGGTCATTTAAAAAACGGGGAGGAGATTTGTTTCTTCTCTTTTTATGTACATTAGCTGCAGAAGAACATTCCTTTGAGGCAAGTCAGGCAACTTAAGACTTTCTATTCTTTCTCTCATTTCTGCCCAATTTGTTCTGGGTTATATGAAAAATTATGCAACAAGGTATGTTTCTACTTTTGCTTAAACATTTTTTTTATCAATATGACGTGATGTCACTTGACTTAAATATTTTATTTAATGTTAAAACACTCTGATGAAAATAAAAAGAAACACTTTGAACAATTTAAAACTCAAGAATCGGATATCATCTGATGAGGAACCATATTTTGTCATTGCTGCTACTAAGTAAATGTAGATGCAGAGTAATCCTTTTTCTTAATAGCCAGGTTGTGAGTTTTTGTTGCATGTCCCTCTCCTGCTATTTGCCAAATGGCTTGCATCTAAAAGCATGTTTTTTGTGGCTGAGCTTTACGCTGCTCATAATTACATGTCTGCGCCTGTGTGTGCTTACTGACTGCTCTCACTAATCACATTTCTGCAAGGTGTAGTCTAGAGAGTCTAAAGCCTTAATCCCCTGTTAAAGTACTGTACCTAGTCAGTGTTGCTTCCCTCTCTACACTGGGCTACTATCTGTGTTTATTGAAAGGTTGTCTATGTCTTTTGTAGTTTGCTTTTCGGTTTCAATATTGAATGTAATATTTATGAAGCAGTTTGGAAGGGAATAGTTGTCATTTTATTCAGCTGCATTCAGACTTACAGATCTATGTTCATCATTCTATTCTTGGCAGTACATAGGCCTATACTAAATTATATCCACTGAAGTAATAGTGGCTTCGGTAGGAAGTATAAACAACATTGTAGTGTTTACTTGTCTGTGTGGATTTGCTAATAATAAGCTGACATGTGCACAGGATGTTTTCGGTGTCTGTCAGCTCCTTTTCTTTACACATTATTTACCCAGAAAAAATATAAAACATTTTTTGACCTATTTGAGAAAGGCTGTAGGCTAGTGGGCGCCAGCACACAGAACTTCAACAGTACAGTTGTATGGTAAAAGACTATAGTTTCTCCATTTGCACCCACTGAGATTGTACAACAATACAAAATCTAAACATAAAGAGCCTATTTTCTGTTTGCAAATGCCACAACAAAACAGCTCTAAGACATGAATGTGGTGTAAAGAAAAATGCAGCTGTCAGAAAGCCAATATTTGCTGCTCCACCTTGTTCTGATCATTTTTCTACAATGCTTCCAAAACTCATCCTAGAGTTTAACAGTTTTTTTTTTTTTTTTTTTTATTTCTTAGAAATTTTTCTGATTTTCAGGGTAATAAAAGAAAGTATTCATGAGTATTTTAGCTAGGTAGCACCATAATACTGTCTTTTGTGATGCTTGGAAATGTGCTGGATTAGGTTCTGGTGATAATGGTAAGTAATTTAGAAACCAGTAACCAGTCTGAAATTATATGACTTATGTGGACATGGTACAAAGAGCACATTACCTCCTAAAAGATGGCCATCTTATCAAGCTGAAAACAGATATGAATGGTTGCAATACTTTTAGGTTTAAATAATGCTTAACCAAATTATTTAAACAGTTGATCGAAGGTGGAACTATAGCTGCTTTTAAATTGTTTAAATAAAATATAAAGACTTACACATCACTATC
This sequence comes from Pseudomugil tenellus, assembly GCA_037177515.1. Classification (NCBI taxonomy): domain Eukaryota; kingdom Metazoa; phylum Chordata; class Actinopteri; order Atheriniformes; family Pseudomugilidae; genus Pseudomugil; species Pseudomugil tenellus. The sequence continues at coordinate 15,094,668 of JBAMHX010000014.1, read as the reverse complement.
TTTTTCCTTTTTATTCTAAAAACTTTATTTTGATAACATTATTGTCATGAATTAATATTAATATAAAATATTAACATTAATAATTAATAAATATTGTCCTCTGGGCACCACCTTCTATTTTCGAGCTTAGTTAGGTAAACTATAGGCATAAAGGAAAGCCCATTTTATCACAGATTTAATAACTCAAACAATAAAAAATAATTAATCTGTTTTAATAAATCAGTCAGTCTCAGTTCTGGGGCGTAAGGTGCGTAAGTTCTCGATTGAATTGACGTGAATCATGACCACAGGAAATGAAGACAGACAACCACCAGATAATAAAAGTGAATATTTTTTAATCTATTCTAAAGTCTATACATGTGCTAAATAAGAGTAAAAATAAAATGAAATAATAAGGAAATGTAAACAAACAAGACAAACAAACATAAAGCAATGATGTAAATATGATGATTAACCTGAATTTCTATGGTGATGGAAGGTAAAGTTGTGGTGAGAATTGAGCATAAATAAAATAAACTGTGATATCTATTAATTATGTCTAAAGAAATTAAACCAGCTAAGGCCTGAAGGAAGAAGATTCATAACTCACCAACCACCATCATTAGAGATAAACGTTCCACTTTGAGTGTGACCATGGCAACCCTCACTCTCCTTTGGTCTCTGGTGAGGCACCAAATGGCTAATAATCTTGGTGTGGGAATGTTTATTAAGGATATCTGCTTTATGTCCTGGTGAGGGGTATTCTCTGTGGACCCCTGTGGAGGCAGAATCTTGGGAAAAAAAACAGTTAGTTCAAAGGCTTACATTTAATTTAATTCTCCCCAGGAACAGTTTTAAATTGGGGGTGAGAGAGGTTCTCTTCTGGTTGTGTCCAAGAATCCACATTTCTCTCTGTGAAGAGTTTGTTAAGAGTCTGTTATCTCTGTCATGAAAGTCCAAAGGCCAAGCAATAGTTCTCCAAAAATTATGTTTCCGGTAGTTTTGAGGGTAGTTTTGAGGCTACAACATCCGTGCATGACATCCCAGAAGATAGTGTGAGAAATGCTTGATCAAACCCCCTTCTGGCAGTCCATAATTTTTCATTTGTTCGGATTTTTTTTATTTCATTACATGCCGTTTTCAGACGCATTTACATGTTTAAATGGGCTTATTTTGTTTACATTATTAGATATCTGCTCTCACAGCTGCGCAGTGGTGTGTAATGAAATGGCTACTGAATATTTCTTTTCAGCTACTCTGATATTGTGACCTGTTGTACATGATTCATGTGGGGCGTAACAGAATGGTCCGTAATAGTATTTTACCTCAGTGGCACTGACTGGTTATGCATTCATATGACTCAAGGTTGAGAACAGGCTTTCTCCTTCAGGATGTAATGATTTACTTAGTGTATGAATTGAGTTTGTTGCCAGCAGTAGTGGGTTTTCTAATGTTTTTTAGTGATGCTCAGTTATTGACTTTTCTTGTATTTCCTTTTGCATTTGCACCTGCATTTTGTCAGGAAATGGTAGAATTTCAGTAGATTTTGACTGATAGATGGACATATCCACTAAGTAGTATTACAAGGTTTCGAACAAACGATACAATCAATGTCTACTGAACACTCTTAGTTTAAATAAGTGTGAATCTCTTCTAATGACTATTCTTTGATTCAATTTGTCCAAATGTGATTGTAGTGTTATTTAGTAAATTCTTTCTTGATCAATGTTCTGCTGGTTATTTGGAAAGTAATTATATTATGTAGTTTGGCTAATAACTCTAACTGCAACACACACAGGCTTTTCAACTAGCGCCTCTTGTTGTTTGGTTTAAGCCAGGGGTGCCCAGCTCTGGTCCTCGGTCTTAATCCTAACCCCACAATCCTGCAGGTTTTCCATGCATCCCTGCTCAGACACAGCTGACTCAAATTAATCAGTCATTCGGCTGAACTTTATTGGCTTTTGTATCCATTTAATGGAAGCCAGGTGTATTGGAACAGGGATACATAAAAAATCTTCAGGACGGTGGCCCTCATGGACTGGTTTTGGACAGAATTTTTGAGAAACAGCTGTTCTCTGCACAAGAAAGTGCAGATTTTAATATAGACAAATGCAGAAGGTCATATTGACCTGTTGCCTCATATTTAGGGAAAAGGGAAACTGTTTTAGGCTTGAGAAAAGTTGGCCATGTCTGAGTAGGGAAATTATTAAGCACATCTGGTCTGAGAGTGGGAAAGGAGCATAGAATACATTTATTTTTAGTGTACACAATGAAACCGCTTGATTAGACACACATTTTTAGGGCTAAATTTTTTTTAATGTAATTCAGTATACTGGCATTTTATTGACCAGCATTTTGAGATTCTACTTGAAGTCGTCCCAATACACTAAATATGTATTTGTCATTAAAAATGGAAGGTCATAAAATGCTTAAATCTTAAAGGCAGGACTATTTTAATTAGTTAGAAAATAAAAATGAACTAAATTAAACATTTCTGTAACATTAATTAATTATAAATACAAGATTATTTAAACATTTATTTTTAATAAAGGAAAAATTATGTTTGTTTCAGTCTTACAATAGATCCACTGATGCAAGGCTCTGTCATAAACTTTAAAAGTGTATTTTATTTTTTGCCACATATATTTACTTAAAAAAATCAGCAAGAATATATGCAACTAGCCTTATCTAGTATTCTGTCAAGTAAACATTATGAACCATCAGAGAAGTGTTGTGGAGTACTTGTTTTTATTGATTATTAGATAGTAAGCAGGGTCTGATGAAGCAGAGAGAGAGCTCATCATTACTGTTTATAGTTGATTTCTTTTTCTAATAAATAAAAAATAGAGACAGACACTGTTCCAAAACCAATTCAGGATCAATTTAATGAAATATTGCATAAGTGACTGTAAGTATGAAAGATGAGCAATGTATCTGTTGCAGCATCAGAAAAGAGTCATTTGAGTTTAATGGGGAAGATTTTAAAGCACTTTTTATTTGGCTGATGTTTAATTTTGTATCTCTTTGAGTTTCATTCCTCATTTGAGTCAAAGCAGGCATTAAATTTCCAAAGGATTTGGAAAAGATCATAGATAATAGTGTATTTAAACCAATCTGATCAAATGAATCCAGGTGACGATGCTGAAATACACAGTTTATGTTTTCACCTCAGGCTGAAAGGTTTCGCTGAACAATAATTCCTCATCGATTTGGCTTTAGGCATCTTGACAAAGCAGCCATGCTAGCAGTTATAGAAACATGTAGAGTGCTGAGTGAAAGAGTAGGTGAGAGCTGAAAGAATAAAAGCAAAAGGATGACTACCAGTTTTCATACAGTAGGTGTGAAGAAATAGCAGTTGACAGAAATCAATAAAGATAAAAAACTGAATAGGTGAAATAGTGGCATGTAGAGTTCCCCAGCATTCAATACAGTCTACATTTTGATTTTGAATGATGTCAGTCGTGTATTTTTCTTATTTTCCTTTATCCTTTTTTTGTTCTCCTAGTCTCCATTATTGCCTCTCTAGTTCAAATTAAATGAAAATGAGAAAGATGTGATTATTTTAATGTGAACAACCACTTCATTCACACGTGGTGATTTGGCTTGTTTTATTTCTAATGGCCAGTTCACATTGCATTTCTTTTCTTCTGTAGTGAATATGTGAAACAATTACAGCTTCCAACTGCGCAAAGCGCTGTTGTGATGTTGGTAGGTGTATGTCCTGCATCCCTGACGAAATAAAATCTGAAAGGACACATTACACTCACTATCAATGCATCCCGGGGATGTAACATTATTTCCATGAAAAATGATATATTGGCAATAGTAAACTGTTTAAAGTTATAGTAACTAGCCAAAGAAAAGTAGTTGCCAGCAGAACCTACAGGTGCCATCAACCCTCTGCGCTGATGTAAGCCCCGCACATATTATCACTACATGCTAGCTTAGCGCTACCAAAAGAAGCAGCCAGTCAGTTTCCAGATGAGATTGACAGTTTCCAGTCAAATCATAGCTTAAACCCACCCAATCCAATAAAAAACAGGCCAAACCACGGAGTTGCGAGACTCGCTAGAGTTATCAGCTTCAAATTGCAAATGTAGCGTAGCTTTAGTACTTCTGCTAGCTAGTCTATTTCACTAATGTCCCAGTAAGTTGCCAAATGAAATGGTGTGTTTGGAGACAACTCCCAACAATCAAATATTTCAGTGAATGTTGTATTTATGCTTTTGTTGTATAGATCTTTTAAAATGTTTTTCGTTTTTTTCTACCTTGAATCAGTTATGCTGTTTTCACAATGCTAAAAACCCACCTTATGTGGCCCAGATGCCGTCCACCAGCCCAATGCATCCTGTAGTTTTTCGGGAACCCACTCAAACTGCCTGAGTCTTAATGATTACCCCAAAAGGGAAATGACATATTACACAATCAGTTTTTAAAATAAACATTTCTATTCTGTTTTTGTTTTTTTTTATTACTGATGCACTGTAATGCCGCAGGTATAATCATTTCATACACTAATGAAACCAACTTTTAGGCTTAAATTTTAAGCCTTGGTTTCTCAGGCTTGTGCCAGGTTAACTTTCTTCGCTGGATTTGAAAAACTTTTCAGATTGTTGACTATATCAGAAATACCATTCTCCTGAGTTTCAAAGTCTTATTAATGTGTGGCAGTATCCAAGCGTATTCTCTTCTATAATTATTCTAAGCCTCCTCCACACTTACTGTAATTACTTTTTCTTTTCAATCTTTTCGCAAGACTTTGGAGCACCCGCTGTTTTTATTCTCATTAATGACACTGTCTTTGCTTATGAGATGCAATAAAATCTCGCAATTTAGACAGCATTCCTTTATTTTTCTATTGAATGCATTTAGCCCTTAATGACCTTTGTTTTACTGCAATCACTTATAGTCCAACTGAATATTTTACAGTGTTTATATCACAGTGTATTTAACATTTGTTGCTTGTTTTCCAAGTAAGTTTTAGCGAAATGACTGATTACAGTTTTAGGTTTTCAATAAAAAAAAACCTTATGACCTCTTGGATTAAGTGGGTAAGAAAATGAATGAATGAATTTAAAATCAGGACTGCACAGTGGAGTTGTTGTTGTTAGCGCTCTGACCTCACAGCAAGAAGGTCGCTGGTTCGAGTCTCAGCTGGGTGGTTTTTCTGTGAGGAGGTTGCACGTTCTCCCCGTATTTGCATCAGTTCTCTCTGGGTACTCTGCCTTCCTCACACCTTCCAAACAATCATGTCAGGTTATTTGGATGCTCTAAATTGCCCCAAGGGGTGAGTGTGTCAGCGGTGGTTTGTCTCTGTGTTGACCCTGTGATGGACAGACAACCTGTCCATGGTGTGCTCTGCTTTTCGCCTGCTGATTGCTGGGATGGGCGCCAGCCCTCCTGTGGTATAAAAAAATTAATTAGTGTTGGGTAAAAACTGTAGCCCATGTCCGGTGTCAAACTACCTTATTATGAATGAGTTTGAACTGGGTCCTTGTGGTGTGACCTCATTTCCCCCGTAACGATCGGATCCATGGATTTTTATGCCAGAAAAGGACCACAGACAAGGATGTGACCTTCAAAACCAAAACAAAAAGAAAAGTTTAAACCAGATTTAACAACTCCTGGTTTGAAACATGCTTGACTTTGTGGAGGAATAGAGTTGTCCTGCTCTGGGTTTAAATTTAGTGTTCAACTGCTTTTACCTCTTTTCTTCTTTCTTTAAAGTAATGCATTAGATCGAATTTATTTTATAAATTGCTATTTTTGCTTCATGAAATGTATTAGCACATGCCCTCAGTAGAAGCCATGCAGTTCAGTCATCCATAACTTAGCTGTCTTGTAATCCTTCAATATATAAGCTCTCTGGCTGAGACAGTCCGTTTCAGTCAGATGAGCAACTTAATAGTCTTTAAACTTCCCCTGGATTGCAAGAATCAGATTTTTTTTTCCCTGACTCTGTACTCCTACCAGTCTGAAATCATGCTCAAATGTTCTGAGGCAAAAAATGCAAAGTTCAAGATGAAATGGCACAAAATATATAAGTAGAAATAAAATGTGTGTATAACAATCCTATTACTGCTGGCAACATCTTAACCATTATTTGATTCTTGGTAAACCATGTTGGTCTAATTCCAGCCCTTTGTAAAGTGCCCTATGCGCTCAGTTGGAAAACAAAGATGTAAGATTCTAGAAGTATACTCGGGTGGTTCCAGTCTGATTTTTATCCAGAACACTAGTGATCATGTTTTCTCACTGTTGTTTTTTTTATTTGTTTTTTTTTTATAATATTATTAACTAAAATCAATATCCTGTCCAACAGTAAATATATATACATGAAGCTATTATACAAGTTCATTTGTGAATAAAAGCGAAGCTCATCTCAATTAGCTTTGGTTGTGTTGTTTGCCAACAGAAGTTAGAATGAGTTGACAGCTCAGCCTCACGTTCCTGCAAACCATTGCAAATGTCTTTAAGCTGATAATGAAAGAGCTTTCATGAAACAGTCCTCATGGGAATACATCTATCTTTCTATTTGGTATTCTCAGCATGAATATCTGATAAGAATGAAATTATTGCATTATGGTTGGCCTGTTGTTACCCTTAAGAGAGGGTAAAAATAAATTACCATAGTGATATTTCCAGTTAGTGAAGTTATAGAATAAATGAACAATTTCGTCCAAACTCTTTTATCTCACAGAAAACAAGCTCAAGTTGTTTTTAAACATGAAATAATGTACAGTAACGAATGGGGTCACAGTCAGTATGATTTTTAACTTTTGTTGGCATATCAGGTGAGGTATTATTAAATAAACGTGTCATATTGCTGAAGCTAATTACATTAGCATGTCTAGCTCACTGTGATTATGTAAAACATCCTGCTGGCAGATGGGTCAGCTTTGAACATAACTATAAGTGCATTACTTTCATAAAAAATCCACCCTTTTAACTTATATTTTTATTTAACTTAATACATTGGCTTTGCTCATAATTTTTTAACCCGACGGGGTTTGGCACAGGCTAATTCACATTATAAAATATAGTATCAAGTTAGATTTGAATACAGATAAAAGCCTGAAAATATCCTTCCTTAAGCACAAAAACGCAATGCACAAAGCAGAAATGATGTCAAACCCCTGATGCAAATATTTTGTGTTTCTGTTGTACCGATGATTTGGGTTGTGCAGTAGTGGAGCTGTGCACAAAGCCAATTACAGAAGTGAAACCTGTGAGAAATAAAATGTGCAAAGCACACATCAGGAGGAGGAAAAATGTTCAATCTTGCACCATAAAGTGTAATTTCTGGGTTTTGTTGTATAAGTATATGAGCGAACTAAGCCAAGATTAGTAAAAACAGTAAGATTTAGCAAAAGCAGCACTAATTAGTGGGGACCTGCTGACCTGCTGTTTAGCAGGTCTGGATAATTAACTAACCCCACCAAAGCAGAGTGCTTGTTGTAATACGCAGTCAAAAATATTTAAGGCACAGTTTATAGGAGAGATTATCTCTCCTGCCTGGCCTGGGAACGCCTTGGGATCCCTCCTGATGAGCTGGCAGATGTGGCTGGGGAG
>JBAMHX010000014.1:15047752-15060939 GCA_037177515.1 Pseudomugil tenellus | reverse complement strand
CTTTTAATGTTTTATGTAAAGCACTTTGAACTGTTGTGTACATGAAAGGTGCTATACAAATAAACTTGCCTTGCCTTTTGACATTTTAGCATATAAAACACTCCTTTTGGATGAGCACAGCAAAACACAATTAGTTAAGTTTAAAAGGGTGAATATTGCATGAATACAGTGAGATAATGCAACATATAGAGAGGAAGATATTTTTCCAAAGGCCAGGATCAACACAACAAAACAACTATTAATTACTAGTAAGGGCTTTGCGTTTGTATTGACAGCTCAAACTAAACCAAGGCAGCACTTATACTAACTGACAATACCTCACTTTGGTGACACAGCATGAGTCACTGGTTACTGGCAGGAAAGATATTTTGCTCTAAGCTTCAAGTGCCTGCTTGAGGCAAGCAGCTGACTTCACAGGACATCACCATATATTGGCGATGAGGAGCTGCCATGAAGATGTAGCACTGTTTCATAAACCCGACCTGAGGTGAGTCATTATTAGCGCTTATTCTTGTATGAATGACTCACTCCTTTCATTGTGGTTTTAGAAAAAGAAATTATTAATTCACTTTTAAATTAGGTTTTTTTAAATCCTACATCATGTGCTTTACATTGGGGCTCCTGTTTCTTTGAAAAATATACCTAGACAGCAACTTCTATGTTACAGGTTGCAGGTGTTGTTATTCATTCTTTTGAATGTTTGTCTTGCAGCCTCCAACTTTGCTTACCTCAGTGTTTTCATTGCCATTTTGAGAGATTGCGGCTTCAAGAGAATTTCTCCTTTTGTTCCATGTTTTCAAGCCGAACATTCAGTCAGTGACAGCCAACTTAGAAGTGACCTGCAATTTATCTTCTTCTAGTCTAATCCCTCATTTTTCCTGCTGTGGCTGCTGCATCCGCTTTCATCTTGTTCTGATATGTTGTAAAATGAAAGTCACTGGATATTCTAAGACACTGTGAGGCAAAGATGCATGGAGGCAAATGTAAATCAAACCATCAAGAGAGCGACTGTGAGTTGTTTGATGTTTTATAAATTCTAAGGATGCTAAGGAAATAGCGGCTATTTTACCTTTACATAAATTGATCTACTGTTCATCCAGTTCGACTTTGACTTTATCTCCCTTTGTACATAATGCATTTAATTTCGAATTAGATTTTTTTTTCCAAAAGATAATTTGGAAGCAGCAGAGTGAGTCTGTTATATGGCTTCATGCAGTAAGAAGACTTGCTTTACACTTGCATTATGTGTAATAAGTAAAGTCAAATGGCTTTATCGAGTTTCCTAGAAAAGCTTTCCTTTTCATCATTATTATTATTAGTTTTTACATGAGTTTCACTTTATTCTTTGCATTTGACTGCTCACTACCTCTGTGGATGCCATGATGAAGAAAAAAACCTTCAAATAGGTCAGCTGAGAGCCCAATAAGCAGCAGCACCATCTGTCCCTCTAATGACTACCTGCTTGCTCCATGATGTGACACGGTCGGCTGGAGAGCCTCTATTGCAAACATTCTCTCATTAAGTCTCTGCATTTCCACTGACTGTGCAGCTGATGATGTCTGATTTTAAAAAACATCTCCTTCATAAAACTCACTAATTAAACCTTTGTGCATAGTCCTGTTGTATAATTCACCAACCAAAAATAAGGAGTATTTGAATAGTTTTCTGATATTGGAATGAATTTTATTTAATTTGTAAATTCTCTGCTGGCTGAAAATATTTTCAGTCAGAAAACAAGGATATGCTCAAGCATTTTTATATTTTTATTATTATTCTTTTCCAATGCTAAGCAACTCACAGTGCAATGAGCTAACTGGATAGAAATAATTTCTCATTCCATATTTTCATTGAGTTTTCTTTTGAAAATATTTATTAAATGACACCGTGCAAAGCAGACTAAGCTGTCATGTTCAAATGAAAATACCAGCTTGGTTTATTTTACTTTAAAATGCAGTGACAGATGAAAAGCAGAAATTCAGTCCAAAATGAATGTGTTTTCTGGCATTGTCTTCCTTTTTGTGCACAGATATACATGAAAATGCACTTCGCCTTCTAACATGTGCTGTTTCTTTAGACATAAGCTTGTAGAGTTAAGTGAATGTCCTTATTTATTTTTATTTGACTCCAACTGATGATACTTGTGTTCTTTGCAAATATGACCAAAGGGTTGTAACAGGATCATTTCTTAGCTTGGTATTTCCCTTAAAAGCATGTAACTTTTGGCTTTTAGTTGTGCTAAACTTTCCACAGGCCACACAACACTGTCATAAAACTCATAGCTCTCCATCTGTGTTTTGGAATCATTTGGCCACTTTGACCGGCAAAGTCATTCAGATTCAGTATTCTGAGTGCATCTAGTTATATATAATTATATGTGATCTGTACAGTCTGTAGCCAATTAGCTTCAACTAGCTGCATTTAGCTTCTATTAATCTGTAAAATAACGACGTATGTGTATAGTGTAACATTCTGCAGCTCATAAGGCACATGAGGCACTTACTGCCATCCAATTTCTTTACGTTTGGACAGAAAGCAAAGATCTAAACTGACCATTCTGATAATGCTGAGGCAAACAGAGCGAGCTTTGCATCCAGACTTTTCTTTCATCAGACTCCAACAAGAAAACTGTTTGTCAAGGTCAGCTAGTGTCTTTCTGCGTTCGCTTTCTGGCCTCCTCAGACACTGTTTTTGCCTTCTTACTTTGTTTAACTATTAAAACTTTCATTCAACGAGGAGCAAAAAGTAGCACAAAACAGAGCCTTCTGTGTTTATAGAGGGAAGCACTCCAGGTCACATGATCCCACGAGAGACACATCCAGCATTCTTACAATGGCCACGTGTACATGGGACTTTTAATTCATCTCTAATTCCAAATAAAAGTTAATTCAGCTTTAAAAAGATGAAAAGTAACCAAGTAACTAACACCTAATTTCGAGTGGAATTGACAATTCACAATTAAGCTTAATTCTGAATAAAGTGTCTCGTTCTTTCTCAATAAATAATTTCTCTCTCATATGAACCTTAATTCCATTTGAAGTTACTTCCGGTCTTTCTGCACATGCTTACCTTCTACAGCGCCAATGACACACAAGCACAGTCCTCTCCCTCCCGCCTTGCCATTTTGTAAATACAATAAAGTTTAAAAAAAAAAGTTCACCTCCCCTCTTTGATATATTCGGTCCTTTCTATTTTTCGTCTCCTCCTCAGCTGCTCAAAAATGTGAAGTTGTATACTTGTGACAAGCTAGTAGTTCAAAAACTGAATCGAAATTGAAGTTAAAACGTTTTTGTTTTTTTTTTTTTTTTAGATTGTCTTCCATGTAGCTGCTACACTAAAAAAGGCTAAAAACAGGAAAAAATTTGTGTATTTCTGGTTGCGTCTCTGTCATTTCCGCCGTCACGTCCGAATTAAGAGAAGGCAAATAAACATTTTGCCATGTGAAACTTTATTCGGAATTTCCATGTAAACTTGAAGAAGAAGAATTTAATTTTAGTGCATTCTGAATTATTAATTCGGAATTAAAAACATCATGTAACCACACCCATTGTCTGGTTTCTGAAGAGGGCAGAACCCTCAGAGGACCAACACACATCTGTGTACTGATCCCAGAAATTATTCATTATTACTCACACTAAGCTAGCTTAGGCTTTGCTCAAAAGTTACACAGCCAACTTTTAAATATATGAGTTAAAAGCTTTGAGTATTTATCTTCACTATGCTGATAATACACAGGTTTCACAGATAAGTGGAACTGATGACCTCTCTTATATAGCTAATGTCCATCACCAGATTTTTTTTGAGCTACTTTGTAAATTTACACAATCAAATTGCCACAAACATCCTCTAAAATTGTTCCTTTTTATTGCTGCCGACCACTGGCTTAATAATGCTGTTGATGCTGTTGGAGAGACCCACTGTGGAAGATGGAGTGTCATTGCAGAACTGTAGCCCCATGAGTAAGTTGTGTCACCACAGAGGGAAGTGGCCAGAGAGATGGATATAAGAGCTATAAATGTCTAAAACACATTTTTTTTAAAAACCCTATTTGAAGTTACATCAGTCCCATGTAAAAAGCAATGCATTTGTAAGCACTATTATTTTTCACAACTAATAATGACTCTGTGGAGGTGAAACTCAACATGCTATACAAAAACATCCAACACATCAACACATCCTAATTGTTGAGAGTAAATTAACAAAAACATATCAATTCAGTGTTGTCCAGGTTTATGCGTCAGTTCTCATTAGTTAAATGAAATAGTCCACCATTTTAATTTTGAATTCAAGTTTGTTTCCGGTTTAGAGTGAGTGAAAAAATGCACTTTAGAAAAGAAAAGAAAAAAAAAATGAAAGTGTTGTGTTTGAAATCAGTTAAACTAGAACTTAAATTCTGTCTCACAAAACAGAAATGCCTGTAAAACAGATGTCTGGGCCTTTTTCACTGTAGTTTGTTTTTTATTTTTGCTATATTTTTATATAGAATTTTCAGACAGGACATAATATTACAGTAAAGGGATTGAATGTACTTACTGTATATTAAACTCTTTCATATTCTGACTGCCACACGTTCCAAGCACATGTCCGGCATGCGAGGACTGTGATGCCACCCAGGTTGACACAAGAGCAAGAGTTGCAACATTTACATTAACGTGCACGATTGGATAGTTTTGAAAAGCACCATTATTTTCAAATACCGGTATCTTTATCATTTTTCCTTCCTGTTGCACAATTAACAGTTTTCAAGAGATTGGCAACCTTTTGTTTATGAAAATAGCCCCAAAAGCACTGTGTGACCAGTATCTCAGCCTTTATACTATTTCAGCCCAAGTGCTGTGCACTACCCTTAGAGATGACCTTCAGTAATAAATGTTTTGTCTGCATTATGCTGCTGTCGTGATGCAGCAGGCCGGACAGTGTAGAACATGACGTGCAACCCTAAGTAGACGAGGTGTCTGATGTTCACATTGCGTCTGCATCACATCTCTTTTCACCTGCACTTGCAGTTTTAAAGTAGGACTGCATTAGCGTTGCCAAGGAGTGTTCCAGGTTTATTAAGCTTGACTGCGCAGCGTGGTGCATGGGTAACGTGGTAAGAATCATGTGTAACACTGGATAAATGTTGCTAGACATTCACATAGTCTGAAGAAGGGCATGTTTAAGTTTTTTATTTGCAAATACACTTTGTTTACTTCAACAGTCCTAGAAAAGCGAGTGTTGAATGAACATGTTATTTTGAAGCCGTTAATACACAACACTGGATTAGATTCCATTTTAATGACCACTAGATGTCCTACAAAAGTGTCATTGAAGCCTTAAATAATATGTTTAGTTGAAATGAAATGAAATTTTAAGAAAACCTCAATCAGCCATCACTGGAAGCAGATGGAGCAACTGGAATATTTAAATACAACAAAAGTACTGCTAAGATCGGGAAGACCGGGAGAGTGCAGGCCTTCCCTAGGCGGCTTATTTCCACCCATATTGTGCAGTCCTTTAAAAAAAAATCTTGTGTAAGATATATGCCTGCCAAAACATAGCTTTCATGGCAGAAGCAACACAGATAAAACTATAATGATTGGAAGACTAACTGGGAAATGGAGACTATGGGGAATGGCAGAATTGGCTGAGAGACAGAAGACTAACAGCTCGATAAATTGGCAGTGAACAAAAGATAACACAAAGGCAGAGAGTTTACAAAATGAAAACAGGAAGCAAGACAGAAGACTTAAAGGTTAACAAGGACAGAAAGTACAAACTACAATGCAGAAACAAGAAGCAAAACCCAAAAAATCACTTTGATAGTGACAGTTAACATATTACAGGTATTTCTCTTACACTGACTGCATGCTTACATTTTTGTATCAATGCTCAGTCTCAATATTCATTCATTCATTCATTCATTCATTCATTCATTCATTCATTCATTCATTCATTCATTCATTCATTCATTCTTTTTTTCTTTCATTGCTGCTTAATCCAGTTTAGGACCTAATATTGACCAGCTTTGTTAAATGATTAATTGGCACCAAAGGCTTATATAGTCTGAAAACATATTTTGGCAAGAAAAATTATCATTTTATGTTAACACTCATATAATTTATTTTTTCAGTCAGAATGTAAAAGTCATAGATTTAATGTTATATACAAAGAATTTTAAATGTGACATTACAGATTAATAAACTTATCAATGCTAATATGACAAATACAAAAAAATGCTACTTCTAAAAGTATGTGACAAGTATGATCTGTTTTGCAAGTTTTCATATAGACAATTAACTTGTGGAGTTGTGTGGAGTAACTAACCAGGAATGCCAGTGGCTACCTGAATACTGTGTGCTGGTTAACAGGGAGGTCAACTCTTCACGACGGTACCTGAGAGCAGGAAAATTATGCCCCAACAAGCAGTTTAAGCTCATTTAGCAGCTGGTATTTAAATGTGGTTTCATTTTGAAGTGGAGAAGTGGGAGTAAAATGTTTTTCTGTTGATGAGGATGTGTCAGGTCTTAGCTGTGCCTGATGATGTGTGGGAGTCTGTGTGCAAGAACCAGTGCCTGGACAGCTCTGACCCGATTTAAGTCCATGTGCTAATGCCTAAATATGCAGGGCACGCTCTATAACACTGAACACATCATTCAAGGGCTGATTTCTGTGCAAGATAATATGTAAAATAACCTCCAAAATCTTTCAGCTCTCTATGATTTACTTTTAAATACTTAAATGACTTGCAGAGCATTTTATTTGGGCTGTATTATCTCTATTGTGTACTTTTAGATGTTATTATAGTGTTTGTGATTAAACCAACAATGCATCAGTCTGCACTATCTGACTAATGCATTGTATCCATACTTGACTGAGTTTACCCTAACTTTTTACTTGTTTCTTTACTGTCAGTTTTAGAGAAAAAGTTGCAAAGAAGACATTAGAAAGTGCAAAATGAGTACCTTTTTTATCATTTTAACTTGGAGAGAGACAAAGATGATTTTTGTTTAATTTTGTTTTGTTGGTGGAGAGTAACCTAAAGGAAAAGCCAATGTAAAGTTTAATCACTAATTTGTGAGCTGTAGTATCTTTAGATTTTTTGGGTTAGTGTAATTAGGGTACAAAATCCACAGGACATTGTTTAGTCCACTGGATACAGCAAAAAGCCTCCTGGCTGTGACATCTTTTTTCATAATTTTCCCCAATTAATATATTTGTACCAATAAAATCATTTTATTGAGTTACTGTGAGTTAGCTTTGTATTAACTCCTAAAACTTAGCTGCTGCCCCAAAGCACCGTTATCAAGTGTTTCTTAGGAACAGTAGTGTGTAACTCTGTGTGGTAAATTGTGATAAATAACTTTGATCAATATCCCTTTAGGCGATCTAATGAAGTTTTTCAAGCATTTCTACTGTCTTGGAGGTTTACAATCTAGCTACAAATTGTAGTGTTTATTTCAAGTCTGTATGGTAAATCCATGATGAATGATTATTTATCCCATTTTTATATAATAAAGAACCCTGTCGGTGGGTCCGCTCCTTTATCATCAGCCGGGGGACGACCCGGGGAGAAGCTAAGATAAGCAGCAGTAAAGGAGTTTGCCGCTTAGATGGAGGGGAAAGCATTTGTCAGTGGAAAGAGGGATAACAAAAAAAAAAAAGAGACATGGATCTTTAAGGGCTCTTTAAAATAAAAACAAAGAAATTTAATTAAAAGCCATAATTCTGGACACATTTCTTTCAAGTTGTTATCTGCAAAGTGCAACAGAGTCTGTTTACTGGACTTAAATAAAAGCCACACATCAATACTATTTGTCAGACTGGAACATTTGTTTACTCCACCCATGTGGTTAAAATGGCTGTGCTTGTTGGATCTGAGTCTGTAATCCAGCTGAAGCTGGATTGTAAACTCCTCCCACCTCGCCAACTGCTGGATCACCTGGGCCATAAATGGTATGGACCCAGTACTGCTGTTGCTAAGAAACTGTTGAAGAATTATTAATTTCTTATATCAAAAGGTAACTGCTCAAATAGAGATTCTTCGATGTAGTGAAGCTCCTTACTCTGAGCCTAATCTAACTCACCCCTATGAGATGTCATTGGTACGCGTTGGTTTAGTGAACATCTCGGGTTGAGAAAAAGCACATTCTGAGTCGAATCGTTACTTTCTCAGTGGTAGCATTTATTAACAATTAGCTTGCAGATCACTTGCACACAGACAAGACTCTAGACGAGACTCCCATCCTCCAGATTTAAAAAATGCTCTCCCAGTTTCGTTCCCCACGTTCAGAGTCTGTCTCGTTTCCCTGGCAACCAAACATTCCTTCATACACATCATCCCTTTTCTCCCCAATACACACAAAATAGGGTCTCCAAATAGTACATACTTTGGTATCTAAACAATGAGATCTGTTTCCAGGCTGACATCAAGACCAGCTGCATTAATGACATTTCCCTTTAGGCACAACCAACTTCTCCAGCTGGAACCCATCTCTCCCCTATTCTCATACAACGTGTTGGCTTGACCTTACTGTTTTGTACATTTTGTTCTAATTTGTAATGAGACGACTCAGCCTCAGAAATTTGCCTCCACAAAAGTATTTTGACTTATATTGTGTAGATCAAGGGTGCCCAAGTATGGTCCTCAGGATTTATCATCCTGCAACATTTAGATGCAACCCTTGTCCAACACAGCTGAATCAAATGACTGGCTTGTTGCCAGGCCTATGCAGAGCTGGGGGACATGCAGAAGAGCCATTTCAGCTGTTTGATTCAGGTGTGTTGGAGAAGGGATGTTTATAAAAGTTGGAGGATAACAGATCTCGAGGACCAGATTTGGCAACCCTGATGAGAGATTCTGTTTTTTTTCTCATCAGTGCCAAGAATAGAGATATGCAGATAAAAAAATAGTTTGGATCAATCGTTATTTCTACAACATGGTAATTAATTCTGTTTTATTGTTTTTTAGTTGCCCTTTGTGATTCTATGTATTAATAGATTCATTTTTCATCATTTTAGACACCTAATAGAACAGGCTGTATAGAAAACAAATCCTTCTCCCTCCATCAGTTCACTGTAAATAAGCTCAAAGCGCACTTCCTTAATACCGGTCAGCCTATGTGCTTACATTATGCACATGTAGCTGAAGAAGTTATTGCATTGTATGGATGAAAAAATGGTATCTTATGGAAAGGTTTATTTTTGTATTTTTCTAGCAAGAAAATGACCAACCTTTTTTTTTTTTTTTTGCTGCAAGACATATTTCAATTCTAAATGAAAGCTCTCGCTGTAGAACAGCTTAGTTCAAGAAGCTGTTCCGTGGAAAGCACACAAAAACATGCCTCTACTGCAAAGTGAAAATTGCCACCACAGGAAACTTTAAGGCATCAGATGTTCATGGGAGATTGAAGCTGAAAGTGTCAAAACCTTTTACAGACTTTCTGAGTTCATTTAAATCATGTTGAAGAAGTCCTGACAGGGGAAGCAGCTGCTGCACCTCTGATTTATGGATGGAGTAAACATCACTTTCTTTTTTCAAATGAAAATTCTGTCATGATGAAGAGCAAAATTTAGGAGGTTTTTTTGTGGGTGTT
This sequence comes from Pseudomugil tenellus, assembly GCA_037177515.1. Taxonomy (NCBI): domain Eukaryota; kingdom Metazoa; phylum Chordata; class Actinopteri; order Atheriniformes; family Pseudomugilidae; genus Pseudomugil; species Pseudomugil tenellus. Next base: position 15,051,367 of record JBAMHX010000014.1, on the reverse strand, counting down.
TGGGGTTTTTTTCCTTTGTTTTGTAAATTAAAAGGGTAAAATGGGTGAAGGGGTCAGTGATATTTCCCAAAACCTTAGCCTATCTGCCTGACTTTTAACACATAAAATAAAACTAAAAATGCTACAAAGGTAAGGCTTTTGTAATTGACATAATATTGCCTTTTTGGTTTGAGTTGACACAGTTTCATTATTTTTTTTATGAAATATCTGACTTTTTTTGGTAAAAATATTACAGATATAAAGTATAGCGGCTTCTTTTTCTACCAACAACATGCACTTCTACCCACACTGACCTTTTTTGTTGCATGGAGTGATCTACAAAACCAGTCCATTCCTTCTTTCACAAGGTAGGTCTCTTGAGAAACAGCGTTTATTCTGAGGGAAATAAATACCCTTAGCTGTAACTCGTCATAAACAGTAAATCCAGCTCAGACTACCAAAAACCAGCATTTCTCTGTGTTTGTACATGTCTCAAAAATATTTCATTGATACGACAGGTTGACTGGGTAAATGGTGACCAATGGAACCTTAAAAAACATGGTGTAGATTTTAGGAGTTGGCAGTGTTGGTGACTTTTTCACTACTAAAAGGGGAAAATGAGTTTAAAAAAAGTCGGAATAATAATTAACTTGCTAAAGCCATATCCATTTACTTTTTTTGTTGTTTTCTACTATGAAACACATATTGTTGAAGTGGATTATGTGACTAATGCAGGTCAGCAGATCCTGCTGCTGTGCAGTGCAAGAGCTTTCTAATGTGCTACATATCTTAGTGTAATCAATTGTAGAATCAAAATGCCTTTTCATGAAACTGTCCATGATTATTTAATGACTGAATAAATTTTGCATATCACATCATTTTATCACTTAAGGAGAGGTTGATACAGTGAATGTTATGTGTCATTTCTTATATATTCTGACTTTATGTATGTGTTACTAAACAGTTATAATGTATAAAAATCAATCAAGTCAGCAGTGAGTAACAGTGGGCAATCTCACACCTCTGGGATGTTTAACAGGTGTCAGTCTGTTAAATATATAAATCAAATAGCTCAGTGCATGTCATAGCTGTTTACAGAGTTTTGAAAATAGCTCGTGAAAATTTAAAAAGCGGTTGATGGCTTCAAACAGGCAATAAGTTATATTTTTACAACATTGTGTCCTTTACTGGCATCAAGGTGAGCATTTTCATTCTGCCTGTAGCATTCAACACTGGGATGCCTTCAGCGATGGCACCCAGACATATAGTGGGCACAGCATAGCATCTGTTCAGGGAGAGAAGAACGCTGGCATCATCCCAGCAGGGTGTCACTCTTCTGTTTGTCTGCGGCTCTGCTTTGAAAACAGCCAAATCAACCTGGCGAGTCACAAACATTTTGCAGAAACGCTTAATGGCGGAAAACTGAAAACCGTAATAATGGTGACTATTGAGTCCTGTTTAGCAGCTCTTCTGCAGTTCCTATTATTCTTCTGACACATGCAGTCATCTCTCAGTTAAACCTGAAAATGAATTATTGTTTCAGTCAGAGCGAATGATTTATTTACAGCCTCTGGAGCAGTTTTATTGTCTGAATGTGGATACCCTCAAAAGCCTCGTATTCTGGGTTGTTAAATAAATACAGCTGAATCCCACTGGAGCAGAAGTGCCCAAGGACAATATAATGCATCTAGCAATTAAATACACTGGATTTAAGAATTTTGTGTTATTCAAATAAAGCTTAACAATAATGCAGAGATATTGCATTAATCTCTCCCACAACTATATAATTTACTGCTTTTTTTTGTTGTGCTTTGGGTAAGGTGTAATTATTGCCTGGCTTTTATTCAATGCAATTATTCTGATATGAAAAATACACCATGTTTCTGTTTTGTACTTCATGCAAGCCGGTTATTGTATGAGCAGATATTCAGACAGTAAATGCATCAAGGCCATGTTGATGAAGTTTGGAGGAGTGTTTTTTTTCTTTTTTACAATAGGTGTTATGATGTGGTGGTTCTGTGTTGGTCGTTAGTTTCCTGCCTTATTTTGTGGAGTTACCTGTTTTCTGTTTTACCTTTTCGTTAGAGCACCTGGGTTTGATTAGGAGATTGTGTTCACCTGTTTTGAGTTTTGTTTTTGTATTTAAGGTTCTGAATTTCTTTTGTCAGTGCTGGATAATTAGTTTGTTTGTGGTGAGTGTCAGTATTATTGTCTACACTGTATTTGAAGTGTAGTCTGCAATAACTCTGTTCAAGGGGATTCTTCCTGCCTCCGCCCTCCTGCATTTGGGTCAACATCTTCCATGCCTCATAACAATAGGCTGCATAATCAGACAATGTTTCAATACTTTCACTAAACACTGTTAAAAAAAAATACATATCCATGAGTTGCAGAGCTTTTCACAAAATGGGTCATTGTTACTTAATTAGTAAGATTATTAAAACATTTTAGCATTTAAACAACTTAAAATGACCTCAAATAAATGATAATAAACATAACTCTAATTTAAAATAAATATTTCTAGTATGAATAAGGAGAAATCGTTATTTAGTATCCTTTATTAATTTTTTTATTTAGTCCATTTGTAAACTGTGACAGCTTAAAGCAACAAGCAATTAACAACCTCTAGAGACAATATATTTACACCCAGAGCAGTGGACAGTGTTGGTGATTCGCTGCCAGTTTTTCCTGCTGGTCATGGAGACAGAGAAAGCTGTTTCTTTCGCCTCTGAGCCACAGCTGTCTCCATGCTGGGTCAGTGAGTCCTGGGTCAAACACAGATCATTTAGACCCTTCAATAAAAACTATTAGTGTGTGGGGTCCAATAAGAGCAGGAGGATGTTCATAGATTGTTTCTGCAGAACGGATGTCTGTAATGTTTAACCTATAGTGTTGATTGCTGGCTGAACTAATGTTAGCTGAAATGTTTGATGAAATTCTGCCTGACATATAAGACTTATAATATTCTGCCACTTTTTCCCATTCTAAAAGAAAAAATGGAAAGGTCTACAATTATGAAATCATTAAATCAAAAGCCTGAGACATCAATAAACCCACTATAGGTCAGCATTTTGCTGGGTGTACAGTAAAATCATGTATTTCATGTGTTTTATTAAAACATGGTATCAGGTTAAATTAAATTCTAATATGCTTTTTCATGATATGTTAAGACCTAATGATTCACAGCTGTCTCATTGTAATATAGATGAGGTAAATCCATTCCCCCCACCCCCCCATTTTATTTCTTATATACAGTAGCCTCTGGTGTATGGCTGAATATAACTGCAGAGCATAAGGCAGCAAAAGCTCAAATAAAATATTTATATCCCAATATCTCCCAAAGCCAAGGGACAATAAAGACGCGAGTCTCTGGGAAATGGAGGCACTGACTCTTATGTTCATCTGATTTGAAATCTTCATCGCCTCGCTGGAGAGAAACAGAGAATGATGCGTTGAATTTGAGTTCTGATATGTTGCTGATGTGTGTGAAATAAAATGGGATTAAAGCTAAAAAAGAAAACATTTTAGTCTAAGTTGATTCATTAAAGTAATAGGTCAATGTATGAAGATATTGATTCATTCATTTTAGTTATTTTCTTTACCAGGAAAGGCACACAGAGACACTATATATATATA
>JBAMHX010000014.1:15037462-15047652 GCA_037177515.1 Pseudomugil tenellus | reverse complement strand
TATATAGATATATATATATATATATATATATAGATATATATATATATATATAGATATATATATATATATAGATATATTTATATATTTATATTTATATATTTATATATATGTTTCAATATATATATAAAATAAAAAAAGTCCAGTAAGACATTAAATTGAGATTTAAATACAGATATCCACAGATCTTTATTCTTACTTAATACAGCAAAAGCATAGATCTACAATAAAGTTTGCAACATAGTGGTGGGGCCTTGTCTTTCATGGGGCTCCAAATTCCTGGCCGCACCCCTGGCTGTAAGAGCTCTGCTTGGTTTATATTCTTTGAACATATCACAGATATATTTTGGGCCTGAACCACTCTGGCATTTGTAAACCATCAGCAGGGTTTTATAATCTGTCCTGTGTCTTACTGGGAGATCTCTTAGTCCCAGTTAAAGGTTTTGCAGCAGCATCTGGAGGAGCTGCAGATTTTTTTAATGCTGTTTTTAGGAAGTCTTGTTAAAAGACTATTACAACAATCCAGTTTACTTGAGAAAATAAAATTAAAATAGCACAAAATAAAACCTAAGTAAGACAAATGGAGCTGGGGGGGGGGGTACAGAACAGTTTCCTCTGACCAATGCTGTTACAGGAGCAGCTCACTATCTCGGAGACAGAAACGCAGGGAGAAGAGAGCAGCAGAGGCGAGATGTGAGCTGTTTGAGTGGAGCGCATTGTTGGCCAGTGTAAAAGTAACAAAAATAATCTTTCCCTTTATACCAAAAATATATTTACAAGCAGAAAAGATTCGCTCTCTCCGTTGCTTTTCCAGGCATCTACACCTGCTCCTCAACAATAACTGCAGCTGTTTGTGCGAAAAGCTGAGCCATTTGCAAAACTTTCAAGCAAATGAGCTGGAATTTGCTCCACAGTGGATCAAAAAATCAGAGGAAGAAGCCACTAGAAATATAGCTATCGTTCAGCACGACATATTTACTTAGAACATATAACATACAACTGTCAGCAGTTAACATGACGTCGGTGAACAGGCACCTCAATGAGTGCCCATTTGGCTTGCAGGTACAAATGTATTTGAATCTACTTTTCACAGTATTTTGCACATCTTGGCAGAAACAACCATTTTGTATATTGATTAAACATAAATGTGAAAGATGGATTGCAGTTGCCATTTAGCCTGGTTTAAAACGTGCAATTGTCTGTGCAGTGGTTAGTCAATCAGCTGCTTTATGTTTGCACATGCACATTTTCGTAAATCAGAGCCTTTAACTGTTCTTCTGGCTGAATATCGTACATCTATTTAGCTAATTATTTTAAATGAAGACATTTCATATTAAGCACAAAAATCAATAGTAACTTAATAAATGTTGCATTATTCTGCAAAAGAGTTTTGTTTTGTTTTTTTAACAATGAACAAGTCTTGTAGTTTCATTCACCGATCAGCTACCAGAGATTAAACATTTTCCTAACAGCATTGCTTTGATTCAATTTACTTATATTTCATTCAGTTTCCATGCCGCTTAATCCAATTCAGGGTCATGGTTAGCTGAAGCCTATCCCAGGAATCATTGGGCAAGAGGCAGAGTACAACCTGAACAGGTCGCCAGTCCATCACAGAGAGACAAAAAACCACACACACATTCACTCCTAAGGACAATTTCAAATGACCAGTCAAAGTAACATGCATGTCTTTGGCCGGTGTACCTAGAAAGAACCCACGCTAACACAGGGAGAACATGCAAATGGATTGCACATGCACAAAAACATGCACAGAAAGACCACTGTTCAAGCCAGTACCTCCTCGCTGTGAGGCTGCAATGCTAACCACCACGCTACCATGCAGCTCTTAATACTAAGGTTACATTTATGCTGGCATCTTTTTGTCTGTTTACAGCATAACTCAAAAAGTTATGGACGGATTCTCATGAAATTTTCAAGATATATCCAGAATGGGAAGATGAAAAAGTGATTAAAATTTGGAGGTGTTTCTAGTTTATATTTTATTTATTTTCCTATAACAGAGTACTATCTTAAAGTATCAAACTGATTGAGGAGCTGCTAAAGATAACATGACAAAAATGTCCAACTTATTTTTTTAAGGTTGATGAAACCTCATTAGCTCAAAAACATGGTTTTCAGAAACTCCTTGCTAAGTAAACTCTAAAATTTAGCCATTTCTTGTAATATTTTACATATGTCTCCCTCGTGAAGCTGTTCTGACAGGAGAATTACTAAGGTTTTTTCATTTTTTTCTCAGTTTCTGTAAAAATAAAACAGCTGTATAAAAAAGTTCACAGGTAGGTTTGTTGCATAGACAAGTGAAGTCCTCATATGTAATAAGCATTTCGCTCAAATCTGAATATGAAGCATCAGAGATTTGTATTAAAATAGCAGCTATCCTGCCTTTGTTTGACCCAAATGCAAATGGTTTAAATGTTTAATGCAAATGTTTAATCCCATCTCTAAACTTCTGTCATTAGTTTAATTAGTATTTAAAACTAAAATCTGCAGTATTCAAAACAAAAAGTCTTCTGTCACATAAAAGCCAAGGTAATCTTTTTTTTTTTGGCTTACACCCTTCTTAATACTTTGGCTTTGTAAAATTCAATCTGGCAATCTATTAGCTCTGAGACGATGTTATTGGAAAAACACTTCAGAAACCTGTCCACAGACGGTCAGGGGGCCATGAATCAAAGATTTTTTGTTGTGTGCAGAGGAGTGCGTAATAGCCCTTTATAGAAACCAGTTCACCAAAAAGTCAACCCAGAAGCTTGGAGAAAGAAATGTCATAAATTGATGAATGGCTGTCTTTGTTCCCTTCTCCCCATACAAGTTTACCTCCTGCCATATAATAAATCATGATAAATTGAGTCTCTGTTGGTAGTATGAGCTAATTATTCCCCTCTTTCATTCCCCTTGCCTGCTGTGCTCCTCTATTGAGTTTAATGTCCTCAGGGTCCAGTGCTCGTAATACGCACCTCTTCCACCCCTTATAGGCCATTTTATATCTTCAAATTATTTCTGCCGATCACTATCCCCATCTTGTCATAAGAGCTACAATTTATGACTAACACAGCAGTGACTTCCTTTAATCTTGAGACTGATTGGAATAATAGCTGTGCAGAGGTCCCACAATTTGCTTGGAGGGTCTACTCAGTTCTGCAGTAACGTTAATTCAGATTAGAGTTGCTACAGCCAAGCTTTATGTATAATTATATCCTGAACCCTAAAATATTGGGCAGTTTAATTCCAACTGTACAGTGTGTTAAAATAAATGGTATCTAGTGGTAAAGATGGGAACAGAAATTACTTTAAATACCAACCACATCTGTCAATGAACCGTGGCAATCTGTCGGCAAATAAAATGACACATGGAAGATTTTAATTTGCACATTTGGATCTGATATGCAAGTCTGGCAGAGATGATGCTAACACAGATTAATATCAAAGTCTTAAACCTCAAACGGTAACGTCAGGTGAGTGGCCATCCAAAACAAACGTAACATGGGTGGAAATCACCCTAGTTAAGTGTTCAAGGGTTAAAAATTCTTTATATAGTTTCTTTTGCATGTCAATGGTAAGGGTCAAACTTCACTGTGTTCACTATTTTGTCTGTGATGATCATTTATCTGGATTAGTCATTCAGCATCTTTCAATTTAAGCAAAATAGAGGGTTGTTCCCTGCCTGTGTCTAAATACTGAGTCAGCGTGGTATATAAACAATGGAAACATCTCAAAAGTACCATAAATTAACTTTAGGCTTCAAAATTGCTTGATGCAGCTGTTGTTTGTACCTGAAGTCCCCTATAGTGGTTTGTAACATTCTCATAGAGGAAACCTTTCCAATGGAGCCAATAAACAGGGACAAAACTCTCTGACTTCAGTTTTTCATTTAAACTAGATAGGGCTTATCCCTGATAATCTTTGGGTGTCAGAACCAGAATGAGCCATTCGGACTCATTTGGTGGGTCCCACAACGATACTCAATGTTGGGCAAGGTCACAGTCGTGAAATATATTCTACTTCATTTATCTATTGAGGATCTTTAACAGGCTGCTGTGTAATATTTGTTTTAATGGAATGCATTGACATTACTGCTGGGGTTACGTTATTATAGTCAGGTATACTGCAAATGTGGAATTCTCATATCTTTCCTAAAGTTACAGCCAGCATGGATCGAAGATTTAAAAGCTAGAGAATTTTTCTGTCCTAAAAAATAAATTAAAAGTAAAGGAAAACAATGTAAAAAGACCTCTGCTGTTTCAGTAGTACATTTTACTGCTGCAGCCATTACTTTTGCATTTCACCAGTCTTATGTGGGTATTCATTGTGATGCAGGAATCTGAAGCACACTCCTTTTTGTTATGATTCAATTAAAAATTTCCAACCAGCTTGTGTATCAATGTTAATCACCGCTGTTCCCACCTGAAGTTGCACATTGATTTGCTTTGTGTAACTTCAGCACAGCAGGAAGTGTACGATTTAATTGTCCCTTGCCTCATTTAGATTATCTAGATTAGACTTTTACTAACAATCCAGTTTTGACATTATCAGACATAGAATCTTTCTGCTATTTTCCTGTGTCATGCTCATTTTTAAGATTGATTTGTGTCTACGTCTGATTGGCAACTGATCTCATTTGTTATCTCTAGATCTTATAATTCGAATTGCTGCACAATTGTAAGAACTATTATCTTTTGATATGGTCGTGTCACACCAAAAGCAGATCATAGTATAAATACAGTATGTATGTCAGCCATGATGGATTTTTAGAACAGCTGCTCGATTTAAGAACAGAACAACCTGAATCCACTTCTCACATAGAGCATCTTCACTTCATTTTGAGTTACTTTACTGTCAACATTCACAGGTTTTTGCACCAATTATTCAGATTTTGCAGTTTTGTTTTCATTTAGGGATATAAGGGCATAAAATAACCTCAGACCACTTAGAGGTACTGGTTCTGTGACACCACTTGAGGCTGTGTGTTACAGACACAGCCTTCTGAGCTTTCACGTCAATAAATATATTGTTTCGGTCTGGCAACCGAGAACTCAAAGCGACAATGTGGGATCAGAGTCAGCTGACCTGGGTGTAATGTACATATCAACATGTGTACATGTGCACAATAGGTAAATGTTTGTAAATGTTTTTGTTGTGTTATTGACCCTAAATTCAACAGTCACACAGCTTCTTTGACAAAGTATCTTCATTCAACTTAACTCTGGTGCTACAAAGTATTGACTTTAGATTATTTCTTGTGCCTTGTTCTGTTGTGAGCTGCTTTAAGCCAGAATGGTTATTTGCCTCTACAAATCCTGGGAAGGCAAACAGAAGCTTCCTACGAAGAGAAATATCATCGGTGTTCAGCTTTGTCGAAGGACTCGGGGGGAAATAAAAGTAACAACAGTTGTATGGCAGTCTGCTGAAAAATGTAAATATAAAAAAATGTGTTCTCATTGCAATGCATTGCACTGCAACTAAGAATTATTTGTCATTGTCTGTATGCATTAATGTGCAGCAGTAATTCATGGGAAAGGTTGCATTATATAAAGAAAATAATTATTGCTTTTAAAGTATGTTTGTGTTCTTTGTTGTTAACGGTAGGTTTTTCATTCAAAGAGGGTTTTTTTGTCTAAAAGAACAGACTTCAGGTAATTACACTCTATTATTAAATGGAAAACAAATTATGTCATTATGGCTACATTTTCTGCTCAGAAAGGCTTTTGCTACTTTAAAGCTTTGAAGATAAGTACATGGATTTTACTGCATTGTAGTCATGAAGTGTAGTGGACTGTCTGATCTTCTCCAAATGAAAAGAAAAGTCAGCATGAGTTTCAAAAGCTATACAAATACACATTTAAATGCTGTTTCAGTGCATGCAGGTGGTATAGTGGTGCGTCTTAGAAACAAAACAGGGCGAAAGTTCAATGAAGGGGAACATGTGCATCAAAGCTGTGTGTTCTGTGTTTGACGCTGTATCATGCTGCCCAGCCAGAAGGGTTCCAACTCTGCCAACAGGACAGCACAGCTTGTAAAACATAACTTTGCGTTTTGTTTCAATTTAAAAGAAGATTTATTTACTTCTGAGACATAAAGACTGTGTACTGGATGTTGAAAGTGTTGTTTTTATATGGAGTCACAGTTTGTTTGGAAGATTCCTCTGTGATTTTTGTGTCCTGCACCTTGCAACTTCACGGACTCCTTATGCCTTCAAATATCTGCCCTCTGCAGAATGAGGGGGGATCAGGATCTGAAGTTTTTTGTACCATTTCATGGGATTTAGCTTATCGTCTTGTGACACAACTCCTAGGATACATTTAAGGCCATGAAGGCTTATGCTAGTGCTTCTGTAATCGCACGGTTTGGTTATATGGTTCAGGATCAACACTTTTACTTTAAGCAGGGGATGCAAGGGGGAGGGGGGGGGGCGAGGTTACAGCAGTAAACTCAGAGGGAAGTGTTGTTATCGATAATATCTGATGATTTGGCAAAATTGTACATATGTTATGTACTGTTTTTGTTTGATTTTTTTTCTATGTAATTGTGCCCACTACCTTCACTCTGCCTGCTAAACCTGAAAATGCTATATTGCACTACTTTTCCATAACATATAGTTGAAATTTGTAGCTACTAATAAAATAGGCTCTGGTTGCTAATGAAAGTGTTTTGCTGATTATAAATACTGTAAATATAGACAGAAATATTAGTTTTAGCATCAGATGATACTCAGTTTGTTAAGTTCAGACTATACGTAAGTTACCATGAATGATAGCAGTGACAGATGGCTTTTCTGGATGATACTTCATTACCTTTTGCTCTGAAATTGAAAAGATTTATTTTAGTTTATTTAAAAATAATGTTTGTCAGGTCGTGCATGTATTAAAATCCAGCAGGTTTGGTGATAGTCAGTAAATCCAGTTTTCCCCTGACTGCATGCCAGAGTGTCCTTGGGCAAGACACTGATCCCGTTGTGTCTAGCTGGGTGTGAATGGTTGAATGTGACATGCAGCATAAAATACTTTGAGTTGTCAAGATGATCAATTCTGAGCATCACAACTGTTACAACCCAAACTTCCCATTCAATTCCTTCTTAAGTAAATATTTTTATTAGTATTTTACATACAAATATTTCTTTGAAAAACAGCATTTTCCAGTTCTAAAAATTTTTTTACTTAAAACTATATTTTTTCATATTACTGTTTAGCTCCAAACTGTTTAAGAGTTCAGCTTGTGGTTGCACTCCGAGCTTAACTCAACTGCTCTCCTGCAGGCATGCATACCTAAACCTTTGACTTTAGCACTGAGTTTATTCACATAAGAGAAAAATGAATACTAAACTACAACAAATAGCAACCATATCAAAACATTATTCACAATGTGCGTTCCCACTGAATGATGCATGCTTTTCAGCTGTGAATGGCTGGATCTAATAAGTGACTTTTACACAACAGCTGGGTGATATATGCCCCCATATGTTTCATCTAGTGGCGTTACATTTTAAACTGATTTCATCTAAGTGTTTTTTTCTGCCAGCTAAATTTACTTAAAAGATAAACCTTCTGTTTATGATTTTTTTATTAGTAATGATATTTTCAATACATGGATTAATTTGCACAAACTGAACGTGACATTTTACGCAGCATTTCTTATTTCTTTGATTTGTTGCTGACAGAATCAGCCCTGTGGGTTTTGTTTATATTTAAATGGTCTCTGCTGAGTTTATTTGATTAATTTAAAAAAGAACGAGAGAAGAAAAACCTCATGATTAATTCAAATATATATATATATTTTTTTGGAGCCATATGTGTATTTTATACTGATGTGCCGTCTCACTGTCTCACTCTCTTTTTCAGATGTAAATGGCGAAGAAGCTGTACCACCGAGAGAATCTGGTCATCTATACAATTTTAAAGCGCTTTGCATTAAAACGCAAACAGCGTTCCCTTCTCTCTAAAGTAATCCATTATTGACAATTAATGTCAAACTGCACACTGGAGCAGCTTAATGCTGCCTCACTAGGTGGAACATCACTAATGGAAAGAAAGCCTTATAAGATCCAGCTCATCGGAATACACCTAAGAGCAGCATAATGCCTTCGAAAGTGTCATGTCTATATTTGTTGACAGTGGTTTGCTGGGCGAGCGCTTTGTGGTATTTGAGTATTTCTCGCCCCACATCCACGTATGTCGGCCACATGTCTGTGCCAATGCGGAAGACTGTGAAACAACCGAAAAACATCACCTTCACCAACATCCGCACCCGCCCCCTAAACCCACATGCCTTTGAATTTATAATCAACGAACCGAAGAAGTGTGAGAGCGTTGAGCCTTTTCTCGTTATCCTCATCAGCACCACACACAAGGAGTTTGATGCACGGCAGGCCATCCGGGAGACCTGGGGGGACGAGAGCACCTTCAGCGACATCCACATTCTCACAATCTTTCTGCTTGGCAGGAACACGGACGCTGTCCTGAATCAGATGGTGGAGCAAGAAAGTCAGATCTTCCATGATATTGTGGTGGAGGACTTTATAGATTCCTATCATAATCTCACCCTTAAGACTATGATGGGCATGCGGTGGGTGGCAACTTTCTGCCCCAAGGCACAGTACGTCATGAAGACAGACAGTGACATCTTTGTCAACATGGACAATCTGATCTATAAGCTCCTTAAGCCCACCACTAAGCCAAAAAGGAGATATTTTACTGGTTATGTGATAAACGGTGGTCCCATCAGGGACATGCGCAGTAAGTGGTACATGCCCAGAGACTTGTATCCTGACAGTAAATACCCACCTTTCTGCTCAGGCACAGGCTACGTGTTCTCAGCAGATGTAGCCGAGCTGATCTACAAGACATCGCTACATACAAAACTTTTGCACCTGGAGGATGTTTATGTGGGACTGTGTTTGCGTAAGCTGGGTATACACCCTTATCAGAACAGTGGTTTCAATCACTGGAAAATGGCTTACAGTCTCTGCAGATACAGGCGGGTTATCACCGTCCACCAGATCTCCCCAGAGGAGATGCACCGCATTTGGAATGACATGTCCAGCAAAAAGCACCTGAGATGTTAGGAGACATGCAGATTATTGAACGCCAATTTTTCTCTCCTTATTTGTCTCGTTTTCAAGTAAAGAAAAAAAGGAAAAGACCAACAATAATGTAAAACTCTGAGGGCTGCTGCAAATCTTCTCTCATCATCAAGATCTTTATTGAGTTTTTTGTTTATTTTCCCACTGTCTACTCGTGCTAATTATGCCTCATGTTGGGATTTAAAAAGTGTGTATTCTCACACAAAAATGTGTTTCAAGTCCAACAAAATGCTGACAGTTTTTAAAGAAAATGGAGTCAGTCAGAGGAAGTAAATTGGCTTGTCCGGATCAGTAGAGCCTCAGTTCATACTCTCACACTCAGAACCTCTTGCCCTGTTTTAAGTGTCCTTGCACAAGATTCTCCTCCAGCTCCACAGCTGCTAAACCCCCCCTCATCCTGACCCGCCTGCAGAAGTGCAAACCAAAAGAAAAGAATGTGAAATAATCATTAACGTATATCTCTAAAAGAAAAGCTTAAAAAGAGCTTATAAACAATAAGAATGCAGCTGTAAGTCTGATAACCAGGCCGCTGACACCTGCTCTCATGCAGCCCTCCCGTTTCTCCATGTTTTTAACGAAGCAGAAAATAGGCTGCAGTATATTACAAACTACCATATCCAACGCCAAGTAAGTTAAAACAAACTGTCTGATATAACCTGACAATTTTTCCACAGTTTATATACTTGCTGCTTTTATTACAAATATGCCTAATGTTTTTGTTTACATACTCTCATCATCACATTGCCTTTTTTCTGAGAAAAAGTTGTGTTTATTTTGGTTTTCAGATCCATTTTTTTGTCTTCTCACTTTGACATTTACAAGTTTGAGGTAATTATATATTTCGGCTGCCGGCTTCTCATTACTGCAGCTGCTGCTCCTGGTTATGTGTGCCGTACATCAGCAGCTGTTTCAGCTCATCAGCTCTTCCACGCATCGAGAAAAAAATACTGCACCTTGTCATGCAAGTATTGGTTTAATTGCAGCTGAGACAATTACACACTAGATGTATTATCACATGTCTTTGGCATATTGGTGGGGGGGGGGGGGGGGGGGGGGGGGGGGGGGGGGGGGGGGGGGGGGGGGGGGGGGGGGGGGG
>JBAMHX010000014.1:15024955-15037452 GCA_037177515.1 Pseudomugil tenellus | reverse complement strand
CCCAACAGGACGTCCTTCCGATTTTGTGGGTTTAGTTGAAGGGGGAAAAATGAAAAAAGGGATGGGTGGTAAAGGGCTTTTGCCACGCCAAGGCCCCCCCCCCCCCCCCATCATTGAAATTCAGTCACTTATGTCAAAATGTGGTTTTGACAGACAGGTTTTTTTGTTTGTTTTTTTCCCCCCTGAGGTTTGTAGTATTATAAGCTAATGTGACATTTACTGTGAACACATCTATCCCACAAGGGATTGTTGTTATATATTCTATGTTTTTATATATATATATATATTAAAAACTCAAATACTTGAATAATTCATATGAAATTGCTGCTTTTACGTGCTGCTTTCCTGGTCTCTGTCATGGGTTGTTTAAAATATTAAGAGTAGCAGTTTATTTCCTAAGCTCTTTATAAATTGTGTTTAAAGTGACTTTGATATTTAATCCTAAATTAAAGCTACTGCACTTTAACACTCCTTTTACCACGGGTTGTAATTAGGACTACACCATCTACAACTATAAAAGCACTCGGGGAGCTTACACCCCTCATATTGTGACTCGCATCCCAAAATATTATTCAGCCACACATGATCATTGTCAGAGTGAAAAACAGCCGACAGAAACGGCCTATAGATGATGTACAGCTGACATCACTGAGTCATGTGACTTTTGCTCTGGACGGCATCGAAAGCAGTTAACCTCAGACGGATAGTTGTGTGTGGGGTATTCCTCTGAGTCGAATGGTGATTTAATGCTCCACGTTCGGGTGTAGGAATATACACGGCCAAAAGAACGGACTGTCGTTCTACAGATTACCTGAAAACATCAAGACACAGGACAAATAATTTGTAGCAGAGAACTGGGAACTCATCACTACCAGCAGATTAAAGTTAGCACTTTATATCAGGTAGGCTGTGGAGTTCACAATTGTAGCTCGTGTTGTAGTTGGCCAGGATTCCTCTTAGCCAACCAAAATGACACAATCTAGGCGATAAAAATAGCCTCGCTGATATTCGGATAATTTAGAGGAAACACACTTTTTATAGAGTTCCCTTAAATGCAACATGTTTTTGATCTCCTGTATGAACATTATGCAAACTAAAAATGTCCTGCTTGATTAAAAGACAATGGTAAAGATATGATAACATGAATGACGTCATTGTGTTTCTGGTGTTACAACAAAATCTGTAACCCATCAGAATCTGTGACTCCAGGCCGCATTAGTTTAATATTTATCTACATATATGTCTTAAAAGACAACTAAAGTCTTTAAAATAATTGTTTAGAAATAATGAGAATTAAAAAAAAAACGTAATTGAAATCTGCGTTCATTACTTGTGTCATACTATACTAGTGCACAGTGGGGTCACAGGTTCTGATGGGTCACAGATTTTGTTGTAAAACCGGAAGTAAACATGACGCCGTACACACAACGGTCACAGTGGAGCGTATCTTGCTATTTTAAAGTTATTATCGTTTTAAGGAGATTATAAAAGAGGATAGTCTGGTGACCTAAAGTGGAGCAGCAGCAGAAAGAGAAACGTGTTGCAGCAGGAGTGGATATATCCTGAAAATGTTATGAGAATCCATCCACAACTTGTACAGACAGAGAAACAGACAGACAGAAAAAAAACGCTTACGATAATATAGCCCCTTGGTGGAGGTAATTAAAGAAGAAGAAGAGGAGCTTAAGTCCAGGTCTCGAG
The DNA here is from genome assembly GCA_037177515.1 of Pseudomugil tenellus. Taxonomy (NCBI): domain Eukaryota; kingdom Metazoa; phylum Chordata; class Actinopteri; order Atheriniformes; family Pseudomugilidae; genus Pseudomugil; species Pseudomugil tenellus. The sequence continues at coordinate 15,035,751 of JBAMHX010000014.1, read as the reverse complement.
AGCTACCATCCTGGAACTTTTAGACACAATGCTTCTCCAAGACACTTAATTACAAAATAATTAAATGAAAAGCTCGTTAGCAGGCCTCTGCAAAGCTGGATGACATGCACAAGCAATTCAGGAAGGAAATTCAGCTATTTGATTGAGGTGTGTTGGAAAAGGGGATGCATCTAAAAGTTGCAGGACTTTTGAGTACCCCTGATATAGAGGTTAGGCGTTCTTTAAGGCAGGGGTGGGGAATCCTGGTCCTTGATGGCTGGAATCCTGCAGGTTTTCCATGCATCTCTGCTCCAGCACACCGGATTTAAATCAAATGGATCCAACAGCTTATCAAGATCTGCACAGTGATTTATTCATTTGAATCTGGTGTGTTTGAACAGGAACACATATAAATCTTTCCAGACTAAGGCGGAGGTTCTCCAACCCAGGTTCATCCAACTGAGTTAAACTGTCCATTTTTTAGCCAAATGCCGAGAAGTAAAAAGCTACACTTATTTATTATGTGAAAGTAAATAATATTGTTTTTTAAAACATGGCAGACTCAGCAGAATCAGCAGGTAGAGACAGTACAGTTTGATATTTCAATAAAGGATAAGGGCTGGAATCCATTCCAGCAGCAATTACGCCAGGCAGGGTACATAAACAGGTCGGCAGTCCATCATATGGCCAACAGAGAGACTAATAACCATTTACAGTCACTCCTAGGTAGATTTAGAAGCACTCATTTACTTAACATAGTCTTTGGACTATGTTTGGACATGCAAACGATGGTTAAGATTCTTGATGTAAGGAGATCATACTAATCACTAAACCACTCAGTTAATATCTAAATTAATTTAGCCTCCTTTTCTGGATGGATTATATATTTTTTAAAAAAGATAAATGGCAATTTGTCAAAATGGGGTTGCAGTACAGTTTTTATTTTGTGTTTTTTTACATTAATTCAGGAATCTCCAACTTTGCTGCTGTTTCCTGCTTAGACACACTGAAATAATGCGCCATTAAAACTTGCCATGTAAAACTTGACAATAAGCTGTCCATGTAACATGAATCAGGTGTGTTGGAGTAGAAAAGCATCTAAATTTGGTAAAACGCGGGATACAGCCTTACAAGTGTGAAGAGACTCAAACTAATGAGTTATTTTGACGACCTTCAGGCCAAATTGAGCCAGGTAAGTTGGAGCAGGGACACATTGAAAACCTGCAGGACTTCAGCTTTATAAGACTGGAATTTGAGATTCCTGCATCAATGCATGTAAAATAAAGAATTAAAAAAAGAATTAATGAACATGTGAATATATTTGAAAGAACACACTGAACTCAACTGAATTTAAATTAAATTGAAATAAATTAAATAAAATTATATTTAAATAACAGTTATGCTAAATCTAAAATTCTCCACATTGCTAAATAATATACTGTAACTGATGCTATTAATAACTAATCAAAATGGCAATATAATCAATGATTCTTTCACCTCAGTAATAAAACATCTAGAAAATAAAATACTCCACACATTTTTAAATAATTGCTTTATTTGATACCCTTCATCAGAAATTTGACAGCTGATTACAGAGGGAATGTGGGAAATATGCTGAAATGATACACATACTGTACATAAAAAACAATAAATTACTTCATAAAATAAAGATTATAGAGAAGTTAATATTTACTACCTCAATATTTCAAAATAATTTAGAGCTACTGGACTTGTTTGGACAAACAAATGGCTCATCACACTTTCAGAAACTGCTGTTTGGTTCCATCTTTAGATGTGCTGCCAAACAGTACAATTTAGTAGCTACTGCACTTTGTGGAGCAGAAATTCAACTGCTGTTTTGTAGATCAGCCTGGCATCTGAATGCACATCAACCAATACAGATAGCAATACAATTTCTATTTGTCTGGTGACAAAAGCGCATGAGTTATCTTGTCTTCAGGGGGGGCTGAGTCAATGCCTGTCAGGTACACACACTCAGCCCAAAAGTGCATTGTAGCTTGCCTTATTAAGCCAAGATAGTTCACTTGCTTTGTGTAAATGCTGGAGGAATACAATGGTGAAATGGTGATCAGAAAGTTCCGCTCACTGTGTGGTCTCACTCATTTACAGCTTTCGTAGGCACAGAAAAATGAACAAGGCACCTCTAGCATTTTTTAAGCATTAACACTGATGAGAGCAGCTAATTGTACACAGTAGCAACCAGGTCTCAATGTTTTCCTGCACACCCAAGCAAAAGGTTGTGTTCTTACTGTAAAATGATCATGACACATAAAACAAGTCAATCCCTTTTAAGACATTCATTATTTTCTTATTAGGAAAATGTGCTTCTCTCAATGATGAACTAAATCTTTACATTCTGACAGTCCTCCGGCTAATTAGACAGCTGAGTGCTTGTGAGATGTGAATCAAAGCGTGTTTGCTTTCACAGTGGCAACAAAACAGAGTGAGGAAATTTTTTTATCATTTTAACACCTAATGAGGAGCTGAACACATCAATAATGTGGTGCAAAACAACGGTGAAGAAAAGAAATATATAAGCTACATCTTGGTAACCTTCTTTCACCACCTGAGTGCATCTTTTGGTTCCTGGGCTGTATCCTGATCCTGGTCTGTGCGCCGGGCAGTGGAATGTTAAGGTTAAAGGTCACGGGACAGTGAGAAGGAAATTTTGACGCTAAGAAGGTGTAGGTGGTGCGGTAGTGGGGTGTTGGGGTGGAGCTTGGCTTTGGGAGAAGTGACAAGGAGTGAGGAAGCGAGGAGGAGGAGTGAGTTTTCAGGGATCGTGTTGGAAAAGATTGCAGGAAGTGGTGTTGTGTTCCTCAGTCTGTCTGCCCTGAATTGTCTCCCCCGTCTCACCTGGTTCAGGCATGAAGAGAGCATCAGCTAATGCTTAGCTGTGCAAAGCCGATCAACTTCACTTCATCCGGGATCTCAGTGTCATCACAGCCGGAAGCCTGCATGGAGAGGAAGGAAGTGAGATGATCATTCATGGCACCATTTACCAAACCAGGCTACTGAAAAGTCACAATTTTATGTTTCATATTTCACTTGATTATCTTTTTTCAGAAGAAAAAAAAGACAAAAGTTGCAATGTTTTCTGAAACCATCAATTTATAAGTTTAGTTAATTTTGCTGCAATTTGGGGATCTACTGAAACAAACTGGTGGAAAAAAACGCAGAGCTATTTGTCACCTCAAAAAATGGTCAGTCAAAAATCAAATGCCAATCTCAGGCTTTCATCAAGAGTGTAACTCGCCGAAGGTAAGTATTAGTGTCTTTGTCCTGCTTCACCATTCTGTGTGCAAGATACTGAGAAAGAATGGTGGGTGGCAAAGTTGTTACACGTCTGAGCTAACAGCTGAGGTCGCCATAAAACTGCATGAGAGAGCTGGCACAGCAAAAGATGGACCACTGTTATTAGGTAACTGAAGGATAACAATGAGGGGGGTGGTAAAGATAAAAACAATGTGTCAGTTTGGATGAAAAATGCAAATCATTTTTTGATTTAACACTTTTAATTTTATAGATTGTTGTATAGAAGAGGTGCCCTCATCCATCACTACACCACCCACTGGCTTGTGAAGTGCTGGTATAATGCCTCAAAGTTCAGCATACTACTTTGTTTTAATGAAACCTGGCTAAATTCTTATTTTACAAAATGAACACTGGCACACAGATTTAATGAGAAAATAACATCAATATGACCAATTTAAGGAAAATGGAACTAACGTAGGTTTGTTACAAGTCTCTGACTACAGGAGCTGCTGAACTGTATCTTGTGTTTTAAAAATTAATAAATGTAGTTTAATAGTGAAAAAAGGATAAATTTTCCACCAAGATCTTGTGATGATAGTGACATGCAGAACCCCTCTCAGTAGGGCTGAGGTGGTAAAGCTAGGTTTTTGTACACATAAGGTTGAACCGAAACCTGAAGCAACCTTCATGTAACAACACTGCTTCCACAGGTTTGCAGTCAGCACTAGATATAATGGGTGCGGCTGCTTCTCTTCTAACCCTGATGTAAATCTGACATCATCAGACCACTGCTGCAGAGTTCAATCTTTATGCTCTTTATGTTTATGAAATCTATATTTTGATTAGATTCACCATATTTAATACCAAAGATAAAGAACATTTAAAATGAACTGTGATGCAGTGCAAGCTGGAGGCTTATCATCCCTAACAGAGGCCGATCTTGCCGATTACTCTGTGTGTGAATAGAACATAATACTTCTAGATAAAACTAAATTAATAGAATAAGATTAACAGTAAGGAGCTGCGATTGACAAAAAGCATATTTAAATTCAAGCGCTATATCTCCTCGAAACATACTTGTTTAAAAGTCTGCTGAAAATAAGTTTCTTCAAGAAAAGTTAATAAACATGGAGGCAATGTCAGTCTATGTTGATCTCTTGTTCTATTCAGCCTTAAAGCTGCCACACAGCCATCCAATCCATAAACTGTGCATATATACAGCCTAATGAACTGATGATTATCCTCTCTCTGGGTTTTGTGACACGTCCCTCATAACTCTTTGCATAGGACGCCAGGGTTGAGGTGCATATGCTTTACACTGTTTGCAGTGATGTCAATATAGCAAATGAAAACATGCTGATATGCCAACATGAAAAAGCCAACTGAGCCCTCACTTACTCTCCAGAGATGCTTATAGGACAAACACAGCAGGAAGGTCAAATGGTAAGATGTTGTGACCCACAGAACAGACTTTACTATACAATGAAATAAACAAATATACATTTTGTTGCATCTAGAAGGTTTGATCTTCGCTCATTATCACTTTCTAAAGGCGAGTTTCTAAAGCAGCACTATGTTCTATTTCTTCTTTATAATATATAACAGTATGTTTGATTCATATGACAACTGACTGTGAGCACAACTGTTCTCCATATGAGTGATCCATTTGTGGGCTGCTGAGAGCTCTAGCACATAAACTAACCAGCAGTGTCCATTAAGATTTCACAGGGAGCATCGCAGAGTGCAGCTGGAAGAAATAAAGCATTCCTGCTGCTGGTTTAAAAACATGACCCACATTATTTTGTTCATGCTGGCGATCCTGCTTTTTCTCCTCAAAGACAAAACAGAAAACTTCACAGGACAACTTGCAAACTTTACTAAAATCTGCAATAGACAGAGCTGTACGAGCTTTATTGTCTTCTTACAGATCTGTGCAGATCATGTGGGCTGCTACTGTGTAGATGAATTATTTAAGCACAGCAATATGTCACATAAAATCAATAATGAATTGGATTAAATTCCTTGACCTAATTAAAAAATGTGATTGTTGACATGACACAGTGCCGTAATTCATGTTAAACTCTGGAAGCTTTTATCACCTTGCAGGAATTAACTACATTTTTTCACAATAAACATTCAGTAATAAATACTAGCATGAAGACAAATGTTTGTGAAAAACAAAAAATACTAAATTAATAAATACATTGGCTTAATAACTGAATAAATAAACGAGCTAGAGATCCCTTTAAAACCCTGCCATCCAAACCCAAATTCCACCCTGTTCCATGTTTTCCTAACGCTAAATTTGAGCACTATCACTGGACAGTGAAAACTTTGGCATCAGATAATGGTTTGTGCTGAGCTCATCTATCAAGTGTGAGACATTTCTACTAACTCCAATTCATACATCCTTTACTAAACCATGTATCAACCAGCTGTTTATGATGAGACACAGTCAGGCATGACCAAATCCAGTGCAGCTGTCGCCAAGCATCAATCATTTGGAAACTCACCAGCTTAAAGGTCAATACTTTGTAGATAGTTGGGTCATCTACAATCTTTTGAAGGTTAGCAGCAACTGTAACAGAAAGGATGTAAGGGAGTAAAAGTATTGTGTAATAAATCTATTTTAGTCATTCCTAGTTCTTTGGATTTAGCAAATATCCCAAATGCAACAAATTTATATTGATAACAATAATGTTTTCTGGTGAATGGCTCATTTAATCAAGCAGCACAATTTACTAGAATTAAAAAGTGTTACATTACCAATTACAACGTCATGCCCATTGACCAGACCAGCCGAGAAGAGCTCCTGAGAGACGCCATCAGCGGTGTCTTGTGAGGGAATAAGATGACAAATATTGGGCTTCCAACATTCCACTTAGCAGGTAATTGTGTTACGAACTGAATTAGATGCAGTCCAGAACATGCTGCCATTACCCATTACACTAAAGTATTGATACAGTCAGAAGATGTTATCACAAAGGGAATAGCCTATTAGAAAAACTAATTTAGCCTGAGCTCTTACCTCGCCCTGGGGTGAACTCAAACCGGATGTCATTCAGCTCCTTTTTGGAGTTCCTGAAAGACGAGACAGGAGGCCGTGAATGTGTAAGTGGTACCTGAAAGGACACACTGACAGCAGTTCCATTTTAAATGAAGCAGAAACATGGCTCGGGAGAGGAACATTAGGGAACAGGAAGGACACCGTGTCTGGGGGCACAGATGAAATTAACGTCCGTGAACTAAAGACAAAATTAGGACTAGGAAAAATGTGCTCAGAAACACCAAGATACACAGAAGAGGATGAGGGAGAACACCCAATCCTGTAGGCTGTTCCAGGTTAAATAGTTGTCCGTCTTCCAGTTCCACGTGGTCCATCAGCGCCACATAAACTCATCAGGGCTCATTCATTTTCATATTTCTAAGAATATGCCTCCCCAAGAGCACAAATTATGTTCCATGTTGTCACTCCAATCCTCAGGTAACAGTCATTTTATCTGCCTGTCAGCTTTCTCATACCATCTCCAAAATAGATCAGAAAGTAATCCATTCATTCAGCAGCCTTACGGGTTTGCGTTCCAACTTCCTCCTAAATCTTTCCTTGCATTCATATTTATGTTAACTATAGTGCTGAAGAGCATTGATTTATCTTTGTATTTCACTTTATTGCTAATGGAACTCAAAGTCTTTACATTCATCCACTTCTCATTCCTACAGCACTGGGTGATGGTATGCTACATGTGTGTAGCCACACACACACATGGGGCAGAATAATTAAAAACATGGGTGACAATGTGCCCTACTGGGCTCTCTGACCACCAGCAAACAGAATAATACGGCAGAGTTGCCGACACTCGAGGTATTGGGTGAGAAGTTTCTTGCCCAATGACACAACAAAAAATGGCAGTGTGATTTGCACCACCAACTTTCTGGTCAATGGATAACCTGTTATATTACCTAAGTGACTGTCCATTCTGACAAATTGCTCCTAAATTAAGCCATTGTATGGACAAACTGCATGGCTGGACTTGTGTTTTTGGTTACCTAGCAAATGTATTCATACTCCCCTCAGTTAGCTCTGAGGAAAACATGTCTCACAGCTAAATGTTCACTAGTTGCTAATCTTGTCTGTCGGCCTCCTTGTGCATAGCAAACAGAGAAAAATGCTTTTGTTTTATGTTCGTTTTTTTATCTACTGTTGATGAATGTTGCAAACCCAAAACAACAAACATGCATATAACCCTAATGAGGACAGAAATGCAGAAATCATGGTCACTTTCTGGAGGTTTATCATTACTAGAGAGCATGAAAGTCACAGAAATCTGAGCTATTGATGTTGTGTGTATAAGAAACAAAACTCGCAGTAGGCTTTGCGGATATGGGTGTGCTAAATGATGTGTCTGCCTAACACAAGTCAAGTAAAGAGATTCATTGGAAAGTGTTCAAATTTACCGTACAAGCACAGCAGAAGTGGAAAAATTAGCTTGTCAATGAGTGAGCTATGCAGAAGACATGTCTCATTAGTTTTCCACATAGTGAGCAACACGAGGGCAACAGCTGTCTAACTGCCTCCTGCCTCCATTATCCTTGCGGCATTCGGGGAAAACTAAAAAGCTGAAAAGAGAAAGTGAAAATTCTTGGCTGAAGCATCCCACAGAGAATTACAGGATGTAAATGTGAACAATCAAGCATGTATGTTTTACTACTGAAGCAACTCTTCAGTGTCAAACTGCATTATCTTTTATCATGCTATCAAGAAATCTGTTTATAAAATGTGCTCATTAAGTCAGAGTATTTGTTGCACAAAAGAGGCGCACGCTAGCAGAATCAAACCCTAAAACTATTGTTAGGATCAGACTGATTTGCTGCTTTCTAGTCCGGTCAAATAAATCGTCTGACCAGCCCATGACCCTCATTTTAGATGTGATTAGAGCTTTAAGTATATAGATTTACCAGTGAAGACATTCCTGTAATGAATTTGTCAGAATCAGGAATTACCGTCACTTTGCTGTGAGTGAGCACAACTACTTTTAATTTGCAGATGGAAAGGAAAACTGGCAGAACCGATGGATGTGAGCATCTCTCATCCACACTGCCAGTGCTAATGATGCAGCATGTTAGATGGACATGGCAACATGTGTCTTAAATCTGCCAGTTCCTAAAAAAAAATGCTCTGCCTAAGTAGACAAGAATCACTTGTGATGAGATTTGTCAGTATATATGGAAGGAATTCAGAGTGAAAGTCATAAATTACAACATTGCATTTCATAAAAAAGTCAGTGATGAGTGCGAGTCTATCCCAGCTATTAGCAGGATACAGCCTAGACAGGTCACCAGTCCATCACAGCCCCAACATTGACCATGTCCTTGGAAGGAAGGAAGCTGGAGAACCCGGAGAGAACCCATACATATACACACAGGGAGAACATGCAAACTCCACACAGAAAGGCCATTGTTCAAACCTCTTCCAGCCAAGGCTCGAACCAGTGACCTTCATGGCTTGAAGCTGAAATGCTAACCACTCTACCACCATGCCATCCCAATTTCAGCCAATGAGCACATGAAAACTGAAAAGTAATTGAAACTTATCATTTCAGGACAATCCACTGAGGAGGATATTGGTGATGTAAAGATGTTAGAGGTTACAGGGGTAATAGTGAAGACAGTTAGTACATTTACATTATAAACATGCAAAATGGATGCACACATTGAGGCCGGGTACAACAAACAGATTATTTTAGGCCTCATGAGTTTGTTTTACACATGCAGAGCATTTCTGTTTTATTTTGTTTCTTTAAAAGATGATCAAATTGAAAGGTAGAGAAAAGAGATTTGCTACTTATGTATGATATTTTCTCTCAACACATTAAAATGCTGCTCAGACTAAAACGATTTCATTTAGCAGGTATTATAAGCTGGTGATTATATGATTATATGATTTATGATTATAAAGATTGCTCATAACCTTAAATGGAAACACTCTGAAACAAAAAAGAAGTTTTTACAAAGAATAAATCTATTTTTGGCATTTAAATATTATATTCTGCATATCTGTCAGGAAATTGTGAAAAGGGGGGGGAAATGCCATGTAGAACCCCGAACAGCATTTAAATTTTGTTTTTTGTTTTTTTAAAAAAATATATAATTAGCTATAAAGAGGGTAGTTGGAAAACAGTCATGTCTCTGTTGGTGTCTGTGCAGGCTGGGATGCCTGTGAAGGGGGTGAGATGGAGGAATGCATGTTGTTCTAGAAACAACTAATAGGATGCTGACAAGGAATCAATTCATTCTTAAGTTTCTGGGTGACACAGACATAAACAATACTGTCTATTTTTGTTCTTTCAAATTCAAGATCAACATGACATTTCAGAAGCTAAGCTGACATTTGTGAACTTCACTTCACCCCCTGTAAACAACAGAGTTTAGGAAAAACAAGGAAATATCACCTCAGCTCAGCTGCTCTTCCTCTTTTTTACCTATTAAAGCTTCGATCATATTGCATCAACAGGCAATCATTATTTTATCCTTGCAACTTCTGATATTGGTATTTTTAGAATTCTCTTAATACCTTTGTATAAAAAAAGACAGAATAATCTCTCATTTGAAGGCAACTGTTGAAAATAATCCCGACATACTGCTGTTTTTCCTCCCTCGCTGCTTCTGAGGGATCATATTACCATAAACTCATGCTAATCAAGTGTAACTCTGCTCCCAGCTAAGAAAGAAGGCCAATTAGTTGTTTGTTTTTGGTCTCTCAAATGCAATTTTTTTTTCACTTTTCAAAAATAATCAAAGTTTTTCAAGCCTTGTGCTTTGCTTTTAGCCAGCAGGAGCTTTAAAGAAAAAGAGCTTATAAAACACAGCACATTGCATGTGTTTTACACAGAACACTGTGCGAAATATATGTAAATAAAAAGAGGAAACAGTCTTTTGTTTATTGATTAAACTTAAATGTATGTCAAACAGAAAATAGTATGGCCACCCTGTGAAATATAGAATATGACAATATATTTTTATTTCTTTAAGTATAGTTTGAAATTTACTCTAGAAGTAGAAGACTATGATCAGCTTGTTTGTTTCTTCTCAACAACATTAAGGCAACACAACTCCTGTGCTCACACATTGTATTTTACATGCTGAGCAGATATTTTGTTCCTTGAACTGGAACTTGGTCAGTTTTACACACTAATTATTTAACCAGTTACCAGTCATTCTGTGTAGTTTAGCATGGTTTTTACTAAACCAGACTAGGAATTCCTCTACATTAGCTTATAAGTTGGTGTAAAACATTAGTAACCAAACTTGAGCTTGCAGATTTTTATAAGTTACATATCTGGCATGATAAGAAACTTGTACTGTTGGGGAAATGTGATGTTCCCTTAAAATGTCTGCCTTTAAAAGCAATATTTCACTACAAAATAGCAATATTTTTTCAGTTTTCAATTTTTTTTCTTCAGAGCAGTGGGTGGGTGGGGGGGGGGGGGGGGGGGGGGGGGGGGGGGGGGGGGGGGGGGGGGGGGGGGGGGGGGGGGGGGGGG
>JBAMHX010000014.1:15011886-15024855 GCA_037177515.1 Pseudomugil tenellus | reverse complement strand
CCCCCCCCCCCCCCCTTTTTGAAAAAAAAAAACGACCCCCCAGAGAGTTGTAGGTGGTGGGGGTTGAGGGGGGGGTTTTTTCGATTTGGGAAGAACTCCCCCCCCCCCCCCCCCCCATCCTAAGCATGACTACCTGCATCCAGATGGACAAAATAGCTACAAGATGCACAATGAGGAATTTGTGATTTATTTACTAGCATCAAAAAACCTTCCCAGTCTTTTATTAGCCATGTTCTGGCTTTTTAAAGGAGTTAAATTGAATAAATTGACATTTTTTCAAAATGAAAAAAAACACAGCAGGTTTAACAGTCCGATGGAGTTGAAATGTTTCCCATTAATTACACTATGTGTCAGTCACATTTTACAAAAGAACTGCCAGGGAAACTTTCTGACTTGACTTTAATAAGCAACATCCTGTCTGCCTGCACTTGGGACCCCCCCCATTCCACACTCATTAAAATTCCCCTCATTGTTAATTGTGTGATAACTGCTCCTGATCTGTCACTCTACTTCATAAATGTTTTAATCGAACTGGCTGCTCATCGTTTACAAAAGACTCTTCTGCACGTCTCCCTCTAAACCAGAGATGCCCAATTCCAGTTGGTAAGGACCAGTTTCTTGCAGGATTTAGATGTTTCCCTTCACCCACACACCTGATTAAATTAAAGAATCTTCCAGAACCAATGAGTTCTGCTCATGCTGGTTTTTAATCCATTCATTTCAATCAGCTGAAGCAGGGAAATATGTAAAACCTGCAGGGCAGTGGTCCTTTAGGACTGAAATTGAACATCCCTGCTTTAGTCTGACGCTTGTTCTCTTCCTCCCCATCTCTTAATGTGCTACATATTATGTGTTGCCGCCCATGAAGAATGGCTGCAGTTTAGCTGCTGCAAACAGGGATCCATATAAACTTGTAAAACAATAACAATTATAGTAATAAAAATATATTCCTGATGTTCTGAAAGCTTTCTCAAATATCTCTGTTCATCAATTCAAGCAGGTTTTATCCTACCCGTTTACTTCTTTATTGTCTCTGTTCCACAATCGGTGCAACAGCTTTCCAGTTAATGACAACTTTTTAAATGGCAATACATATTTAAAATAAAGGAACCTTATTGACAAAAAATCATTCAAAGATTAAAATACATAAATTATAATCCCCAAAAACATTCTGCTTCCATTAAACGTCTAAAAAACCTAATCTAATCCCCCTACCTAACTAAATGGCCTCTTTTGTAAAAGCCATAAATATCTCTCAACAACCCCCAATACCTCCATCACAGGATCTATGAATGAAGTCTTTCATCAATGAAATCCCCTCTGTGCTGATTCACTTCAAAATACTGCAGGCAAAATCCTCAACAATAAAAAGTCTAATACTCTCAAAAAACAATTTTCCTCAGACACAACCATATTTCTCTCCATTTACATCTGCAAATGAACATATAAAATACATGAACACTAAATATGCAGCAACTCAAAGATCAATTTACTAATAATAATGTCTGGCAGCATTTGAAATGTCAAGTAGCCACAAAGAAAGACTTGATGCTATTTTTCTTTTCAAAAAGGTTTCTTGTATTTTTTTCTGTAACATCAAATCCATTATGTTTGATCAAGTGTATCCCTTTCGAGTTTCTAAGAAGATCAAAAAAGAGGATGCATTAGAGGGTAGACAAGCACATAAAAAAGCTTTTCTCAGGGAAAAATGTCATTAAGCTTTCAAACCTGTATTTGAGAGGGTTCCTATCATATTTCTGTGCTTTTCACAAAACATTTCTGGCAGACAAACCAAATACACAAATTGAAAACCAAATGTCATATTAAGTACAAGTGCATTTCTCTGTAATTCTGTATTGTTGCATTTAAGATTGCAGTAGTAATACTCGTATTCATATGTGCTGTTTACTGAGTTAAAGCTGCAGCTTTTTCAGATGCAACATATCATCTGTAAAAGATCAAACTGAAGAGGAGAGAGAACCGAAACCATCAAAGAACATTTGGATCCATTTCTAGCCGGGAAAAATGACTCTTCATCAGTAAACGGTTAGCTGGCAACTGTTGCATTCAGAAAGGTGTTTAGCTGTAGAAAAAATAGTTTTTTTACACTGTGCTTGATGCTTGAAAGGGAAGGTAGGGGGGCGCTTCAGATGTCGGATCAAACAAGAATGTGCTCAGCAGTCGGCTGTCCAGTGTCCAAAAATGCGCACATTACTTTCTGTTGCACCATCTCCTCCTTTTATTTATTTATTTATTTATTTATTTGCATTCTGATAAAGAATAAAAGGGAATAACAGAAACTGCTCTGACAAACCATGTCTTTTTTCTCATGGTCTCACACCACATTAGTTTTTAAGAGGAAGTATCTGCAGTGACTGTCTTATAAACAACCTGAATCATACAGTAAGAAGAATGTGGATGTAACAAACACAGTTTTAACAAAGCTACAGATAAATTTGCAAATCGTGCTCTGCATTTCAGTCTCACCTGAGCCGTAGTACCATGTTCACAGCACCTTGAATGAAGGGTGCATCCTCATATGGTTCCACCTGCATCAGAAAATATCCTGTGATGAAGATGTCTACACTATTCAAGTCGGGTTTGGAGATCAGATAGGCAAAAAAATTGAATATAAAATAATGAACATATAGTCCAAATAAACAAGAATAATGTGCACCAATGCACTCACATCCCATATTGTACATTTTACTCTACCCCTTTAGGTAAAATGTATAATAAATGCACACTAATAAGCATTGATTAGGCATTAATAAATACAGAATTCATCATTTACAAAGCATTTTTCTGACAGAAATACTCATTACTATGTAATTAATAATCACAGTTCAGTATTTATTCATGCTTAAATATTGCTTCATAGTGTGTACTATTATAAATTACTTCATTATGAAAGCATTGGGGGAAGTTGCGAAGGGAAAGAAGAGGAACAGTACATGAAGGTGTCATTTTTGGAAGTCTAACACTGTTATCAATACTGATATAAATGGACTCCTCAAGTGGCAAAGAATGGATATTAAAGATAAAAAATTACTGTTCAGTGGCTGTCAGAAATCATCTCTGAGTGCGATACAAGGCTACAAACTGTTCTGCTTCACTTTCAGAATGAAAACAGCCTTAGAAAATGGGTTACAATGGCACCGACTCGTCCGATGAGATACACCCAGCCAATGAGCTGGTACTGTCAGACAGGCAGCCATTTACTCTGAGTTATTACTGCTGAGAGACCCACACCATCACATGCACAGAGACACACAAGCCTACGGACACACGTGCAAAGAAAGACACACACGTGTAGCGTATACACACACAGTCAATCACTGTTGCATCAAAGCCAGTGAATCATGACAAATTAGAGCTAAATCTGCTGAATCCCTCACCTGGGGATGCTGAACAGACAAGTCTTCTATAGGGACATTGTTGGCATCCTCCTCATTCTGGGAGGAACAAAATGAGAGGCATAAATGTGCGAATGATGTTACATTCTTGGTAAATTTAAAATCAGACCTCATCTCATGAAAACTCAAAAAGAAAAACTAAAGAGAAATTAATAAGACACTATGACATATTATACTATGACATTATTATTATTACGAAACTGTAAAAATGCTAATTCTAACACATAACTGGGTGCATGACTGCTACACAAGCATCTTATAAAATAGGGCAGTTAACTGCATTTCCAAAAATGTCCCTATCAAATACAGCAGCAGAGAGGAAACAAGGCCTCCTCACCAAAGGGACAAAAAGCTTTTCATCATTTTGCATGTTAAACTAGTGTATGAGAAGCTAACTTACATCAACGGTCTCATCTTTGACCCTTCGTGACTGGAGGGGAAAAAAAAGTCAAACACATTCATATTTATACTCAGTCATACTGAATTAGTAACGTTTTCATATATTTTTTTATGATCAAACACTCAGATTCATACACTCCATGTGTTTTTGTGTTTCACACTCTGTATGTATGTTTCTTTATCCATTCATATGTCTGTTAGGACCTCATTCTTAACTTTATGAAAGAAACTACAATGACATCCTGTCAACAACATGTTATTTCCTAAATCATTACTCCTGGTAACATTTCATTTATTGCATCATGTAATAAAGCTGGGCAACTTTATCAAAGGATTCTTTGATCACTGCGGCCTACTTCTTGCCTGAAATCTTTTCAGTGATCTTCCAGCTCATTACAGTGACTTCATGACAGACTCCCAGCCATCTGCTAACTAAAAAGCTAACCCATCAAGGAGGACAGGGATGTACAGTGTCTAAGACAGAGGGGAAAGTTTTGTAGCGGTTTGTTCTGCTATCTTAAACATGCAAGGCTTAAGTCACATTCTGTATTTTCATGGATAGATTGCAATTTTGAAATAAAAGAACATGCTTTAAATATTTGTCCTTTTTTTTTTTATAAAGACATCTATGTACATTTTTGTCTTACCCTTCCTTGATTCACTGCTGCCTGGCCCTCTTCACTCCCCTCGTCCAGTTCATCATCACTCCATTCCCAGTCTCCGTCCACTGTCTTGTGTAAGTGGCCACTGGAGCCGGGGACTCGCCTCACCTGGATCAACACAACATATATCCCACACATTTATTTTAACATTATTTTAGTGCTTGTAAGTGTACACTGTATATTGCCTTGGGTCTCTTTCTGTTTTTAAATCCCCTTTTTCACTGGCGTTTAACACAGCTTGAATTATTGACTTTTTTATATATATTTTTATTGTTTTATTATGTGTTATTGTTAGTAGTAACATTTAAAGGTTTTTTCCATGGCTTCATCCATGGCTGTTACTTCAACACTTCCTACCAACGTAGATATTACTGCAAGCCAGTTATATGTTATTTCATATTGCAAGCACCCTGCTCCACAATACAGTTTGTGCTCATCATCTCTCCAGAAATCAAGCTGATAAGATCTGATTTTGTGCGAATTTAAATCTAATTTGATAAGAAATAATTCATTACTCTACAAAAAATCTAAATAAATCAGATTTGGATCAGTTAATCCATTTTCTGTATAAACATTTTTGACACATGTCTTTTGACATGAGTATCAACATTTTTGTACAAACATCAGAAACTAATATTATATTTTTTTTAGATCATCACTTTCTGTTTCTGTTTTGCACAATGTTGCAAATGTTGTTTAAGGATACATCTTTGTTATTAGCTCATTTCAAACAGGTATGTCATTAAAAAGCTGTTTAACAACATAAGAGTAATGTATGAGATACTGGGTGTATCATGTAGCTCATTGATTAGTTTATGTTTTTAACAAATATATTTCACAATAATATGTATAATATCAATAAAAAACGGGGAAAGCTTCATCCAGAATGACCAAAATGCAGCTAAACAGCAACAAGTTGCACCATAATTCTCCAGATCTAGAAGGGGTCAGAGATAAAGAAGCTTCTTTACTTTCCATACGCAGGAGATAACAAAGGCATAGCATAACATGGATGTGGAAGGCTGATTTAAATGTTTTCAGATGCTACAAGCCATTATTTCTGTTCAACACACAAACACACACTTTTCATATACAGGACAATTCAAAGCACTCAACAGGAAACAGTGAAAGCATTACAGATAGTTTAACGAAGCATAAATACGACAACAAATAGCAAAAATCCCAAAAAAAAAACATAAATTTAAATAAATTAATTAAAAGCAAATTCAGTTAAATGTTACTATGCAGATGTCATATATAGCTGTATGAGAAAGTAAATGTTTTTAACCTTTTTTTTAAACATTTCTACATGTGGTGAAAGTTTTATCTCTACTGGCAGTTTGTTCCACTTGTTTGCAGCATAACAGCTAAATGCTGCTTCTCCATGTTAGTCTGGACTCTAGTCTGGACTAGTGGACCTGAGTCTTTCGATCTAAGAGCTCTGCTTGGTTTATATTCTCTGAACATATCACTGATGTATTCTGGTCCTAAACCATTCTTTGATTTATAAACAATCAGTTTATTGATATTCTTATTTTATTTATATTATTAATTATCTGTAAATATGTGATATTATGAGTTGCCAGTAAATATGAATCCCCTCTGCATCAGTTGCATGTCTCACAAGAACAAAGCCTGCAGTTTGCTCTGTCAGAGGTTCCACTGTGTGTATCATGGTGCCCTCTGCTGGTTATTTTATCACATACAGGCATGTGACAGTAATCTTGCTGCATTTATATTTAAAACTTATAAAAAAATTTAATCCTGCAAGAGGCAATTTCCTTCCTTCCCATTATCTTAATTTCACTGAAAGTCTCCCCCCATCTATTTGATAACATCTCTAATTATTTTATTAGTGACAGAATCTGCCATCTCCTTTTAATTCAGTGGGGTATGTAAAAGGAGAAGTAAGGTCCTTTTAGAGAGCACTAGCTGCCTGGCTTTAGTTTCTGTCTTTTAAGCTGCATTAATACTTGTTTCCTAGGAGTCAAAATGCACCTGTTCACCATGACTACAGAATAGCACACAGGACAAAAGCAACAAAAAAAGAACACAGAGGAACAGAGGTACAACAGGAGAGAGGGAAAATGCTGCAGCTCACAGAGGTCGGACGATTTAAGGTGGCCGTGTACAGACAGTAGCTGAACAAAAAGGTTTGGGAGAAGCTCAGGTCGCGGCAAACAGGAGCAACAGTGTTTTTGCATTATTGCTTGTCTCTGCAAGCTTTGGGTAATGCTGCCGAGTTCAGAATGGAGACGATGCTGAAGGTCAAATCAGCACAAAACAGAGAGGACACTGGCTCTGCTGTTCGCAGATTTCCACCACTAAAGATATCAAGTGACTCTGACTACTTGAATGGAGCTTTCTGTCCTACACTTTTAACATAACTCCTGGTATAGAAATGAAGGGAATTAATCACAGTAAGCATTCAGTTACTGCACCACTTCATTTTTGGATAGTATATAAATCCCACTGTCATAAAACACATTTAGATGCATCGTTACTTTTTTCAATGTCCTATTTATCATTGACAAAGGTCTTGCTGTGATAATCAGAAATACTGAGGCTCATTTTAGATTTAATCTTACATAATTTGTGTGACTGTAAATATAGTCTAAACTGAAGGGTGGCAGCTGTGCTTAATATAAGTCTTCCACATAGCAGTCAGCACTTTTTCCCTTTTTGTTGATACAAACCTGTATTAGTCACATGAACCATCAAAAACACCATACCGCCTATAACCATTTGTGCGTAATTGTAACGTCATGCACTGTAATGCCCATACTGTCTACTGTGCCCTCTGTTTACTCCCAACTCTATTAGTGAATTTCCACCTCTGCCTTCTGGGTCCTTGATATTGCTCCTGTCCTTGCCATCCATACAAATTCATTATGTGAATCTGACATCAGCTGTGCCTGAAAAGTGCACTTCCTCCCAGAACACTGAGACCAGTGGGGAACAGAGCAAGCATACTGAACAATAATGTGCTCTTTTCTGTTCCCCAATGTTAACAATCCATTTATCTCAGTTTGCCTTGACGCATGCAGGAAGCTGCACACGGAGACACCGACACAAGCCTAAGTGCACCTGCACAGCATGACCCGTAACGTGACAGCGGCCCATATTTTTACATAATCTACACAACAGGACATAAAGTGTTCAAAGTACCTGAGAAAGTCAGTGTGCATTACTTGTGTTGACTGTAAATGCTACACTCTGGTGGAAAGAGACAAACTGTTCAGCCAAGAGTTATTTTACATTGAGTCTTTTTGCAAACATACCTTCTTTGCTCTTTGAGAAATCTTTGGTGCACAACTCAAAAGTTTTTCAACCAAATATTCTTTGTTCTGAAAAAATAAAAGGAGTTAATATGAATAGGCGCCTTCAGATGTACACAGAGAGAGATATAGATGTCAATGTCACTGATCATATTTATTTTTCTATCCTGCACGTATTTATATAAGTTAATGAATATATTTTAAGAAGGTGGGCTGATGAAAATAAGAGAAATGCACTATATAACGCTACATTAACAAAGCAGTTGCACTGGCCATTACATGAACAAAAAAAAACATGTAATGATATATAAAGTTGTAAACTTTGATTTATTTAACATTTACTACCCAAAATGCATCATTCTGATAAACACTGGGCCTTTTAAACTGTTGTTTAATGCATCAATATATATCCAGCCACTACAAACTACCTTCAGAACAGAGAAGCTGAGTCACTGTTGGCATGAAGCCACAAGCGCAACATTAATAATGAAACCAAACATAGATGGAGGGCCAAATATTTGAGATAAAACAAATACCTTGGCCTTTTGGAAGAATTTACACTTCAAAAGCTCTGCGGCTGTGGGTCTGGAGATATAATAAACACAAACAAATACATTTCAGATACAACTGACTGAGTGTTAACCAACGAGTCCTTTTTACTGACTACAACCTGCATCCGGCTGATATGTGCAACGTGACACTCACCTTTTGGTAGGATCCTTCTGAAGGCACATTGTTATTAACTTTCTAAAAGATTTTCCATATTTTTTTAGCACTTCCTTGTCTTCAACGCCCGTCTCTAGAGTGGGTGGGTCATTTTGCAGGGTAAGCATTAAAACCTAAGGAACACAGGAAAAACAGTCAAGCCTCCCCCCCACCTCTGTCATAGCAGCAAGAATAATACACAAAGCAGATGAGGAAAAGAAACTCAAAGCAGGAAACAGCAGAAATGAGATGAAAAGCAAAGCCAGTATCTTTTAGAAAGAAACTGGCTTAAAAGTTGTTTAGTTTTCAAATTGCAGCAACTTAAAAGAAGCTTTTTCACAGTTTTTACAGAAGATAGTGAAACGGATTGCCAGTGCGTTTCTCTCCTCTTTGCATTTTATTAATTCAATTCAATTAGTAATTAAATATGAATTAAATTTGAATTTCCACAAAAAGGAATAAATATAGTATTTAAAGTATTTATTATTCATTCATTTCATTCAATTCAATGTTTATTTTTTCCACAATCATTTGTATAATACAGCTTGATTCTGCATTTGTTTTGTGAAAAAAACGTGAAATGAAAAATGAAATGTAATAAAATATACTTAATAAATCCTAAAGGGAAATTGCAATATCATAATATAATTACAACAAATTAATATATCTGCAAATTTTAATTGCAAGAAGATATCATCATTACTTTAACCCTTTAACTTCCACATTGAAAAAAGGCCCAAGAAAAATCTTTCTTTGCATTGTTCTGTTTGTTTTGGACAAAAACAATCAGAATAAATGTGTTTTAGCAAAAGGTTGAGATGTAAGTTAGTAACAAGAGAACGACAGTGAACTGGTGGAAATGTGAAACAGTGCTGTTAGAACAAACACTTTGTTTGGGTTTTACATACCAAAACACAGTGGAAGAGATGGCACAGACAGGTTTATTTCCACAATTTGTTCAAGAAAATCATCATAATCACAGCAAATTTACCTCTACTAAATGGTAGACCGGGAAGTTAAAGGGTTAAGGGACAAAATGATGCATTCAGAACACTGACCTTCATAGGAGGGTAGCGATGATAAGGTGCAGAGCCTGTTGCTAACTCTATGGCAGTAATTCCAAAACTCCATATATCCGCTTTGAAATCATAGCCTCGAACCTGTAGACACAAAATTACACTCATGTGTCATTCAAACCTAATACTCTTACATTATTAAATATTAAACATGTAGTAACAGATTTAAAGCTTTCCTTTGAGGTTCTCTCACCTGTTCCATCACCTCTGGAGCCATCCAGCACGGTGTCCCAACAAATGTCTTTCGAACTTTGTTTCTTGTCATATCACCGCCCGTAGCTAAGAATGAACTTACTCCAAAATCTATAAAGGTAGACAGTGTTATGGGAGATTTCAGATGTTACTTTATTCACCTAATTAATGTGTTATTCATTTTACGTCTGAGAGAAAACTGGGCCACAGCATCATGTTACACGTCAGAATGCATCATTTAATCTTGTACCATTTGTGTTTAAGAACAACCAGGCCTAAATGATTACTCAGCACATGATATGTTTCATATATCTGGACATGATTCGTATCTGTTGGTGAGACAACAGTGTCTGCGTTCTGTGACGCATTCAGAACCTTTAAATGAAGATGGTCCAGACTTCTGCTCTGTCAGATCTTTGGACCAAATCCTCCTGAATTGCAATTCTGTATTGTCATTATGTTTGTGATGTTCTTCTGATTGTTTTACTCATTGTTAATAAACTTTGTTAATCATTTTTCACTTCAGAACCAGACTCCTCATCTTTGGGCATCTAAATTTTCCGTTACAACAGAAACAATGATATCACTCATAACTTACAGATAAAATCTTATTAAATCTTGTTCCGTGTTTACAATCTATACAGTTATTTGTTTTCTTGAAATCCTTACATAAAATAGCGTTCTGAGCCATTCTGGAAAATATTTTCATTAATACTTATTCATTTAGGTTTCAGCTTGTCTATTCATGTCAGTCAACATGTAACGTCTCAGTGTCTGGCTGCTACTGACAGTTAGGTCTGCCTGCCTCTGCAATGAGCCAATAACTGACTACCACGAGTCGAAATATGAAGAAAGCTCAGACACCAAGTTCTGGCATATAGCAGGGAAAATTCCCCCCGATATTTTCAGCTTGATGAAAGGAACTAAAAGTGTAAATAAGCTGGTGGTAAAATAGACTGAACTTTATACCAAATCCAGAACAAAGTTTACAGATTATGACATTTAAAAAGACACAAAGATAGTTTATTTTTGTATGTTTTAAATAGAACAAATCTTTCCTAAGACCCAGCATGAATTGGGCTATTTAAATAACTTGAAATGTGCTAACGCAAGTGAAACCATTCTGTTAGTGCAATGTTTGAGGAAGGTTTGAAAAGTCACAAAGCTTAAAGTTTGAACCAAAGAGAGATTTTCTCTCCCAAAGATGCTGCTGCTGGCCTGCATGAAAGCCTTTTAATTGTAGTAAAAGGCTGTTTTTTCCTGTAAGACGTGAATTGCATCTATATTATACCTGTCTTGTGGATAGTTTAGCACACCTCAACAAGAAATGAACAGCTGATGTTTCTGACCAATCCACTGACTAATCAGAGCAACCTGGCCCTGGTCTTAAAGAGACAGAATAGGACAAGAGGGAGTGCAGCGATGTACCAGCAGAGAAAACTAATATCTATTTATTTTAATGTACCCTCAACCCCAAGGAATACTTATAATAGACATAGTATGAGCTTTTTAACACTAAAGAAAGACATTAAAGACAAAGTGTTCAACAAACCTGCAATCTGAACAGACCCATCTTCTCCCAGTAGTATGTTCCCAGCTTTCACATCCCTGAGGTGAACAAGACAACAATGGCATGCAACATCAAAGTCACATGTTGCAGCATTGATTTTTCCATTCATGCTAACAAACCCCCCTGATCATCACTATCTAGCACTCTGCCCAAGGGGCTGGTAGAGGTTTACATCTAGGTCTCAGTGACCTTGAAACTCAGGAAATGTACAGAATGCAACATCTGGCCAGTGGCATGATGAATGAACCTTTTTTTTCCATTAACTGTAAATCAAACCATAAAGATGCATGATAAAAAGATACAAAACCTGTCAGTCAACTCCTTTTACGGTCATATTTTACATGGGACTTCTTACAAAGAGTAATGCAGCAGTTAGTTGTCAGTTACCTGGAAATAAGTGTTACCTGTGAATCTGTCCATTCCTGTGCAGATAGTCCAGGCCCTCCAGAACTTCCTTTAATATAGTGCTAATAATAGGTTCATCTAAAGCTCGATTTTTATCATCTTCTTTGCTCGCATGCTTAATTATGTCCAACATAGAGCCTAAAAATAAACCAGGGAAAAAACAGAAACATTCTTAGTTTTTTTCCCACTTTTTAATAAGACACATGATCAGCTAATCTACAATAAAACACCAATAATTTAGCAATTGTTGATTCCTGTATTACATGAATAGATGTTATCATATTATACATCAGAATATTTTATTAAAGCACAAATGTTAGTGATCAAACCTTCCAATCAAAACTTTTTTTGTGCCATTTGCTGATTAAACATTAAGTTTAATTTTCTGTCAGTATGGTTATTATACTCAATGTAATCAGGCACAATTTTAGAAAAACCCACAGTAGGTAGAGTTGTCTGTTCCCAGTTTAGCTGAACAAACAGGTGTTAAACAGTATTAAGAGGTTAAAGTAATACCAGTACGTTGATGCATTATTAAACCAGCAATGAGCTTACCTCCACTCAGAAGCTTCATGACAAGCCAAAGTTCATCCTTCACTACGAAGGATGTGTAGTAGGTGACAATGTTTGGGTGGTTGCACTGGCTCATAGCTTGAATTTCTTTCTATTGGCAGAGACGAAAAACAGAACAATCTCACTTTAAATGTGAATATTTACATCAGGATGAATCTGAAGTCTGTAAATAACCCCCCTTTCCCCCCACCTGTACAACAAATGAAGCACAGTGCATACATTTACAACTAACAGAAAACAATAATATGAACTGGAGACAAAGTAGCCGCCTAGCATTAGAGTTGGACAAGAACACACGCATGAGAAAATAGCCCCTATTTATTGTACTCACCAATAGCTCGTCCATGCTGGTCTGGCATTTTTCCAAGTTGATCCTCTTTATGGCCACGCGCTCCTGTCTAGGGGTACAGAGGGCCGCTTGCACCACAGCTGTGGCCCCGCTGCCTGGATTCACAGCCAAAGCACAGCAATGACAGAGTAAGCTTGAGCCAACAGGGACTCACATCTCACACATCTGGAATACACTGTGACATTGTGTGTTTGTCTGGCCTGTTGTCTCAGCTTCTGCATTAGTGATACAGCTTTCATCTTTCATGATTGGCAGCTGAAACATTAGACCAGGGGTCTCCAACACGTCGCTCGCGAGCTACCGGTAGCTCACGAGCCCTTTTCCAGTCGCTCTCCAACAACAAT
>JBAMHX010000014.1:14989628-15008931 GCA_037177515.1 Pseudomugil tenellus | reverse complement strand
TGGCCGGCATAACGTGCACTGACTGTATGACTGCATGACATTTCAACGCACCAATCAGTTGCTGAGGAGCTGATTGAGTCTACTTCCCTACACCAGGATAGCTGAGGGGAAACGGACGGACGGCGGACTCGCACGGATATCTCCTCATCATCCTGGTCGAGTCGCCAGTGAGAGACCTCGGAGAAACAGCGAGACCATCCTTTCCTTTTTGCTGCAGGGAGATGGCTGGTATTTTGGCCTGGTTTTGGAATGAGAGGTTCTGGCTCCCTCATAATGTAACCTGGGCTGACTTAAAAAACACAGATGAGGCAACGTTCCCGCAAGCCGAGGATCTCTATTTGGCTTGTCCTTTAGCATTTTGCATCTTTATGATACGGCTGGTTTTCGAAAGGTGAGTGTGAGAGCACATGCGTGCAGCCAGGTGGCTGGGATACGGTTTGTTATGTCGTTTAGATGTTCCCGTGAACGGTGCGGGGCACGCGACGCTGTCCTTGCATCCTAAACAATGGCTTGTTATCTGGTTAGCCTACAAATCACCACGGTTGATCATCCTTCTGCAGGCCTGCAGCGCTGTTTAATGCATCTGTCAGAGCTCATACCTGCCTGTTCCCATAAACCCATTTTCTTTAGCTTTAGCAGTTCTTAGCTATTTTTGGAGACTAGAATTTCGTTTGATCACCAAACATCTGACTGTTAACATATAACCATCAGCATGGTACAGTGATGATGTCCACTGCAATTACTTTAGGAAGTAGTGATACTAAAAATCCTTTTAAGTCCCTTCGCTCAAAAACAAATGATAAAGATAATGTGAGAGAGATATTTTATTTTTCATCTAGAAATGCTCTCTTTATTCATGAAAAGATGCTTGTTATTTGTTTTTTGTTTGTTTGTTTGTTTATGCACACAGACTCCTGTGTCTGCTGGCATTCCACAGCTTCTCATGTCTCCATTCAAGCATTTCAGACTATTGCAGTTGCAAGACAAAAAGGACAACTTCCTCTTTTATAGCCTACTAGATTATTTCACAACTGCAATTCAACACAAATGTTTTCCCTCTTTATAAACTGTAAGACTGCTCGTGGTCACTGTTTGAGGAGAAAAAGAAGAGCTTAGATCAGAGAGATATATGTGTAACTACGACCCAGCAATTTGAAATAATCACAAAAAGAATGATTTTTTATTGTAATAACATTATTGTAGGTTTATTGCAAGACCATGTGCCATGGGCCTGAAGATCCAAGCCAGCGGGCCACAAAAAGCACAGCCCAATGCCATTTTGGAGAAGGTTTTTACCGCTATAACTAAGGTAACACATGACTTCTGCTTATTTTCATTACACCTTCGTCACTCTTGCCCCCCAACAAAAGATGAATCTTAACACATTGGGCTGTTTGTCTTGTTAGCACCCAGATGAGAAGCGACTGGAAGGTCTGTCCAAGCAGCTTGACTGGGATGTGCGCACCATCCAACGTTGGTTCAGACAGCGGCGCAACCAGGAGAAGCCAAGCACTCTCGCCAGATTCTGTGAAAGCATGTAAGCTACATATGAAATTCATGTCTACATATGTTACTCATTTAGTCTCATAACATCATTTGCTTAGTCATATTTTAAAGCGTTATATGAAATTATGAGCAGTCAATAAGCATTAATAGAAAAGTACATTTAGATGTAGATGCTTTTTTTTAAATAATTCCCATAAGGATAACTTCCATCCATCCATCCATTTTCTACCGCTTATTCCCGAACGGGGTCGCGGGGGGGCTGGAGCCAATCCCAGCTACACAGGGCGAGAGGCGGAGTACACCCTGGACAGGTCGCCAGCCTATCACAGGGCCAAGGATAACTTTATGTAAAAAAAAGTTAAAAGTTTCAAAACCTCACAAGGAAGTCCATTAAACAGATCATATCATCTGATTAATGTTGGCAAATGTAAGTGTTTCATGTTGGCTGCATGCAGACTGATTTGAATAGTTTGAATAGGCTGCACTGTGCGTTGCCAATGCATCACTAGTTACAATAGTAAAATTAAGGCTGATAGATAACTTTATGTGAGCTGAGTTCCACATTTTCCCCACTTCATTTTCAGTTTGAATAAAAAAAAGGTCTTTTTTGCAGCTGTCACAAAGCAAACACACAGAATCTTAGATGAATTGAAATGGGGAAGGACTGTTTTTTGGAACGCAACTTAAAATGGCTTTTACACTTTCTGAGAACATAGTCTTTTTTTTTTTGTAAACTTATTCTGTGTCTCATCTGCCCTAGAATAATAGCATCATTATAGCTGGAGATGATTTGTCTTTAATTATTGTAATGACATCCCAGTGCAACCAACACACCCACTGAAGTGTGTAATAGAGAATTGGCTAATCTGTAGTAAAGCATTTGCCATCAGGGAGATTGTAGTCACTTATCTGTGTGATGTTAAGGCCAAAGAGTGAGTTTTTGCTGTCAGAGCAGAGTCATGTCTCACACCAGTGGAGCAAATGTGGCAGTTTGAGACTCAGAGAGCCTCACATCCTCTGATCCGCCTGCGGCTGCTGTTCACCCAGGACACATTTGGCTGATTTGACCAGTGGACAACCTCATGCAGGAATCTGAAAAAAACAAAATGCATTCTGTCCCACAAAAAGAAACTGGATTTATGCTTCTCTGGGATATGTGGGCTTTCCCTGAACATGAATAGTTAGATTGCATTAGGTTAAAACACCAACTGTGTCAAAGGCGTTATCTCCCTTCAGTTTTATTTACAACAGATACCCTTGGGCTTTGCAGTATTTTGTCCAGGTTGATGCCGGTCTGTAGATGAGGTTGACTTCAGCCCCTCTTGGCAGTGATTGTGCTGTAATTAGGCGCTCTCTCCCAGCTGTTGCAGACTGATAGGATTCTTTGTGTCTTAGTTGTCTGGATGGCTGATCTCTTATCTGTCAGGTTCATTATGCAAACAGACAGTATGTAGTAGGAACATTTAGTAGGGAAATAATGAAGACACAGCTTGGAGCTTTTGTTTGGAGCTTGTGTTATAGACTCCTTTTTCCCAGATAGACAGCAGAAAAATTAAACATTCAAGCTTTTTTGTAGAAAACCTGCAGTCATGAGATGTTAACAGAAATTAATATCTAAAACATGCAGACAGGATGATAAGAACACTACTTCCTCTCTTCAGCTCTCCGTCAGGACAGGCTGAAGCAGGAGTACACTCTGATGTCTTGAAAAGCCCCCCTGACAAATTTCAACCCCCCCTCTCCCCCTCCTTTTGTGCTTTTACTGAGAGCACAGTTATTCTTAGGAAAATAATGCACTCTGCTTGATTTTTTTCTTTTTTTGTCATAATATTTAATATAATCCTTTATTTCAATCTTGTAATTAGTTTTTACACATCATTCACATGTTTGGACATAAATGAGACTTTCAGTCATAACTGGCTTAAATTTTCCATTTAAAGTTTCCATTTTATCGATTTGTTGTCACCACTGTCAGATTAATGTTTAATGCATTGTTTAGGGGACAGTTTCTCGTTGTTTGAAATGTATATTTATTATATATAACCTATATGAGCTGAATCATACCTGTATACACATAGACTACCACTATTAGTCAGGTTAATGTTTTAGCTTATAGTGCATGTAATAGTAATATTTTAAAATAGCAATAAATAATTACTTCACGTTGCACTTTAATATTTTCCTTGAGCTTCTTGATAATACTCATGAAGATTAAAAAAAAGGTTTAGAAAGTTTTATTTATTTGGAATAATTGTCTATTTGCAAGGTTTCCCGGATCTAACTGAAACAAAGAAGACTAACAAAGTCAGAGCAACAGAGATGTCTGAGAAAAAAAGTAATTCGGCACAGCTGAGTCTTGACAAAGCTGGAGCTTAATAGCTGCTTGTTTCATTGAGCTATATGAACGCAAGCAGTTGCAGCCAGCTGGTGTTCAGACTACCCACCTGGTGGAGTCACGCTGAACCAGCCAGCATGAGCTTTCTTTCATTACTTTACATAATCACTGGCAGAAAAATCACAGTGATGTTGTCTTCATTACTGGGTTTTTAATCCCGACACAGGAAAATTAAGCATGGTTTCAGAGCTTTGGGTTTGCCTAATCACATATACCTAAAAATGAGTTGATTAAGCTGTTATAAAGGGAAAAAAAGGCATTGCTGGTCTAACTATGCATTGTCCAAATTTTCTCAAGTACCATATGACTTAATTACAGTACATGAGCTTAATTCTGTTAAGTACAACTACTACGCAGGTATAGGTGTTTAAAGTGTAATTAGCTGTGAGAGCAGGAAAACAGATAAAAAAGTTCAATGAAGATTAAAATTAGGAACTCCTGTTTATTTTCTGATTGGTTTTTATTTACTCTGTGTCTGAAAAATCTCATTCTTAATGACATTATGATGAAAAGAGAAAACCTCTTCAAGAAAAGCGGTTATAAGTCATTGTGATTGTATATACATAGCAGCTATTCAGCAGCACTTGAAAAAGACTCTAATCAACCAGTTGCCATGCAACAGTCTGCACTGGGTGCCAGGTAGACTCGTCCACTTAATTTGGTTTTACAATGCTTTTGATCAAGCCCAGAAAGCAGTTAATGTTGGCTCCCGTAAGCAGCATGTTAACATGGTAACTATCTTTCTGATATGCTATCCATTTAAGGGTTCAGCTGAATATCTTGGACAAACACCCACATAAAGGGACCATTTCTGCTTGTTTCTCTTTTAAATCTGCGTGTGATGTTAAGCTTCGGGGCCAACGCTGTCAAAGTGTATTTGATTTGAGGTCAGCTGGAATAGCCACAACCTTTAAAGTATGCAAAAGCTGGTCTCACATGACGACCTATGGAGCTTCTGTAACAGCTATCAGTGGGTGTTTTCATACATGTGACACAAATTGAGCTTTGTTTTTGTTCCTTTGTTTTGAATTTTAAAAAGTGTGTACAAAAGTATAAAATACTTACAGTACATGGGCATTTCAGTGCACCAAGGGTGTGCATCTCATAGCTCACCTGCACAGAAAGACAAAAATAGGAAGGCTTTGTCAGCAGATTGAGTGTTTGATGTTATGTAAGGATTGATGTAGAGAATGATGATGTCAAAACGTGAAATATAAGCATCACTATAATTATGCATAGTCAGGAACAACATTGTCCAAGATATGATAATCAACCAATTTTAAATCATCCTCTTGTTGCCAAGTGTTATAATGTGGTTATATGTTATGCACATTTTCTTTTAAGCTTTTAAGTCTTTCTTAATTACAGTCTTAATTTCTTAATTATATCCAAAGAGGTAGTTTCATCCCTGTATTGTCCAGAACATGATCATTTCTGTTGTGTAGCAGTGGTTGCTGTAAATTACTATATATGCAGGGTGAAGTGAAGCATAAGACAAGAGAGGGTTGGGAAAGGAATCCGCCATAATGATGTGACTGATGGCTAATTTTCATTGGAAATATGATTCATCTTGTTCGGCAGAAATATGGAAATTCAGACGACCATCCACATAATGTGTCACAGTGGGGTAAAACCAAGGAGAAAAACTGTTAGTAGTGTACTGCAAAGTTGGATTTGAATATCCTCTGGTGGTCTTTACCGTTTCCTATGGACAGCTAATTTCATTTTGGTTTGTGGATGTGTTATTATCTACAAATTACTAGATTACAATCTTTCTGTTGTATTATTTATTAGCTGAGATAGCCTTTAGTTAAAAAAATAATCAATCTGGAAAAAGAAAACTAGAAATGGAAAATCTTAAAGCAATATAACTATTAAAAGAATCTTAATTACTCAAAGCTTTTAATTACATTATGGTGGACAAAGAAATAAAATAATTACACATTAATTTGAGGCTTTTGGGGGTCAAAGAGCAGTAAATAAGTCAAGTTATCCACCTACACAGAATATAAATTTTCTGTTCTGTTTTCTTTCCAGGTGGAGATTTACTTTCTACTTATACATATTTACATATGGAGTGCGCTTTCTTAAAAAGGTAAGTTTTGCTGAGCATCAGCCTCCAGTGTCAAATTGTTGACATACAACAAAATCAAAAATCATATTTAAGTGACTAATTAGCATTAGCAAAGACCTGCAAGCTGTCAAGTTTGTTGTATATTGGTTGGTTTTGGGATGTACTGGAACATAAGTTTCCACCTGTGATGAATAAAGTATATCTGTCTATCTATGTATCTAACTTTCTATCAATCTATTTTGTCACTCACTGGTAAGGTGCCACGTGGAAAACGGGATTCGTCATTATAGTGACTTACAAATCAAGTTACGACTATTTTGTAATATTTAATCACATTCAAATAACATTTATTGTTAATTGACTTATGTCATTTGCTAGTTTAAAAAAGGATTTTTCCAAAAATTCGCCGTGTTCTGTAGAGGAATCATCAACATTTTTAAACCAACCTTAACTGTAATTTTGTTGTTTAACTGGAAACCTTTACAATTAACCAAATAAAAATTCTTACATTAGCTAGTGAAGCTAATTCTAACACCTTTGATTTTGTTAGTTAATAGAGGCTTTAGCATGTTAGCCTGGCTTTGAAACAGAATAACACTTATAGTGACTGAAAATTCACACAAAACAATTTAGAAAACAAAAATATTTATCCAAACATATCTTTAATATCAATTTGTCAAGAGTTTCCACTTTTTAAAAAACTAGATAAATGACTTTAGTGCCACACTATGAATAGTTATATTCAGGGGTTCAAGGTTATTGGAGCAGCCTGTGTAGTTCACTTACAAGATGCTGACCCCTCTTCAAAATGTTATTCAGCATGCACTGAAGTTACAGTAAAGCGATAACAATATGTGTTCATATGATAAATTTATGCTCACCAGATAACATAATATTTCATGCATATATTAATGATAAAACATACATTATGGCAGTCAAAGCCAGAGTGAAGCGAGAGTAAGAAAATTGTCTTGGGCACAAGTTGCATGACAAAGCACTTTGTAGAAGTAGTTCATGCTTTGCAGATGCTGCTGCAGGCACCAGCCTCCAGCTTTTGGGATTTATTAATAGATCAGGTCTGAAGAGGAGTGCAGGCAACATAAAGTAACTCTTTCATTTTAACACATTTATAAGGAAAAAAATCAGTATAACCCTCTCTTTGATAGCCTAGCTTCCTTCATAGCAATAACATTTCATTTGTCGGATCTTTAATTTGTACAGTAAATTCAAAACTACAGTGAAAACCCACCTAGTTTTATAATGTTTTACCATTTGTACTATGGTATTTTTTTTATTTAGTTGTTAATTCATTTTTGTGTTTATGGTTAAAAGCCTTACTTTTAAAACATTTCATTTTCTGCAGACTCCATGGCTATGGAACACCAAAGAGTGCTGGTACAATTACCCTTACCAGGTAAATGTTTACACATCATTATTGAAATATTCCCTTAACTTGTCATATGATTATACATAATCTATATTTATATTTCTTTCATAAAAAATGTTATGTGTGCACATGCAGCCACTGACTGTGGACATCCACTATTACTACATACTGGAGCTGTCTTTCTACCTGTCGCTACTGTTTTCTCAGTTCACAGACATCAGGAGGAAGGTAAGTGTATTGCAGTGTCCTGAAGAAAACACATCATTCATTTTCAGTTACATAAAAAGTATCATTACAAAAGGCGTTATCACAGAAGAACATCATCTTTTTCTAACAAATATTAGTTTATCTCATTTATCGTTACAGAGTGTGTAATGTTTAGTCTTAAAATGGTTTTCTACTTCACTGATGTGTGAAATAGCAAAACAGAGAAAAGGGGATTCACACTTTTAATTTAAAACACTAAAAGAATTGCACTCAGATGTCTCAAAAAACTTCTCAATACTAGTTTGCTCTCAAAATAGTGGACTTAAACAATCCTAGGAGATTATTCTGGAATATTTGGCTAAAAAAACAACGTTACTTTGTGCCGTTTTAAATGCATTGTTTATTTGAATAATAAATGAGACACATTTAATCTGGCATGAAACACAGAGGGTTAGTAGAATTATTTCACCCCAAACATTTTGGTTTGTCACTAATATAAAAGCAAAGATTAAACATATGTAATTAACATTATGAAACCAGTCAGCCTCATCTACACAGCATGCAATGAGAAAGAGTTTGTGTCAAGTTGACCGAACCCATAGTTTTTATGGGTTCAACACCATTAATCCCCATCAAAACAGACAACTAATTAAAGTATATGTTACTGCTCCATTATATCTCATGTACTAATCAGTGAACATTTTGTATTATCGAAAGGAACCCAGTCATATTTAAAACATATTGAAATGTTCTCATGTTTTTAAAAGTCCAACTTGGCACGTTTGTAAGAACTGAAATGAAAAGTTCCTTCATTTCAACTCTTGTCATGATCAGCAGACAACTTCATCTCACTCTACTTTTATTCTTTTATGAAAATGGCAGCACTTTTGGTACATTCAGCATTTTTAGTTCATTGCATGCCTTCCAGTCATGTTCATACTCCAACCTCTGGTCCATCCCCAGCTCTGCCTTCGCCACAACACACGCTGCACGCACAGAAGGCTCTATAGTGCTGTATGCCTCCACTCTGTCATCTCTCTGTTGACTGTTGGCATGTTGTCTGTTTTTGTTTCTCCTTTCAGTTTTTTTCATGCACAGCACTGCACTGAGGAGGTCCTCTGCATCCCCTGCCAGTTCCAGTATGTTCCTCCCTGCACACTCTTGTCTTGCTTTCACTCCATATCTTGTGTCATTACTCTTCCTTTTCATCCTTCCTCCCATTCAATCGCCCAGTTGGACTGGTTCTTAGTGCTATGAGCTTTCATGCAGTCATTTCAATAGCTAAAGATTTGCCAGAGGAATGCTTTGCCCCTGATAAAACCTGCACCAAACTAAGGGGTTCATTACTAAAACAGGACCACGCTTAACATTCGTGCACTTCATTTAGTCACAGCTGTGATCGTTCATGTTAATTTTGAGCAGTTTTCAAATTTCCAGTTGTGTGGAAACCGGCTTTGCTTTTTTGTCCACTTCACCAGGAATTATTTGTAATGGAAACTGAGTAGTTTTACATGATAGCACTCCTACACCTGTAGTCTGATAGAGCGGTCCCGTTTCAACAACCCTGCTGTAAAAAGCCCTTGTGAGTGTTGTTTAGCTTAAGTTGTGATATGTGACGCAAGCAGTGCCACTTTAAAAGTGTTTTCCTTAGTTCTGTAAAACTGTTTTTGGCTTTTGTTTCCCCAGGATTTCCTGATAATGTTCCTGCACCATGTGTCAACAATCTCCCTCATCATATTTTCCTACGTGAACAATATGGCAAGAGTGGGAACACTGGTTATGTGTCTGCACGATGCAGCTGACGTGCTGATAGAGGTGAGGTTTATGAAAGACTGTAGATGGATGAATGGGCTGCTGAAGATGCGTCTGAGTGTGGGTTTAGTAGTTAAAATGCTCATTTGTCTTTGTTTATGTGAATAACAGTAAAAAATTAACAAATCATTAAAAGTTCCATTTTAATTAATTATATTTTTCCTATTTAAACCAATATATAATTATGTTTTGTAGAGTTTTTTGGGTTTAAAGAAAGAATCATCATAAACTAGTCTAGAGAAATCATTTCTTTCTTGACGTCAGAACTACCTCTCATTCATCAAGGTACCAAGTCTGCTTTACATTGAGGTAAACTTTTATAGATATCTGAGATATTGTTATGAACAACCCTCTGAAGATCGACATGGTTATTTATTGAACATGATGTGATGGTAGTCTTACAAAGAATCTGAAAGAAATGATAACAAGTCCATTAAAGGAATCGGAACTAGGAATCACGCTGAAGACAATCCAGGAGACAAGCAAATGAGTCGGAGCCAAGGAAGGGAATGCCAGGGACAATGGTGAAGCAGAGTTCATGTCCGAGAGGGAGTGAATGGTGAAGTGCAGGTTATAAGGCTGGTGAGGGAACTGGCAACAGGTGCAGCTGGTTGGAATTAGGAGTCTGGCTGCAGGTGTAACAATTGTACTTTTAATTTACCACATTGTGTGTAATCATCACATCAGAGGAAGCTCAGACTTTTTGACGATTCATTCCTGTTTATAGGAGAATTTTTGTGGACGTGGATAAGACAGGAATCTCCACAGGATGATCTGGAAAACCGAGAAGGTTACGTTTCGTGAAGGAAAAGAAAAAAAGAAAAGAAAAGCCAAATGAGAAAAATATCCTCAGAGATCCAACTTACAAGCTAAAGTATAGCTAAGTTAGATTCTTCTTCCGTTCAGACTTTAGCAGGTACTCGTGTGGCTTCTTGTTACTGATATATCCAAATAAATGAAATCAGAGGTCTAAAGGAACATTTTGTGAGCTCTAACTTGGCCAAATGTATGAAAATTAATCAGACAGTAGTGTCTTCTGTCTGCGAGGTGAAAACCCCAAACACTCTGCCCAACAACTAAAGAGTGTAACAGACATGGCAAATTGAACAGAATGTCTGACTGGGTCACCCAATCTTCTGATTCAATAGCTGAAGCTAGCTCCACTTAAAGCTTGCATGACCACCACCAAAGTGTGCTGATGTGTGATGAAATCTTTTAGTTACTGTGTTGTCAGACATGTTTCTTTTTTATTCATTATTATCTTTATTTCTTTAATACCCAGGCTGCCAAAATGGCCAACTATGCCAAATGTCAGATACTGTGCAACCTGCTGTTTGCAATGTTTGCAATTGTCTTCATAAGTTCCAGGCTGGGAATTTACCCCATCTGGTGAGTCTTATTCCTATCAAGCCCAGTCATTATCTCACGCAATCAGTGTTCAGATTTTTTAACACATTTTTGTAATTCATGCCTGAAAATAACATCAGAGCCATCAAGATCTCAGCACTTTCTTTTCCTTTCTTCTGTCTCTTCAATGGTTTGCAGTTCAGAGTCTGTGAATTTTGTTGCTAAGTAATAGTTACTATGGATACAATAGCTTTAACGTCTAAAGTAAAGCCAAACAATTCACCTCATGAAAAGCAAATCTTCTTAGTTATTATTCTTTCACTGAAAACAACAACCATGGTTTAATGCAGTTATTATAACATGAAAGAGGACTCACGATGTGTAATTGTTTAGTCATGTGTCTTTTTTTTTAGGGATTTGTCTTTATCTTGAATGTATACTGCACTTCAGTCTATGCTAAATCCAGCCTATTTCTGTATCAGGGTAGAGGCATGTTTTATTAATTTCTTGAAGTCTGAATGACTTCCTTACAACATAAAAGTGCAATTACTTACAATAGAATATTCTGATGGATATTTGCAGACATAAATCCAATTTAGTCCTTAAAAGCATGCACTGCCATCATCTTACAGTAGCAGCAGTATAGTCACGCCTTTCACAAGTGAAGGGGAAGGGACACATGCAGTAATTTAGTTTCTGAAACCAACCACTGGAGCATCTTGTTGCTGTTATTAACTGAAATAAAGAAGTTATCTGGAACGTCATGACTGTAGTCACTGACAATCAAAATAGCTTTCTTGTTATTAAGAGAATAAAAGCTTTTAATAAAGCTGATGTTATAAACGGTCATGGTGTGCAAGTCGCCTGCTCTTTATAAAAAAATGTTTTGGTTTGATTCATGCATAGTCATAAGTTGATTGTTTCTTTCTTTGGAAGGATTTTAAACACCACTTTGTTTGAGAGTTGGGAGACTGTAGGGCCTTTCCCTTCCTGGTGGGTGTTCAACCTGCTTCTAGTCCTGCTGCAGCTTCTCCATTCCTTTTGGTCCTACCTCATAGTGAAGACCGCATGCAGAGCGATCTCCAAAGGGAAGGTGAGTCACCACACTCGGCTCCACCTCTACATCATTCCTGTTGTTGCATCACACAGTAAAGCTGCTGTTGCATCTGTTATTATTAAATAACCACTTTTATTTCCCCTTTTTATTCTCTGTATCTTGTAATCTTCAAGGGGGGGAAATGGAATCCTTTACATGTAAGTATCATACAAAGTCAGCACGGTTTACCTCATTGCCTTTAGTAGTCCTGCAATGCATAATACATTGTTCTCATGAAAGTTTTGATTTCCATTTAGCCCCTCTTTCAATTGTTTCCGGTGCAATTACAGTAGCCTTACATGTCCTTACATTCTGGTTGCTGCATAGTCCTTTTCCACCCAGTATTTGACCAATTATTCCAAATATTTATACATATGTATATATTTATACATATATATATATATATATATATATATATATATATATATACATTTTAATAATCTAAAACTAACCTGTTATAACATATTAGTTGCTATACAAAACCATCTGCAACGACTTAGAAACTACTCACATAAAGTAAGACAATTTTGGATTTAGTGGCTTATTAATTGGATTTAATAACCTACATATAAGCTATAAATATTTTACCACTGAATAGCATGTTTATTTCCCTTTTAAATAGTGCAACATTTGCAAGGAAATGCATTTATGGGATGAGCAGCAGAGTAGAGTATGTGGTTTGTACTATATTAATTTGTTTTTAATGGATGTTATTTGGACTGGAGGACTGAAGTCTGAAGGTATAAGACATGTTGACAGAATGTATCCATTTAAAAAAAAGGGCAATTCAGTAATTATTCTTCATAAATAAAATTGCCTTACTTTATATTCATAATATTATTTTTGCCTTAGTCATATTTGAATCACATGTTATTCATGCAGTCTTCAAGAATAAACCAAAGCCACCTGTCTGAGACCCACTGTCCATAAACAGAATACAGTACAACTGAATAGAGCCTAATAGTTTTCCAAACTGTCACCAGTGTGGGATGTTCATTGCTTTGTTTTTTTCACTTTTAAAATTAGTAGCTATGTGAAGTTTATTCAATTGAAACATTTCTCCACTCAAGCTGTATATAAAAAGTTAATAAGAGTATTATATATATAAAAAAAAAAGACAAAACTTTCAGAGATGGTTTGAAATCTGATTTGGAGGATTCATTCATTAACGTGTGGCTCTTTATATAAGTTCAAACTAGACTTTAAAACTTTTTTTCTTGGAAATTTGTTAAACAATTTATCAAGACATAAATTACCACATTTTTTTGTCATTGTTTATGTTTAGAGCAAAGGCATTCAGTTGTTACACCTTTTCAAATGTGAGATGCAACATCTTTCTCTGTCATTAGTTACTGATAACATGTTTTAAACAATTTGCATAAAAAACCGCAAAATTCAGAATCACTTTATTTTATCGTAAAGTACATTTCTATTTATGTAGCTCAGGGGTCTCCAACTCTGGCCCTCGAGAACAGGTTTTAGTGTTTTCCCACTGCACTTTACCTCACCCAGATCAGTGACTCATAAACAAGCAGGTGGAGAAGATTTTTATTTCAGTTAGGTGTGTCTTACCAGGGAAACACCAACGCTTGCAGGATGGTAGCTCTCCGGGACTAGAGCTGGAAACCCCTGATATAGCTTGTGTCAATTTAAAAATGAGCATGTTCTTCACAATAAAACACAATTTAAAAAAATTAATTATGCCCTGTTAAACACTAAATCTGCAACCAGAATAGTTTAGAGACATGATAGTCTTGTTCAACATTTTTCCTGGTATTGATTGGCCGAGCAAGGCGCTTTGATGAGAAAGTCCTTTGGTAACAACAAAGATAAGAACTTA
The DNA here is from genome assembly GCA_037177515.1 of Pseudomugil tenellus. Taxonomy (NCBI): domain Eukaryota; kingdom Metazoa; phylum Chordata; class Actinopteri; order Atheriniformes; family Pseudomugilidae; genus Pseudomugil; species Pseudomugil tenellus. The sequence continues at coordinate 14,995,267 of JBAMHX010000014.1, read as the reverse complement.
TAATTAGAAGAGGAAAAAAGGGAAATTTCCAAACAACCTTTTCATTTCTGCAGGTGTCGAAAGACGACCGCAGCGACATTGAGTCCAGCTCGGATGAGGACGACAGCCCCCCACCCTATCAAAAACACCACAGCAGCAGCACCAACGGAACCAACAAAAATGGGACCAATGGGTACCTGATGGGAGCCCTGTATGCCAACACTGACTAAAAACATATCAACTGAACAGAACCATGCTAGCGACACCACCTATTTATCTGTGTGTATGTGTGTTTGTATATGAGCGTATGGTGGGGACATGGGCACCACCACCACATCATCGTCACCATCGGAAAGAAGTTCTTGATAGATCTATGTGAATGCAGTTTTGTTATAGATTACTTTACTTATCGATGCTGTTCATCTATATTTTGCATCAGACTGCACTCACTGGAAGATTGAAGCACTCTTAATGGTAAAACCCACTCTGTTAGCCAATGAATGACAGCTTCCCACTCTGGTATAAGCATGCTAGTTTAACTTCCAGCAATCAGACCTGCTGTAGGGGGGTTGGGGGTGTTTTTTCCTTAGTTTGTGTCCATTTTTATGTTATTTATTTTTTACAGGTATGTTTGCAGATTATAGTCCGGTTGTAGTCTTAAATAACCGCACAGCTGTTTCACACATCATGAGTATTTGCAAAGTACTGAACACTTGGTTTTACTTTAATGCTACACCCCCAAAGATCTGCCAAAACAATGACGGCTTTTGTTTTCCCTCACAAATGAATAGTAATGTGAAGTTTACTCAGATTTGACAATAGAAACATCCTCCACTCAAGCTGAGATGTCAATAACAGTATTATGTGTGCATCAGATATGGCTAGACACTGTATTTCCTAATGAATTATTTTGTTTGGTATTCTGGTACATTTCTGATAAGCATAACATTAAAGGCCATTTGTTCTCTTAAGAGGTAGACATGAGTTGTTTGCAATGTTCAATTAAAAAAACATGAAGACTGCAGTGTGTGGGTGTGTTATATGCAATAAGCAGCAAAATTTAGTGGTCTCAGTGGCTTTTTATTTGATGGGCTCAGTGGAGTTTTACGTGCCTAAAAGTTTTTTTCCCCTTTATATACCGTATATAAATGAAGACTCTGTCGAATAGTTTTAGTCCCACTTCAATTCACTTGACTTAAAGCCTTTTCTCCACCTTACAGGTCCACTTTGTATTAAGCTTGTTGGCTGTTTTTGTGCATTTGCTTTATTCTACTTCTTGTCTTTGATAGCCAACAATCACACTAGTAAGTTTAGGATGTCAGAGGAGTAAATAATCTTATTTTAAACCAATTCCAGCTGCTTTCAAAATAAAAAATAATTTAAATAAGAAGTTGGTGAGTAACTCATCAATCTTAGTTTATAGCAGATTTATTAGATCTATGAGGATTCTTCTATTTTGGGATTCAATGGGAAAAAGTATTTTTCCCACCAAAAATGTTTTACCTTGTGTAGGTTAAGTAAAAAAAAAAAGAAAACTTTTTGTTTCACGTGTTGCAGTTTTAAAACAGATTTGCAACATTTTTAAATTTTTTATTGCCAAATGAATATAACTTAATGCTTAACATTGTTCTCAGTGATGTCTTAAATTTGTCCAATAAAATTTGCAAATGATTTACAGCTTATCCACCTTTGCTACAGGATGACATAGAAAGTGGCAAGCTGTTTTTCTTCTGTTTCAACATGACATAAAGCCACTCTGTTATCCTTCACTTCCCCTCTCGCTCGCTCTCTCTCACCGGAATTTTCCTTCTGCATTACGTGCCAGCAAATGCGCAGGTGATTTCCACATGAGCGGCTTTGGGAGGAGAATGGTCAAAGTTCTAGGTTCAAAGTCAACAAACCGCCATAGTCTTAAGATGAAGGACCCTATCGGCTCCTGCTCTGTGAGTACTTGTTTTTAAAGAAATGAGAGATAGCCTGTGTTTGGTTGTAAAATAAACAGTGTAAGACTGCAATGCAATATTTGCTGAGATCACACTACTAACTTGATTTGGAGACAGTTGTTCCAGGAAGTTCCTTCTCTACGTGTTAATCACATTGAGTGTTACTCTGTCTTTCAGTATAACCAACTCTATCAAAACATAAAACAATTCTCAAAACATGGGGAGTGCTTCTTCAGGGAGCTTATGGGGGTCTTCCAGCAGAGGTAGGTTTGGTACAGTTTTACATAAGAACATTTGAATTGGCCTTAGAAGTTACCTTTATCTCTGTTCCTGTCCCTGGCTTCAAACTTTTCCGGTTTAAGGGCCGAGCTGGAGTTTATGTACGCCAAAGGCCTACAAAAACTGGCAGGCAAACTGATCAGGGCCTCCAAAGGAATGTCAAACAAGTAAGGGACACAGTGTTTTATTTTTAATTATCTCTGGCTTTTCTCTGTTTTCTGTCTTAACATGAGCTCTCCCTGGGGAATTACTGGCTGCCTCATGATATACAGAAATGATAGTATCATGGGAAACTGCGTGCACTCAGCAAGTTGAATGTGATCAAAACATTGGCAGGTGTCAGACTAATTAGCCTACAGCTCTAACCTTTCCCTGCTGGCTCCCCTTTAGTTCCACCTACAGTGCCTGGTGTCATGTGTCAGATGAGATGTACTCAAGAGCAGACGCCCACAGGTAGTTTTCCACATGAGTTCACCTCATAACTAAATCTGTTCACACATTAAACAAATGCTGAGAGATTTTAAAGGTTAAGTGTGGGCCCATGTTTTCATTTCAGATCATTAGGAAATGCATTTCAGCAAGAAGCCATTCTGGAAATACGACAAGTTTTAGATGAGCAGAGTAGGAGAAAAAGACCTGTACGTTATTTATTTCCTCCATTTTCAATCCTTGCTTTTGCTTCAAACCATATTATAACGCGTCTACAATTCTGCGTTTCCATAGCTTGATGGTGTCATTGATAGAAATTGGAAACTTTTCATTGCTAACTGGAATGAGCAACTTAAGGTAAGCAGTCTTTCTGATGAACAAAAAAAAATTTGGTTATAAATATAAAGAGATAAGAATCAGCAATATGGAGAAAGCTGAATCCCACATGTGTTAGCAGTTTGAGTGGCTGACTGAGGATCTTACCAAAACGTAGCATAAATACCTGGACTGGACAAAGTAATGAAAACACCGTTGAAAAACAGTTTAACATTGAGTTGGTGCAATGTGTGCTCCAACGACTGACAGAGTAATTACTTTGGGGCAGTTGCAGAGGAGTTTGCTTTTATTCCCAAAGTCAAACCCGTTTCCTCTCTTTCAGAGATGATGGTGGGTGGGAGGAGCTCAGAAGACACCAGAAATGTTTATTAATACAGAGATCTGGTGGTTGTGTAGCAGTTGGTCACACAAAACTGACCAATACTGTTAAGAAGTAACCACACAATGCAATATAATGAGTTATTACACAACAGAGATAATGCAACTGTGTAGTCTATAATTCATGCTTGGAGTCAGACAGATGGAATTACAGGCTCAATAAAAGCTGCATAAAAACAGCAGAATAATATTTAAATATACCCACCTTTGAATAGTGGAAGTACATAAAAAATAAAGTTCAGTTGGATTTATAAGCTTATCTCAGCGAGATGTATAATCTCATTGTGTTACCTGTGTATGCTGGTGTCTTTGTAGCTACACGTCTTCAATTTAGCATTTCAAGCTTGTTTTTAAAACATCTCAGCTCCTGTCTGCGTTCCAAAGTGCACACTGGCAGAAAAAAATAAAATCCTGGAAAGATGAAGAGTTAAACTCAGATGCACCGTTCTGCATAGCATGATAACATAGTGAATGCAGTGTCACTTGGAATTAAGCGTCATAATTTAGTTACACTGATGATGTGTCTGTGCGATTTCCTGTTTACTCCAAAACAGCTCAAAAACAAACTGGCTGGACTAACGAGAGAACATGAAGCACTGTTCAACTTCGTAGAAAACAACAAACACATCTGCACAGAAAAAGAAAAACAAAAGGTACAGAATGTCAAGTCAGCTATTTTCATCCCTACATTAGTTTTAGTGCTCTAGAAAGGGATATTTTGGGCTAAAGATGTCACTGTAAGTAGTTTAAGTTGTTTTATTTCCTATTTTTGCCAACAGATGCTCAACAGGCTGAGTAAGTCGGCAGAAGTGCAGGCACGTTTGGATGAGGAGTACTTCAATATCAACATGGAGGGTCAACAGATGAGACTGAAGTGGGAAAATACACTGAAAAGCTGCTACCAGGTAGAGAAATGCTTTTATGCTTGTCACTTTGTGACCAATTAGCTGGTATGGTTAACAAAAGTGGCCTTTTTGTGACTGAACATGACTCAGCATCCTCTTCAAGGGTTCCTCATTTGCAGAATAATTCGTATGCAACAAGAAAGAGCAGTATGAGTGAGATTAACAAGGTTTTATTAAAGAAAAATGAGCTGCTGGTTCATATATTCAAACAAACATTGGATCAATAATGTAAACGACATGTCAATAGGAGTATAAGTATTTATGCTTTCTGCTTTTCCAGATCATACAGGAGCTGGAGAAACAGCGAATTGAAGTTCTGTGCAGCATTTTAAAAAGATATAACCTCCATATGTACAGCTTTGGACAGACCATCAAACATGTAAGATGTCCTGCATTCCATCCTGCTCACAAGCACACAGTGGTGCATGTAAGAACATAATTATTCCTGCTTTTCTGCTATTTCCAGAGCCAAAAGCAGATAGAGCAGACAGTGCAAAGGGTGGACATGGATAAAGACATGCAAACCCTGGTGGAGGAAAACAGCATCACAGATGGAGATAACAAAGCTGAGTTTTTGATGGCTGATTATTTTGTAAGTCTTCTTTTATCCCGCTCTGAGGATCTGTTGCACTTTGAAAAGAGATCTTTCTGCAGGCGAGCTCACTCAGGCACCCATTCAGAGACAAAAGCCTCTCATCTCTGCAGGAGGGATCTTTTTGATGAAAGCATGTGAAATGTTCTTCTGATTCTGCAACAAAGCCTGCTATGAATCCTGTCCTGTGGCTTTTCTGTTTATTGTTTTCTTCTTTACACTCACTACTGTATATTTTTATTTAACAATTAGGTTAACAATTATTTAACAATTCGTTTTCTTCTAAAACTTAATGGCTGATTTACTTTGTTTCATCTACACAAACAGAAGTGCGGCTGAGTTTAATTGTGTTGCTTTTGACTATTAAAATCAGATGACATTTAAGCTTAACACACACAGGTCACTGATTGATAGCAAGCCAGGGCAGTGATACTATTTTCTCATGGATTTTTAGGAGGAAGACAGTAAATCACTGATGGATGGAGACAGAAGAAGAAATGCGATCAAGCTAAAACTCCAGCGTCTAGAGGAGAGCATTACAAGGACAAAGAAAGAATGTGAAGGTATGTCAAACTTGTTTTTTTTAACAATTTATAGACAGAATATTCCTGTTAGTTTTCATATGGTGTCATTTAAATCCTGGGATCATATTGCAGGAATTGAAAAACTGAAAAAAACATATTCTGAGAACCCCTCCTTTTCAAACCAAAGGAACCTTGAGGAAACTGAACAGCATCTAGATGAGGTAAATAAGTCAAGCAGTAATGTCACACTTACAGCAAATCTTTGTTATATATA
>JBAMHX010000014.1:14978767-14989193 GCA_037177515.1 Pseudomugil tenellus | reverse complement strand
TATATATATATATATATATATATATATATAATTTCTATATTATCTGTTGTCTATAGTTCACTTTAAAACTGGATCTCCTCGAGGCCACTCACTACAAACTCTCCTCATCGCTGTCAGAATTAGAAGGCAAATCCAAGTCATTTCACCGCTTCAGTGAGAGCATTTTTAAATGGAAAGATAAGGTAGGCCTCATGAGAAAAAGCATCGCCTGAGTTTATGATTGTTGGGTGGATATTATAAATGAAAACAGGTATGCCTTTCTCACAGCAAGGGTAGATGGTGTGAGCAAGAAGCATGGAGCTGATGACTATATCTGCCAAAAATAAGATAATAGTTAAAATTCCATTGGTTACTTCATTTTAGGAGAATGATGCTTCAATTACCACAGAGTTTAAGTTTTTATGCTCTCAATGTTTATTTTCCTTCTGGGTTTTAAACAGACTACAAATCTAACTGGTAATTTGTAAATCAACAAATCTTTAGATCATTTACACAGAATTTTATTTGTTTCTAATTTCATGTGATATATTATCACCCCAACCACTTTTTTCCCCACTCAGGACTGCGAGCACAGTGTTGTTCAACTTTCTCGTCCAGTAAAACTAAGGAAGACACCATTCAGATCGTCACGCTCATTGAGAGCCTCCATTATTTACAAAGGACCAGTTCAGCTTCAAACACAGGCGTCTGTGGAGCCTCCACCAGATGCTACGAACCAGCTCGCTACCACAACTGCAAAGCAGAAAACTGCAGGTTGCAACACCGTTGGCCCAGCCTCGCCTCACCCGGAGGACAGCAACGGACAAGGTAACTCCTGACACTTTGAAATAAAGAAATCACATCTGGAATATACTCTGAAATGAAAGCAATGTAAACTATTCGGCAGGTGAAGCAGCAGAGTTTAGCAGCATCGGACAGTGCAAGGCCCTGTACAGCTTCACACCCACACACAGCGATGAACTGACTTTCAAAGAAGGTGAGAGGTGGATTTAAGGCAGATAGGACATTCATTTTCACTGATTTGTAATAACTGACAAAATCATGTTTTACAGGGGATCTTTTGGAGATTTATACAAAAGAAGACAATGGCTGGTGGTTTGGCAGCATCGACGGACAGACAGGTCATTTCCCATCAACCTATGTGGAAGAGCTACCTGTGCTAAGCAGCATCAAATCATCCGATGCCTGAAGGGCTGCAGTGATACACGATTACATCTGCAGATTTTTTGGTTCTGCTGTGCCAAAGATCCAATAGCAGCAGGCCGACAAAAGCTGCATTTATGCACTGAGACTTCATTTAAAATGCTATCATTAATTTTAAAAGGACTCAATTTTTATCATAATATTGTGTTTTTGTCTGTCTGAATTTTTTTTGGAATGCTCAATCAAATGTGTTTTGTTTTCTTTTATTTAAAACACAAGCTACAAATGACGTTTTCCAAACACTTTATTACATCAGAAATGACAGTAAAACAAAGATTAATTGTTTCCTAGCAAATGAGCAATGATTAAAAACAAAAAGTGTGAATGATCAGATACGTTTCAGGATCTGAGTGGGTTAAAAAAAAGGCCTCCATCCCAATGTCCTCCCAATGCAGGAAGTGATGACTAACCAATAAACACAAGCAAGTCGTTAATGACAAAAGACTTATTATTATTCCATATGTGTTCAATTCATAAGTCGCAACAAGATGACACTACCTTGTTTACTGAACAGCAATCCAACTTTGACACTTCAGTCATCCTTGTTTTCCGTTTGAATATTTTAAACCAAATCATATCAGCGGCGAGCAAGAGAGATGAATTCGCTCCTGACATTTGCCAGGAACGCTGATAAATTGTTGGTCTTCTGAAGTTGACTTTCCAAAGCTCCCAAACAGTCAAGCACAGGATCGCTGGACACAACTGTAAAAATGCAGCATTTGCATTAACAAAGAACACACTTACCATGATCTCACAATGACTACATAAAGTATGTGTGGGGCACTTACTCTGGTATGATCCGTCTTCGTTAATTCCCATTGTGATGACGTAAGCGCTGTCCTGATCAGCAGGGTTTATGTTTCGGAAAACAAACTGCAACTTTTCACCTTCAAGGAGGGACAAAAACACATTTAGTCATTTTTAATTATGTTTACTTTGGCCAAACCCAGACACCTCCTCCAGAAAGTCAATCCCAGAAGCTCATTTAAGTAGAGAAGATCAACAATCCTGATTGCCGCGCTGCACACAGATAAAAGGCAAACAGAGGAAAGGAAAATTGTATTTCTCACTACAGCTGAAACTATCAGGCCTCAGAACAGATGTTGTAACTGTAGAGTACAAATTTTATCATGCACAGTTATATTGCAAACAAGATTGGAGGAAGACACTTTACACGGGAAAAACATGTTTGCTTACCTTTAACCAACTGTGTTTTCCCGAGTATTGTTCGTATCTCCAGCCCCAAATGATCCTGAAACACTAATCTGGCTTTTTGGAGATTCCTCAGTTTGTTTTTGTTCGCTTTGTTTTGAGACTCAATTACTGGAAAAGGAAAGAAAGTAACCATTTTCTGTTACAGCTAACATGTATTTTAAAACACACTGTTCAATGTCAAACACTAACTTACACTCTTTTCTCCTGGTTTGTTCTTCCTTCAGCTTGTTGATTTTCTGGATGATGTCCTCTTTCTGCATCTCCTTTTCCTGAACATCAGACATCATCTCGGATATGGTGCGCCGCTTTTCCTTTAAAGACTTATTTTTGTGTTCCAGGTCTGCAAGAGCAAACAGTGTGTCACTATTACAACTTCCAAACATAAAAACTGCATTTCAACATGTTATCCTTTGCTAAAAACTGGAATAACAACACAAAATTTGAAAATGATGGATTCGCATTTCAACACAAAATAAGCTGAGTGATGTTACACACGACAGGTAGAATGTCGAGTAAGTTAAAGGTGAAATAATGCACGCTCACCTTTTTTGAACGCCTGTATTGTCTCAAACAGCTTGTTGTCATCCTTGCATTTCTTCTCGCATGTATCTGTAGATAATGGAAAAAAATCACATCAAATAAAAGGAGTTGCATGAGTTGGGTTATTATGTGTCATCATGCTGGAAAAACCCAAATAACAAGTTAATGTTCGTACAATGGAACTAGATTTTTTTCTCAATAATGACAAAAACAATCTTTTAAAAATGTAGATTTACTTGATTATTTATTAACCACATAGCGCTGCCACTGTTGTTTACAACCTGCATTTGCTTCCTTTTGTAGCTACAGATTATACTATATGAAGCTAATTCTACTCAGGTTTAACATTAAACCTAGGAGATTATGTCCATGCAGGAGTTTTTACTTCAAATAATATTCTCTAAAATTAATGACTGAAGTGTCCTACGATTTCCTGTAATCAAGTGTTGTGAAAGCCAAGATAAACAACTGAACAGAATATTTTTACTTATAGTTTGTCCATAACAGAATGAACTATCAAATGGTAACAAAGTGTCCTTTTCCTCAGAAAACTTAAGACCAACTTCTTTGCAAACACCTGCTCTGTGGACAACCCTAAGACACTTAGCTTCTTTTTTACTTAGCTTAAAATAAAAAATAATTGTGCTTAATACTTGTGCTAAGGTTTCTTACTGATGCGTCTTGCTTCCAAGTTGTTTTGAATTCAAATGTGTGTTGAATAATTAAATCTATTATGGGACAAGTGAAAAAATCACATCAGTCACTAAACCATCATAGTTCAAAAAGAGGTTAATAGTTAGTAAAACCTAATACAACTTACCAAGTGCTGACTTCACAAACTGTCTATGAGTCTGGGAAAGATCTGCTGCTGTGTCAATTATATCCGCATATGTTTTAAGGTGTTTATTGTGGATCTCCTCCATTGCGCTGGTGAACTTGTCGCACATGTTTGCGTCCGTAATGGATGCCATGATGTTCCAAAATCAATCTGCGATTAAAAGGAAAAAGAAGCGTATGTTATGCTATTATAACAGGGCAAAAAATAAAGTTAATGACATTTCTTATCTTATTTTGTTCGGCTTTAAGAAAGCAACTGCCCTTAACATTTAGTGTCATCAATCTGCAAGCAAACCAACAGCTGATGTGTTTACAGACATATGTAGGTAGGCTCTACATCTGCAACCCTATTCATTAATAAATAAATTGCCGCTACAAAATCACAGCAATCACTAATATAAAACCTGGGCTGTTGTTTGACGTTTTCATTTGGAACAAATCCGCATCTGTTACGTGTGCTAAAGGGGAGAATTCATAATAAAATAAGCTGTATACAAAGGCAAGCAACAAAATACAGACGCGTTAACCTTGACATTTCAAATAAACCAGAAACATCATAAAAATGTCAATAGATTTGTTACCATGGATTATTTAATAAGCTTTGTCGCTCAGCATAACCCGTGTCGTTAGCATGCAAGTGCTAATGCTAACCGGATAACATAACTGATTACGCTCGGGTAAAGTTTCAAGAATTCATCTTAACTATGCATCCAATAAGTTATCAATTGACATTAGATCACAAACCAGTTTTTACAACAGCGTGGTTCACTGCTTTCGATGTATTTGTCACTATGAACTAGGTATTTTCAAAAATCCGCGGTTTGCACACAGAGGGCGGTTACAGGATACCGGAAGTTACGTTTTCTGTTTACTTCCGCTTATAAATCCGCCTGTAGGCTATAAATGATTTAACACTTTAATGCCTGAAATAAAAACAACTGCAAAAATCCAAGTTTTAAGATCTGAAAGCTTTTGATTGCCTTTTAAAAAATCTAAGAAAAAAATACCTTTAGTAATTTTTACCATTTATTGGCCAACATATTATCATGTATAACCCTTTTATTTCTGGTGTTCACCGTTGGCAAGAGACCAGTATCATATACTGTCCAACTGGGTTTTGACATAAAGTTTCTACCATAAAGTGATACAAAATTTCCCAGAAAGGGTGTGTATCAAAAATGCAACATTAGGTATTAAAGGATTAAATAAAAAGGTTATTAGTTTCTTTCCTAAATGAAGATATACTACTACTAATACTACCACTAGCTACTACTACTACTACTACTACTACTACTACTACTACTAATACTATTATTATTATTATTATTAGTATTATTATTATTATCAGTATTAGTGGTATTTCCTTCTAAACAAGGGTTGTTGAGCCTTAGTCCTCGTCCTGAAAGTTTTAATTGTCTCCCTGTTCCAACATAGCAGATTCAAATGAATGAATCACCGTGCAGATCTTGATGAGCTGTTGGATCCATTTTATTTGAATCAGGAGTGCTGGACCAGCAATACATGGAAAACATGCAGGATTCCAGTCCTTGAGGACCCCCTTCCCTAAACATTTATCTGTTGACCAAAGAAACTTGGTGTTCTTACACCCACCATGTGGTAAATATGAGAAGTGCAGGTGACTCACAAACCTGGAGACCAACAGCATCCAGTCCAAAACTTTTTTTTTTTTATAAGACAATCTTCTTGCAATAATAATTTTTCAAAGTACTCGTATTACTGCCCATTTTCACCTTGAGAAGAAAACAAACTAAGGTTGGATGAACCCTGTAAACTCTGCTATGGGAGCCAGATGGGCTCTTTTCACTTACAGGAAGCCCATTTTGTTGCTAAGATCACTAAGAATGACAATATTAATGAGGCTGAAAGAATCCACGGGGGTTATGTCAGACACTCTCTTGTGGTGTGTATAGTGGCTAATATTTAACAATTGTACAGCCAATGTTCTATAAAATATATAATGGCTACATAGGGTGTAAACAGTTTTTTAAAGCCTTAAAATGCTGACATTTCGTGCCTTGGGAACACATTGTTATATTCCATATGAGTGAAACCATTTGCAGTTGTTTCCATGGCTTCAGTGGATGATTTATTATCCCTGCTTGTGATATAAAGTGATGGAAAGATAGGAAGAGCTCCATGGTGCTTTGACCAGTGTTGAAGAACTACTTGTAGCACACAGTAAAGAAACTAGATGGATTTTATCCACAGTTTTGGTGTGCTAGTTATACAGCACCTGCAGAACAACTACAGGGATTACCACAGCTTTCTTAGCTTCATGTCAACAGTGGGTGACCCTCGTAATATTTTTTCTGTTTATTTTCCACTCTGGTTTCATCTTAGTCATAAAGTTGGCACCAAGATGATATGGGTGGCTGTTATTGGAGACTGGTTTAATCTCATATTTAAATGGTAAGTCAGTTTTGACGTGATTTCAACTTGTTTTTGCAAAGCCTGAAATTCAATGTTTTCTTTTTTAAGGATTCTCTCTGGGCAGCGACCTTACTGGTGGGTGCAAGAAACTCACTTGTATCACAACAATTCAATTCCACACTTAGATCAGTTTCAGATAACATGTGAAACAGGCCCAGGTGAGTAGGTTTTCAGTATGCTTAAGACAAAAAGTAACATGAAAATAAGCAAGCTCTTTCAACAATGATTATTTCTGCAGGTAGTCCATCTGGCCATGCCATGGGTTCATCATGTGTCTGGTATGTCATGATCACGTCTGCTCTCAACTTTGCCAGACCCTCCAGTGTTTCTTCTGTCTGGAGCTTTCAAAGGTGGGATATGATGTTTTATTTATTTATTTCATAGTACATAAAGTTGTTTCCTCATTACTGTTTCAAATGATTGTTTTCTTGCAGGTTTCACCTCTTGAAATCCTGTTTGTGGGGAGCTTTTTGGGTCATTCAGATAAGTGTTTGCATCTCCAGGGTTTTCATTGCAACACATTTCCCACATCAGGTTATTCTTGGTCTTGTCGCTGGTGCGTTAAGTTCTGCTGTCACATATTGTTAGATTTTTATATTTTTTTTATGTTCAAGAAAAACATTTTTTTCCTTTTTTTCTTCCCTTGTGTAGGTATGCTGGTTGCTGAAGTGTTTGATCATATCCCATCAGTCTACAATGCAAGCTTAAAAGTTTACCTCCAGGTCAAAGTTTTCCTTTTTTCTTCTGCAGTCTTGTTTTATATGTTCCTCAAACTCCTGGACATTGATCCTTTGTGGTCAGTCACCAAAGCTAAAAAATGGTGTGCTAATCCAGACTGGATCCATCTGGATACAACACCTTTTGCTGGTCTAGTGAGAAACCTGGGATCTCTGTTTGGTCTGGGCCTGGCAGTAAACTCAGAGATGTTTGTTCAGAGCTGTAAAGGTAAAAACAGCTACAAAACTGTGTTTAAGTTGATGTGCATGACTGCAACTCTCACCTTCCTTCAGCTGTATGACTTCATTAAAATGCCCACTCACAACGAGGCTCTGTTTTATATACTTTCATTTTGTAAAAGTGCTTCAGTCCCTCTTGGTGTGGTTGCTGTCATTCCTTATTGTGTACATTTACTAATTAGAGACGAAGAAAGGAAACTGGCTTAGACTGTACAATCACTGTGAAATGTTGTTATGATTACATGAATTTGTGATTTGCAATAAATGATTAAAAATGGGATGGGTCCTTTTGTCAGAAATAGCAGAAACCTGTAACTTAGACTTGTTTCATTGTCATATCAGAATGGCCTATTATGTAGTTTTTCCTTTTTATTTTGTTTTCTATTGGCAGTAAAACAATGTGTATGTGCATATCTGTAAAGCTGAATGAATAATTTTGTCATTAAAGTGTTTCTTTGTAGTTAAAAACACTACATTTCTTTCTGGATAAGGTTTATCCAAAACAGTTTCATTTTTAGCCCTTGAAAAAATATATTTTTATTGTGTTTATCTTAATATGTTTTCCAGGTTAAATACCAAATAGGTCTTGAGAGCACATGCAGTTTTCAAAGTGGAGTTTCCCACTACAGAAACAATTAAGCAAAGGGCTAAACTAAATTAATCAGTTGTTTAAACAACATAGACTTTTAAATATAACTTTCAATAATAAAAAAACCTTCCAGTTCAGAATCTGTTAAATATAATTGAGTTATAAAATAACATCTGTTAGTGTTTTTATTAGACTTTGCATATGATGATAAATAAAACAAATACAATGTAAGCATATCACATCAGAAAATGGTCAGTTTGTCAACATTTGTAATGTGCTGCATTAGAAAAGCAACCCTTGCATTGACATTTTCAGCTGATTCAAATTGGTGTGAGATGTAACATACCTGATATATACAGCCCTATAATTACATGCATTAAAAGGGAGCTGCTAAATCTTGATGATCTTTTTTTTCCTGTCTGCGTATGCAGTATGCCTGCTCTGAGCGGATTGTATTATCTCTTATAGGTATCTTCCAGGCAAGTTCAGATATTAATCAGCCAAAAACTAATGAGGTAGAACAGATTCTCTGATGTAACAAGATTAGGAAAATTAGTTAAACTCCTGAGCAGTTTCCACATCTTTTCTCACTGTCTGCAGTTGCTTAGCATCAGGTGCACCAGAAGCCTGGCACTGTATGATAAAACTGTTCTGAGTGCATAAAGGCTCCAGGCCAAGCCAATCTGCAACATACATGCATGTATCTTGGATTTTCTACCACTCCATTATTACTTAGTTTGTACAGAATGAGAAACAAGATACAGTCTAATATAACCCTCCAGTTTTTCATTGTTATATGTTAACTATTTATTAGCCTCAAATTATAAGAGCAGGTTTTTCCCCCAACATATCTGGGAGTAATATGCATATTCCCGTACAAGTTGGAAAACAAACTTCATAAAATTTTCTGTAATTCTTCAGGCTTTTTTGTAAACCTCTGATTTTATCATTGTGCTTTGCATGGAGCCTAATTGAAACTGCAGCAAAGTTGAAAACACAATACAGAACATTGCATCAACACAAACACACTGAAGTACATGATGTTTTTTTTATCTCTTTCATTTGCATGAAATGAGTACAAACAAATACATACACATTTGTTTATTTACACAAATAATTATACAATCATTACAACTGAGTCTTATAGCTAATTTAATGAACAATATTTAGTATCTGTTTACCCAGAAAAATACATTATCTTTTAAAACCTGTTTTTTTTATGGTGTACATATCACAAATATGATATGTAGTAAAGCTCCATACATTCATGAATAGAGATGCTGGAACTGTAAAGTATTATCATGTTGCTCAGGTTTCTGACAAGCACTTTTCACAGCCATTTTGCAATAAATCTGCACCAAACTAATTTATATCAAATGCTCATAAATGCTACTGCAGCCATTTAGCTGAGAGAAGCACCCGTTGTGACCAGTTTATAATAAGCGCCCTTCTTGGCCATGAGTTTATCATGTGTGCCTTGCTCTATGACAACTCCACGAGACATCACTGCTATGATGTCTGCTGTCTGGATGGTTGAGAGTCGGTGAGCTATGACAATGCAGGTTCGTCCCTTTCTTGCTTCATCCAGGGCAGACTGGACAGTCTGTCGGAAAACAAAATTATCTGTAGTATTTTTCAATATGTGTTGAAGAATGCTTTACTTTTCTGTGGTGGAAAGGTGTCGATACCTGAAATATGCCGTACCTGTTCACTTTCTGTGTCCAGAGCAGAGGTGGCTTCATCTAGAAGTAAGATCTTGGGGTTTCGGACAATGGCTCTGGCAATGGCAATGCGTTGTTTCTGTCCCCTTGACAGCTGGGATCCCTGGGCACCAACCTGGGTCTCATATTTCTATCAGATTGTTAAAGTGGTGAAAAAGTGGATGACGCAAAATGACACAATTTTAGCCACTGTTCTAGTTGAGATCCTGTTTTTATTCTTACGCCGTTTTTCGCTAATAACTTTATCTAGGTTCAACCGATTTCAACAATTTTGGTATCAAAACGTTCAGCTCATTCAGGGGATGACTGCTTCTATTCAGATTTTTGATAACTCTTATACTTTTTAAAATATTTAACTTTAAAACTTTATTTTTTAACATTGAAATTAATGGAGCAAGCTTCTAGTACTTCACAAACTTCTGCTTCTTTCAGATCTAATAACTTACCTTCATAACATACCTTCAGCTAGAAACACCATTCCAACTTTAAACAAGTCACAAGGCTTTCAGCTATAGATTTACCATTTAGATTTTTTATATCTTCTACCATTTTTTAATTATGGCAGTTTTAAAATCATGCAAATCTAGCTCCACTCTAACTTTTCAGTTTTCTAAAAAACTTCAAGCAGCTTGTTATAACTTCTTCAGTTTTGGTCCTACAGACCATATTATACATCAAAATCTTGCAAATCTTCTTGGTTTCAACTTAAACCATCGCTGGAAAAGCTGTGACTTATAGGCCATTACTCACTGTGCTGTTTGATGTTTCACTGACTCAGTTGATTGTGAGCGCCTGAGCTGTTACAGGGACAACACTGTCCTGTGGATCTAGGGGAACTGTATGTATGTATGTATGTATGTATGTATGTATGTATGTATGTATGTATGTATGTATGTATGTATGTATGTATGTAT
>JBAMHX010000014.1:14913816-14951182 GCA_037177515.1 Pseudomugil tenellus | reverse complement strand
ATTACCTGCATGTGAAGCCCTCTGAGACAACTTGTTGTGATACTGGGCTATATAAATAAAATTGAATTGAATTTAAATTCATGACAACATCGTCTCAAGGCGCTCCACAGAGATCAGCCATTTCATAAAAATAGCCTTACATAAGGAAACCAACAACATAGCTTCTGTGGCAAAAATGACTTATCTTGTTACCTAAACAATGTTAACTTTACTAAAGCAGATGAAAGTATCCTTGTGGACATTATAACACCAGCATAAATTAGTTTGGCTCAATAGCATTTTCACCAGGAACAGTCTCAGGCCTATTACATCAAAGGGTAAGTCTAGACCTTCTAGAGCTTTTATCAATGTTACTTACGGCAACCAAGCTCGTCTGACTCATCTCCACAGTCATCATAATCATCACAGGCATACTGTAGAGGGATGCACTGTCCATTACTGCATTTGTATTCTTCATCTGAGCAGGGCCCATGTGTTGGGGTTTGACCTGGATGGAAAAACAAACTACCTCAAAAGGAGCTGGACATTCATATAATCTCAATTATATAGTCCTAAAAATTGTACTCACAGTTTTCCTGTTTCTCATCAGAGCCATCACCACAGTCATCAAGAGAGTTACACAGCTCGTGGCTGTAGATGCAACGATTGTTGTCACAGCGGAAACGGAAAGGACCCTCACACTCAATCTCCACTGTGGATAAACCAAAACATTCAGACTGATATCAGCTCTTTAGACATTTTAGCAGTTATGAAAAATAGTTAAAATGCTGCTTGATATAATTCAGAGGCCCAAAGAGACAGTAATATTGGGTTTGTCTGTTCTGGACTTGAATGACTGGGAGGTTTCGTGTTACATCTTACAGCAGAGATGCAGTTCTTCATCTGAGCTGTCACCACAGTCGTTATCTCCATCACATTTCCAGTGAGGCTGGACGCAGACGTGGTTCTTGCATTCAAACAGGAAGGGGGGGCAGTATGTGCCATTGGGAAAACGAGTAGCTGAAAGTCAAAACCATGATGTCAAATTAAATCAATTACTGAAGCAGCTGAAAATCCAGCACCAAACTCATGATCATCAGTCATAATGAAGTTACAGGAACCATAATAAATGGATTGCTTTGAGTTATTCTACCGGACTTATGGTGTGTTAGATACTCACGGCATGATGTCTCATCTGTGTAGTCCAAGCAGTCAGCGTTGCCATCACATTTGAATCGTTCTGCAATACAGTGTCCACTGCTACACTGGAAGTAGCCAGGATGACAAGTCCTTAGCTCTGAAACCAGCACAAAATATTAAAAAAAAGTCATGCTGAGGTTTTATTTGCAAAAATAGGGACTTACTTGGCATGATGCCTGTTAACCCTTTCATGCATAAAGGTCACTGCAGTGGTCACCTATTTACAAACTTTTTTTATATATATAGTCATAAATGAAAATAGTATATTTACAAATAAACCACTTCAATGGACAATAGGAAGTCATCTAATACACTACCACTCACTGAAGGAAAAATAAATACACTATATGACTAAACATAAGAATTACCTGTTTGCCTTAGTGATAAATAGGAAAATAAAATGATACAGTTATATTTATGTGATATTTAGATAATATAATCATTAAAATATATCATTTTATTTAGATATTTAATAGAACACAATTAAATAAATAAAATAAAAAGCAAGTTAACTATAGCTAATGAACAAAAACTAGCATTGCATGTGTCTCTACAGGTAAAATAATGTATTTGAAAAAAATATGGCATTGTTGGGCTGGTGGCTGGCGGCTGCAGCCGCTCAGCAAGGAGGTTGCTAGTTCGAACCTTTGCTCAGGCAGTAGTCTTTATGTGTAGAGTTTGCATGCTGATTATAGCGTGGGTTCTCTCCGGGTACTCTGGCTTCTTCCCAACATCCAAAAACATGCATATTATGTTGATTGCTAATCCTAACTTGTCTTTGGGGACTGAATGTGTGTGTTTGATACTTCGTCTATGTGTTGCCCTGTGATGGACTGGCGATCTGTCCGGGGTGTAACCTACTTCTAGCCCAATGACTGCTCAGATAGGCTCTAGCTAACCACAACTCTGAATTAGATGAAGTGGTTAACAAAAATGGATGGATGGATGGGTATGGCTTGAAAGGATTAAGTCTTGTATCAGGTCAATTAAGTACCTAAAATTCTAAATTTGAGCCCATGTCGCTGTATGATTGAATTTTTATGACTAAAATCACCTCAGAATATGTGAGATGCCGTGAAACTTGAGTATCACCAGCGGTGATCTGTCTGGTACTCAGCGTACAGTAGAAAAGGTGTTAATAGTAGGCTAAATAAAATCCTTTTCAGTATCTGAATGTTGGTGGTCTTGTCCGTCTATGCTTTGGACGTGCACCCCTTCGTCACTCACAAACAGCCTGACCCAGAGCCAAAACAAAGAGCCTCCACTCACCACAGTCCCTTTCATCCGAATTGTCCTCACAGTCGTTGTCATGGTCACAGACCCAACGGTTGGGAATGCAGCGCAGATTGTCACAACGATGCTCACTCTCTGTGCATGAGCGTGGCGCTGGGAGTAAAAAAAGAAACAAAGTATTGAAAACGAAGAACTTTACCATTGTAGTTACTTATTGCTTATTCATATTAGAGCCTTTTTAACTCAAAGACCATTAGAAGCGTCATTGTAATATGTATTACTGTGTAATGATATGTTCTACGATCATTTTGTTTAACTCAGAACCCTAAATCCAAGAGTCTGAATTATTCCCTTCCATTATTTAGCATTAGACCCTGAGCACCACACTCCCCCAAAGTGGTGTGAGAAGCAGTTTCTTTGCACTGAGCTCATGAGTTTGCTAAAGACAAACCCTCTTGGCATTGGCAGCGCTGAAACACAGGGAGCTGCAACACTGTGTTAAAACGTCTTTGCTTCTCCTTTGAGAAGCTATATCACCTATTAGCTGGCATGTTCTCAGACATGTTTATATTCTCCAGGGCAAGAGGTGACAAACTCCTTCACTCCCTTTTTCTGACACACTGAGGACAGGCTGTTTCTCTAACAGCTGATAAGACTTCCTCTCCCCACTCCACTCTCAGCAGAAGTGTCAAGCCTCTTACAAATCTTACAGATGCTTGATAAAATGATTGTAAGACCATTCCCTACCATCAGCCCTCTTTTCTCATGCGAACAATACAAGGAAGCTGAGGCTCAGTGAATCTACTTAAAGAGACATTTAGATGACACAGTAGCGATAGTGAACGTAACTCACTGCAGCTGCGCTCGTCAGAGTTGTCACCGCAGTCGTCATCGCCGTCACACTTCCATCTCAGTGGGATGCAGCGGTGGTTGTCACAGCGAAAGTCTCCATTAGGATCACAGGTCACTTCATCTACAGAATAAGTAGGTGCACAATATGAATGCTGGCCGTGTGTAACCTATTTGAGCTAATCAGCTTAATACCGATAACAAACACCAATGGCAATGGCACCCTGTGAAGATGCAAGGTGGAGATGAAAATTATCCGACTTTTAAAAACAGATTTTTACATCATAAGAAAGTAATTTCCTACCTCTATTTAACAGCTCACAAGCATCAGCTATTCTCCCAAATCACTAAATATAGATGCCATTTAGCCACTCCCAAAGAAAAGGACTCTATAGACACTTCTTTAATAAATAAGTATGAACCTGTCTCTAATCTCCTTTTTATATCCAAGTTTATTGGAAAAGTAGTGTTCAACCAGCTTATTCCTGAATTAAAGGGGAAATTGTGATAAATAAATCAATCCAGCTTCCGACCTCATTAAAGCACTGAAACAGCTCTGGTCAAAGTCCTGAATGACAACAGGCTGGATACTGATCTAGTCCTGGTTCTGCTGGACCTTAGTGCTGCATTTGGTACTGTATATCACAGAATACTGTTCAGCTTCCAGTCCTGTTTAAGGCTGGACTAACTTTGTTATAATAACCAGCTATGAATCTGAGTAAGCAGCCATGACTTGTGGAGTCCCTTAGGGGTCAATTCAGCGTCTGTTAAGTTTGTATAGGCCCCCTTTGGGAATAATGTTACAGGGCTTTAACGTCAACTATCACATTTATTTAGCTAATACACAACTTTCTGTATCTGTGTCACCAGATAACAGCAGTCCAATATACTTGTCTGTGTTTGGAGCAAATAAACACCTAGTGAGAGATCTACATTTAAATGAAGACAAAGCAGCAATTATTTTGTTTAGGAGCAAAGAGAAAAGAGTCAGCATTGGTAATCATCTGAAGATCAAGTATGTAAGCTTGGAGTTCTGATAGACTCAGATTGTACGTTCAGCAACCATACCAAAGCTGTAAATAGCAAGCTTTTCACCAACTCAGAAACGTCCATAGAATAAGGCCTACGCCCAGAGGTATATACCCGAACACCCCCAATCCTCCAATTCCCCAATCCTCAAATAGACACAATACAACTATTTAAAGCCGCACATATTTAGTCACAAATCTCCACCTGGTGTGGAAACTTTGAACCAGCTCGGTATGACATCAGGACAGGATGCATCCTGAGGTCATGACCTTTTATTTGCACTTGATTTGAGATGAATAGTTCAAGAGATATAGCCAAAAATCAGATTTGTCACATATGACGTGCCACTTGGTGGGGAAACCATACATCTGATAATCGTGAAATTAGAAACAGATCATCCTCTTGGGAACTCAAACATAGCATCAAAATCCAATTGTAAATAGTTCCAAAGATATAGACTAAAATGTGGGGTTTTTTTTGCATAAAGCGCCACCGAGTGAACAAACCTTAAATCCCAAAATGCTGAGATTCGATGCAGGTGGTCCTCTTGGGGAACTAAACAGGTATCAAAATCCTTTTGTGAAAACTGTTTGAGTTATCGCGCTTACACAAAGGATATCCGGTGGCGGCGGTCGTGATGAAATGATTATATCCCTGACACTCCATGTTCAGGGATATAATTAAACGTTAAGTCTCCCAGAAAGACCAGTAGAAACTCATCCATGCTTTCGTCTCCATTAGACTGGATTACCGTAATGATCTTTTAAACTCTGCTAATTCATAAATCCCAGAACGTTTCAGGTCTAGAATACATCTGTGATATTTTCACTGAATATTAACCAAGCAGAGCTCTTTGATCCAAAGACTCATCTCAACTAGTCCAGACCAGAGTCCAGACTAAACATGGAGAAGCAGTATTTAGCTGTTATGCTGCAAACAAGTGGAACAAACTGCCAGTAGAGATAAAACTTTCACCGTGTGAAGATTTTTTCTTTTTTCATCTAATCTGTACTGTAACTTTAAAATGATCTAACTTTTTTTAAACAACTTAATTTACAATGTTATTGTCAGTTTTGCTATTTGTTTCTGCTTTTAATGCTTTCTTCCACCATCTGTAATGCTTTTAACATTTTATGTAAAGCACTTTGAATAGTCTTTTACATTAAATGTGCTATACAAACAAATTAGCCTTGTGTTGCTTAAACAGTCCATTTAAAAGCATCACTTAACCAAACATATTTGTGAGAGGAAAGAGCATAAAAAACATGCAAATAATCTCTGCTTGCTTTGAGCTTAACGTGGTGTTCACTGTAACACTGTCACCAGAATTTATTTGCACCAAACAGTTTAAAAAAACATTGAAAACACCTGTCAATGAATACAACTCATCTAAGATCTTTCTGATTAAGCTTTGATTGATACTTTAAATGATACTTTAAGGAAATACAAATTTTTAAAGACAATTAAAAGTCAAAAGATGTGAAAAAATGTGTTATCTCAGTGAATAACTTGATTAAGAAATGAAACAAGATACAACGGAAAATTTCCAGACTTGTATCTATTAATTAAAATGTCAGTTTGACATGAAAGACATCCTGGTTTTTTTAATTAAGCTTCTAAAATAATAGAAGGGGGAGACAGATGTCTGGCTTCCAAAGACAGATGTGTGAGCTGTGTTCATGCCAAATTCACCCTATGTCTAAAGAGGATAAGACTGCAGGAGACAAGAACCACAGACGGGAGAGGAGTGGAGCAGAGCTGGTCTGAGCTGTCTCTACCACACGGCGCTGGGGGTCAAAGATAGCGCTGTGTTAGCTAGTCCTGCCCTCCTAGTCCTCCACCTGGCCCATCTGCTGCATTCTTACAGAAAGATTAGCACAGATCTCCCCTCCTGTGCAGGCATGGCACTAATGGAGTGAGGGCCTCTGATAAGAGATGGGAGGGCTGCAGCCGAGCGTATTTGGATCGGAGCAAGTACAAAGAGACTTATGTGAACCCTGCCCCCACGCAAGGACAGCAGAACAAAACACACTTACACATATGCATGTGGACTCAAACCAATGGACAGCTCATAAATCTGTGTTGCTTCCAGGGAGAGGTAATGCTGGGGGAGGCGAGTGGTAAGATGCTCTCCATCAGCACCTCCCAATACCATAGTGCAAAATGTTCCACAGGAGGCTGAGGTGTTGGCTAATTGCCTTTCAGTCATTCCTGAAACAACTGTCTGTATTCTTTTCAGTACGCTTAGATAAATGAAAATGTGAACTTAGATGTTGTCGTAAATTTCTGGGATGATTATTGAAAGCTCACCACAGCCTTGCTCATCGCTGTTGTCTCTGCAGTCATTGTAGCCGTTGCAGACAGACCACAGTGGCACACAGCGGTAGTTGGTCTTGCAGTCAAACTCTGTATGGTTGTCACATCGATAAGCTGGTCCCACTATGGAGAGAAAGAAGAAAGAGAGTGTTGATGGCATAAGAAATGATTCTTATTTAATCATAAAGGTGAAGAAAGTAGGACTTAAATTTAAAGCCTGAAGTTGCTTTATATTTAATTTAAGGAAAAGGTGATACTTTAGTACGATAAGCACAAATAACGAAAAAATAAGATTCACTTACTGCACTCCTCTAACGGCTCATCTGACTGGTCACCACAGTCATCATCAACATCACATTTCAAGTTTTGGGGTATGCAGCGTCCGTTGCGGCACTTGAACTGGCCAGGCCGACACGTCCTGGTAGCGCAGTGGGTGGGATCCTCATCAGACTGATCACCACAGTCATCCTCTCCATCACACTGCCACGACTCAGGGATACACCGCTTATTTGTGCATTGCCATTGGTGGCTTTCACACTGGTGTGTAGCTAGAAAGAAAAAAAAAGATTCAGCTAATAGAAATCTTGACCTTAATAAGAATGAGGCCTTTGGAAGGAAGATGTCAAAAATACTCATTTAGACTGAACTAAATGTGCAAATAAAAGCTTCAAAAAAGCTACGATTTGTAGTTAAACCAACCACATAGCACTGCGTCTTCATCTGAGCCATCAGGGCAGTCCTGGTTGCTGTTACACAGGAAGTGAGAACTGGTGCAGTTTCCATCACTGCACTGAAACTGGCCAAGGCTGCAGTGGCGTATCGGGCAGGTAGAGGGCTCATCTGAGCCGTCTCTGCAGTCCCGCTGACCATCACATTTCCACCAGATAGGAATACATCTGTTCAATAATATAGACCAAAGAAAATGACAAAAAACAAACCAATAAATTATCTGCATCATCAAGCTAATGATCCACACTATCAGAATGATCAAGAAATTCATGTGTCTTTAATTAATTAATTAATTAATAATTTAATTAAGTGTAATTAAAAATGTGAATAAATATATATTATGCTCTTTTATTTCTCCTCAGTTAAAGAACATAAAATAAAAATGCATAACGTAAAACATCTTAGTATTAGACCTTCCTGTGATAGATACACAATCATTAACAAGCTTACAACCATTCTTGAATCCTTTTTTCAAACAGTTCAGTCAGATTAACATTTAAAGTCAGTAAGCACTAAATTTTTACAAACCGTTCATTGTTAGCACATCTGTACTGGGTGCTGGTGCACATGGGCAGGCATCGGGTCATGCTTCCTATTTGAACTGTCAGGAAATGGTCGGGGCACTCACAGGTGTGTTCTCGCCCTCCGTTACGGATCAAGCACAGGTGAGAGCAGCCGCCATTGTTCACAGCACAGGGATTGTTCACTATCAAAAGAAGAGCCAGAGTCAAACAGTATCCAGCTAGCCACAGCTGAGCAAATAAAGGACCGCTATGCTGGAGTATGCTTCTTGTGAAGGTCCAGAGACTCTTTTTACTCACCGATAGGCTGCCTGTAAGGATGGCAAACATGAATGTCAAATGGTCTGTGTGTGGTGTTAACCAGGGTTTCCCGTCCAGAACCGTCATATTTATTGCCTTTCTCCACGGTGCGTGTGTTCCAGTCGGTCCAATACACAAAGTCCTCAAACACAGTCAGTGCAAATGGGTGCGGTAAATTGCCGTTGTACACCGTGTGTCTGTGCTTACCATCCAAGTCTGTGTACCTGACAGACAAATTAAAATGTTAGCATGTTTACTACTGCCCTTTTACAACAAAAGTGAACCGTTTCTGATGCACTTACTCAATGTAATTGAGATGAGCGTCTGACCAGTACAGTTTGTCATTGGTGTAGTCAATTGTGATCCCATTGGGCCACTCTATTTTTGTGGTGATGATGGCTGTTTTGTTGGTTCCATCCATTCCAACACGACCAATATATGCTTTGTCTCCCCAGTCCGTCCAGTAGACATATCTGACAAGGAGCAAAGAACATCTTTTTAGATCACATGATTCTATAGTTTAAAACAAAAAAGTTTCATTTAACATGAGCAGGACAGAGACTGACAACAATATCAGATAGTTTCATATGAACCAGTCATTTGGTACGTTCATCAGGTACGTACATCTTTGTATCAGGATCTGGGTCACACATCCTAAAATGGCAGCCAATCAACTAAAAGCATAGGCAATAATAATAACAATACATCAAAAACATATATCTAAGTTAATATAATATTTATAGTTTGGGATTGTGTATCCTTGTCATGTGTCGTCCTGGTTTCCTGTTTTATTTTGTAGTTTCCCTCCGTTACGTATTTGGTTTAACTTTCCAACCACTGTTTGTTAGTTCGCCTGGTTTTACTTAGTTAATTAAGTCTTGTTGGGTTTCCTGTTTCAGATCTTCCTTGCCAGTTCATTGTTTGTTAGTAGTGTTTTAATCATTCCTGTTTAGCTGTCCATTGTTTTAGTTGCTGTTTCTTGTTGTCACCGTAATTTCTGCTACTATTTTTTAGATTAAAACTCGATTTCCTGCATCCTGGCTGCTTTATGTATATCTGGCCTGTATTTGGGTCCTGCACCATTCTCCACCTTGACCATAGTGACTAAAATCTTTCATTTTATAGGTTTGCAATGTTTTTATATTTCCAATGATGCATGTATGTGTCCTGTTGATTGATCCTACTGATGAAAACGTACTTTATCAGTACAAAAAGTACCTCACTTTACACAAGTAAATCTCCTGGAAGTGATCAAATTATTCCTAGTTTACAAACTAAATTAAATAAACTGATATTAGAATAGATTACTATTAATAACTAAAATCTGAACAAGTTTAGCATAGCTGGGGTGAAGGCCCAAGACACATTTTCTCTTGTAGGAGAATGAAGTTAATCTTGATTTTGAATAAACATATTAATTATTAGAGTAAATGCAGCAATAAAAAGAGCAATCAATTTCTTTTCTTATTATTTCTGCAGTAGCTTTCAACATCTACTGTTATCAATAGACAGTATAGTGACAGGGTCTATTATTTGTCTCAAACTGTATGACTTAACTCACCCATATTTGGGATGCACAACAATTCCTCTGGGATTTTCAAAGCAGTAGGTGTTATTGGAATCGACACAATGTTCAGCCAGTTTCTTGACAAAACGCCCATCCAGTTCAGACACTTTGAGACAATCCAAGAAGCTGTCCACCCAGTAGAGTTTCCTGGCTACCCAATCCACTGCAAGACCCTCCCCATGCAGAACTCCGTTGACAACCACCTCTCTGTTGCTACCATTGAAGGACATCCTTTCTATCACTCTGCGGCTCACATCAATCCAAAAAAGGCGCTTGTCGACACGATCAAAGTCCAGAGCAACCACACTGGTCAGGCCTTGCAGGATGAGAGAGTAGGCCTGCCCATCTGTTGACAGGTTCCTTAGATAGTAGCGGTTGCTGAAGATGAGGTAGGGGGAGATGTTGCTGTTCTGACGGCAACTGTGCCCATCTGGCTCTCGAAGGAATCCTGGAGCGCACTTGCACACATAGGAGCCAACAGTGTTTTCACAGATTTGACTGCACACGTTGGGTGTTTCTGCACACTCGTTGACATCGTCACATGTTTTGCTGTCAGACATGAGGCGGTAGCCGGAATGACAGGTGCAGATGAAACTGGTGGGCGTGTCGGTGCAATTATGATCGCAATGGTGAATGGATGGGTCTGTGCATTCATTGATACCTACAGTTAGAGAAGACACAAAACATAGTGAAAACAGGGACAAGTTTTGGGAATTGTTCCAACACCTTTAAAATAATCCGAAATTATCTAACTACCGTATTTTCTGGAGTATAAGTTACCCCTTTTTTATAGTTTGACTGTTCATTCGACTTATAGTCAGGTGCAACCTATATACTCTGAAAATATATACTGAGAGCCGCAAGAGGACACTCTGGGCTTCTGATAACTTTATGCTTGGAGTGTATGAAAAACTTGTGTGGGGCTGATGAGAAGCAGAGGTTACTCTTTCTGCAGTGAAGAAAACAAAGCAAGTTTATTTCAGGCTGAAAGCAAGATGGCCAGAATTTGTGATACATCATGGGTCTCAATGCTTTGGTAGTTGCCAAGGATATTAATATAAAATTTACCGGCAGGTCTTATGTATTTTCCTGCACAACTTACATATGGTTTTATCCTCTTCATGAGTGATTTTAGGACTGATGTGACTTATTAATCCGGAGCGACTTGTAGTCCGAAAAATACGGTATAATATAAATTATGCAGAAAACATGTGCCTTAAACTCTGCCTGTTGTGAAATAATCTCCTAACTAGTGCTGGGTGACAAATTGTCACAAATTTTAATCATTCTCTTAAATTCCAACATATTGAAATTTTGCATAGACACTGCATCAATCACTCGAAAAATATTTTAAAATTTTCTTTTTTACTCACCACATCCTTTTTCATCACTGTTGTCTGAGCAGTCATCGTTCCTGTCGCACACTTGGCTCAAAGAAATACAATGTCCATTTTCACACCTGAACTCTCCAGGGGGGCAAGTGGGTGCTGGCGTGTGACACATGTGCTCCAGCTCATCAGACTCATCCCCACAGTCATTATCACCATCACAGACAAAGTCATGGGACAAACAGCGGCCATTTTGGCAGATGAACTGGTGGGGCTGGCATGGCTGGTACGTGCAGCCTTGCTCATCACTGCTGTCTCCACAGTCATTGCGACGATCACACCTGATTTTAAAAGATGGAAGGAAATAAACTGTGACCTCCAGACAGACTGATTATAGTTGTCATTATTTTAATATTTATCTAACCTGTAGGAGCTGCTTATGCAGAGACCATTACTGCAGGTGAACTCATTGATACCACATGATCTGTGGGTGCAGTTTTGATGCTCATCCAAGGCATCTGAACAGTCTGCGTCTCCATCACACACCCAGTCACGTGGAATACATTTCCGCTGAGGTGGCTGGTTGTTCACACAAGTGAACTCCGTACTTGAACATGTGCGATTGGCTGTAAAAACAGCAGCATCAGACAGGGAGATTTACAAGATGATAAAATACTATATGATGGTGACTTATTTTGAGGATTCAAACATTCCAGACTGTTTTCCAAACTGTATTTCCTTACAGCTGTGACTGAAAATCTTCCATCTAATATGACTGATTTGTATTGTTTGAAATAAGTCTCCTACAGAGGCTCAAGCAGAGTAGAATCTTTAGCTTCAGGCATCTTATTTTTGGAGCATACACTGGTGTGATACAAGAATCTTGATCCCCCTGAGCCAGGAAGCCAGAGAAAGGAGACATGCACAAAGTAACGAGTGAGGCAGGAGAAATCAGGAATGCAAGCTCCTTGATCTGGAGATCTTCTACAGGAGACTGAGATACTGTGCATTGACTGCCAGTGTCTGCCTTATAAATGGTCTGTACCTAAAAGATTCAGCATCCTGAACAACAACAGCATTCAGGGAGCAGAAGGAGGCAAATAAAAGAAGTTGTGGACAACAAAAATGGAGGCGAGTGTGTTTGGGTGTGAAGATGTGAGGTGCAAAAAAAATAGAAAAATGATAAATAAATTTAATAAATAAATTGTGTAAAGAAAAGCTGCATACCACAATTGTGCCTCTGGTCTTCATCGCTCATATCACCACAGTCATTGTCACCATCACAGATCCAAGACAAGGCAATACACCTGCCATCATCACAGCGAAATTGATCTGTGCTGCATGTTCTCACCGGTGGGGCTGCAAAAATAAATAATTTACACAACACTAAATGAGCTGATGTAACTGTAAATCATACCATATTCCGCTTATTTCACACCCACTGTAAATATGAATCCTTCACATTACTTTTTCACTTTTCCTATTTGTAATTGCCAATTATCTGAGGTATGCTGCCCCCAAAGCTTTTCAGCTAAAAAGAAAGGCACAATACAGCACTGGCAAAGCTTTCAAAATAGTTCTGGCAACTCTACATTCCCATGCATGGTGAGCTATCTAAACAAAAGCCAAAGTGAGGCTCTGTAACCCCCAGTGGACAAAGAGAGGGGGAGGGGCTGTTTGTCGGAGGACATTGAAGGGCGTCACCACAGAGGAATGCGGCACACAATGGGAGGCCTGACTGACCACATCATCAACAAAGAAATACACCAGTGACTTGCCTCTCTGCTACATCACTCACAGGAGTCTCTCACAGATGCAGAGTGGCAGACAGACACCTACACACAATAATCAAGCAGCTGATAAAGGGGTGGGGGCGGCAACACAAAGCCACAAGGCCCATTTTGGGTGTGAGAGAGTTGTGCAACACTCACTGCACGAGAGGGGTTCATCAGAGCCATCAGAGCAGTCAGACCCTCCATCGCAATACCAGTGGCTGGGGATGCAGCGGCCGCTGGAGCAACGAAACTCTCTTTGGGAACAAGTGGATGCAGCTATGTAGAAAAAGCAGGAGGAATAAAATCACTTGGAGGAAGATTTCAGCCATTTTCAGGACTTATTTGACATATTTAGCCAATGAGAACAATTTAGAAGTGACTGTCGTCTTCATTAACTGCTCAATATATAATAAACCACTGAGGATTTACTATGTATATAAAAACTATGAATGAGTTTACAGAAGACATTTACAAAGTTTCTGCATTCAATTATATGTCCTTTTCAAAGGACATATAATTAAAAAAGAGTATTTAAACTACAAGTGCATGACAGAAGTTGTACAAAACTGACTTTATCATAAAAATGCTGCTGAACTTACCACAGTGAGTTGGGCTTTCATCACTCATATCCCCACAGTCGTTGTCTCCATCACACAGGTATGAACGCGGGATGCAAATGTTGGTAGACTGACATTTTGTTTGCTCCGGCTGGCAGGTTCTCTCCGCTATAACAATTATAAATTACAACATATTAATGCAGCAGGGATCCACTTTGAGTGCTTACCTTTCTTTAACTTTTATAACTTGCTATACTCACGGCAGTTTTGCTCATCGGAGGTACCATTGTCATAGCAGTTGTTGATACCATTGCAAACATAGTCTTTTGCAATGCAGCGACCATTGTTACATGAGAACTCTGTGTTAGGGTCACAGGGTCTGAACTGACAGCCTACTTCATCACTGTTGTCTCCACAGTCATCATAGTGGTCACAGCGATAGTGGTATGGAACACATCGCCCATTGCCACACGTAAACACTGTTGGCTCACAGGTGTGGAAGGCTGCCAATCAGAATCAAAGACAGATCAGTCCTCTTGCCAAAAAGAGAAATTGAGATATTTAGTCAGTTTTAGGTTCATTTTACCTGACAGTACAATAAAGGATGAAAGCAACTGCGGGACTGCATGCAAAAATAAGCAGGATGATGAGTTAGAGATTATTTGACTGATTGTTAGTGAAGGAAATGTAATCACAAAGTGCAAGAATACACACCATCATGGCTGAAGATTTGCTTATGCCCTAAGGGAAAACATTGTTAAAGGAAAACAAAACACATCATTTGTTAGTATTAATAAGTTTTTTTTTAAATAAGAGAGCTACAGAGACAAAGAGAGATGACCTCTCATTACAGCATGCAGGAAAGATATCAATCATTATTTTGGAAATTCGACAAAAGCGCAAAATCAAATGAAAACATAATTAATTTGAATGTTTAAAAACAAATTTCATACCACAAACTTTCTCCAGCTCATCACTCCCATCACCACAGTCGTTGTCGTTGTCACATTTCCACTGAGCTCGAATACAGCGGCCATTCAGACAAGTGAACTGGCCTGGCTGGCAGCGAGTACCATTATCAGGGATACAGTACTTGTTGTCGACCAGGTACCAGCGGCCCTCTGATGGACACTGACATTCAGCTCCATTAGGGCCTAACGGGACAACATTTTTAAACATTTTATGCATTTTTAAATTAGGCTACTACATTTAATTGTTTTTGTTTTTCAGAAAAAAAGAGGCAGCCTGTACCTGGTGTGCAAATGTGGCTGCAGCCTCCATTAAACTGCTGGCAGGGACTGTCACACTGCTGCTGCTTGCGTGTGGCCAAAACGTGGATGTCCATTGGTCGAGATGGAAGGTTTTGAATCATGACTCTTTGATCAGATCCATCATGTTTGTTGGCTCGATAGATGCTACGGGTATTCCAGTCAGTCCAGTAGATGAACTGGTCAAACATGGTCATTGCAAATGGGTAGATGGCTGTGCTGACGATAACTTCACGGTTAGACCCCGTGAGGGAGGATCGTTCAATCTTCTGTCTAATGGAAGATGGAAGAATGTAAAAGATTTATAAACATGTCAGACACAATTAAATAGATTATTCAACAGAAGAATTTTTCAAATCTTACAAGCTAGCATCAGCCCAATAGAGCCGTTCCTCTTCATAGTCTAGGGTCAGGCCATTGGGCCACACCAGACTGCTGTTCACAATCTCTGTTCTAAAGTTTCCTCCTAAAGTTGCTCTCTCAATCTTCGCATGAGTTCCCCAGTCCGTCCAGTACATGTATCTATTCAACAAAGAAGCATCATTCATAAAAATCCAGTTTGATTTCACAAAGAAAGAATTAGTTGTGTATTTCTTACCCCCTGCAGGGATCCAACATGATGGCTCTTGGCCGTGACACATGGGCAACAATCGTTCTCAGACCACCATCCACTGACATAGAGCTGATGCTCTGGTTGACATAATCACTATAATAAATTCTTTTGTTTATCCAGTCATATGCAATACCATCGGGAGCACCAAGATCTGTCAAACGACAGAGACCATAAAAAGATTAATACATATTACTATTAATCAAATAACAACTATCAAAACATGATGAGTGCCAAACTTACCAGAGGTTACAACGACTGGAGCGGAAGAAGGAGAGGACAGGTTAATATAGCTGATCTTGCTTGCTCCTGCACCTGAACTCTGTGTGAAATAGATCCTTCTATCTGTAAGATCAAAATCCAGAGCCACTGACGTTCGAGGCACATTGACAACAGGGAAGGGCACTGCATGGTCCTCCGGATCAAGACGCAAGCTGCGCACAGTACTCTCAGTAGTGTAAATAAGGTAATCATCTGTAGACACCACACAGCTCTCTTTATCAGCTGCAAGGTTTCCAAATGCACAACTGCACTTTTTGTTCTGGGTTCCCATGTCAGAGCCTGGGAGGGCAAAGCAGAAGTGGGCACAGCCTCCATTGTCTTCCACACAGGGGTTGAAGTTAAGATCTTGGATACTGGTGGGCTGGGTACGGCGGTCAAAGATAGTAACATCCCTCAACATGTTGATGTTGTCTCTGATAACAGCAGGTTGCTCTGCACTACCTGGTTCTTTGCTTGCTTGGAAAACCTTCTTGAGATTTCTGTCCACCCAAATGATACTATTCTCAAACACTGTTATTCCATAAGGAGTTGGGTAACGGCTGCCATACCTAACTATCTCTGTCTCCCCTCCTTGGGGGTTGATACGAGCAATCATATCCAGAGAGTCATCTACCCAGTAGACATAGCCAGTTTGCCAATCAAGAGCAAGGCCTCGTGGAGTAATAATCCCAGAAGACACTAAAATAGTCCGGTTTGTTCCGTCCAAGAATGCTCGTTCGATTTTGGGGTTCTGACCATAATCAGCCCAAAACAAGTATCTGTTTCTGGGGTCTACTATAAGGTGGCGTGGCATATCCACCTGGGTCTTCAACAGCACCCTGCGAAACGTTGTGTTCAGATGGAGTACCTCAAGATATGTTTCAGTCAGGAAGGCGTTGGTGAAATACAAATTACCTGGAGACAGAATCATGTCAAGTTTTAATTTAGGGGTATCATAGAGCATCTATATAATAAAAGGCAAAGATTAAGTAAAAACTAAGTGGGACAGTGTTGGGTGAGAAAATTAGAGCCTTTTCTTGCGATACAGAGTATAGAATATTATGTTTTCATCACGACCGCCACCACCACCTTCCCCTTCGCCGTCGGATATCATTCGTGTGAGCGCGATAACTCTAGCAAATTTGAAAATTGGATTTTGATCCTCAGTGTACCTGTTTAGGTCCCCAACAGGACGACCTGCATCGAATTTCAGCATATTGGTATTTATGGTTTCCTCACTAGGTGGCACTTTATGGCTTTATCTTTAACTTGGCTTTATCTCTGGAACTATTTACAATTGGATTTTGATACTCAGCATACCTGTTTATGTCCACAAGGGGATGGCCTGTATCAAATTTCATGATTATTGGATTTATGGTTTCCTCACCAGGTGGTGCTTTGTGCACGACAAATCAGATTTTTGCCTATATCTCTGTGACTATTCAAATCAAGTGCAACTGAAGGGTCATGACCTCAGGATGCATCCTTTCTTGACATCATACTGGGCTGGTTCAAAGTTTCCACACCAGGTGGAGCTTTGTGACTAAACATGTGCAACTTTATATTACTGTATTGTGTCTATTCAAGAATTGGGGAATAGGAGGATTGGGGGCGTTCGGCGATCTACCCCTAGTCGTAGCGTCCGACGGCATACATGTATATACATGAATGTGGTCAGATATTACATTTACATTTCATCCATTAGTTTTAAATTGAAAAAAATACATTTTTAACATGAAACAAACATTAAATACACATTTTGGAACCTTGGATAGTTTATTCTTAGTAACAAACGTTTTGGTAAGTATCACATCTTGTATTATGTTCTATAGTCACACAAGTTTACAGAATTCTTTGGAGGTATTTTGGCCATCATTGTTGCTAAACTTTGAGACTTTGAGGTCATCTTTAAGGCCTAACTGCAGAGCTTTGCTGATTATTAGATCGAGGCTAATGTGACACCCAGCAAAAGTTTGGCTTGCATGTCTTGAGATTTCTACAGTGGACCACTGTATTACTTAGGATTATAAATCACAAATGTTTTCTTTTTTTGGTACAGAAAATATGCTTTTTGCAAATAACACTAAAATTTAGTTGATTCCAAGCACTTGCATCTCACTGCAAGAAAATTCTAGGCTAAACCTCAGCTGGGGCTTCCTAATGGAACTTGCATGTATGGACTGGTTCTCTCATGGTACTCAAGCTTTCTGCATTGTCAGAAGTATGCATGTTAGGTTAACTAGTGATTCTAAAAAGACTTTTGGAGTGTGTGTGAGTCTACATGGTCATTTGTCGTATTTCTCTGTGTTGACCCTGTGATGGATCGCTGAACCTGCCTCTTACATACTGGCTATTGGAATAGACCTCTGTAATAGGCTATGCACGCTATAGTATACCTTTAAACAAAACATACTTAAACAAGGTGTATGCCATCAGAAGCAACGGCTAGGGGTATATTCCTGAAGACCCCAATCCTCCAATTCCCCAATCCTTGAATAGACACATTAAAATAATATAAAGATGCACATGTTCAGTCACAAAGCTCCACCTTTCTGTGGAAACTTTGAACCAGTCCAGTATGGCATCAGAAGAGGATGCAACCTGAGGTCAGGACCTTTCATTTGTATTTGATTTAAGGTCAATTAAACAAATAGTTCAGAGATATAGCTAAAAAACAGATTTTTAGTGAATAAAACACCACCTGGTGGGAAAACTATAAAGCTGATAAGCACGAAATTAAATACAGATCATCCTCTTTGGGACATAAACAGGTATACAGAGTATCAAAATCCAATTGTAAATAGTTTCAGAAATATAGACAATGTGATTTTTTTTGTGCAAAAAGCAACACCTAATGAGGAAACCATAAATCCCAAAATGCTGAAATTCGATGCAGGCCATTCCCTTAGAGACCTAAACAGGTACACCGAGTATCAAAATCCAGTTGAAAGCTGTTCAAGTTATCGTGCTCACACGAAGGATATCCGGCGGCAGTGGTCGTCATAAAACCTTTATATCTCCGACACTCCACGTTCAGGGATATAATTAACATATCAAGAGTTTACCTGAAGCCCAGTCAACAGCAATGCCTCGTATCCCATTGCGCCCAATTCCAGATGTTACTACGCTACGTAATCCTGAGCCATCCGACTTGATCCGCCTGACCCCATTCTGTGTCGTTACAGTACTGCTAAAGTCACACCAGTAGATAAAACCAGAAGCCATGTGCACATCAATGTGTAGAGCATTGCGACCTGCAAGAAAATAGTTTCATACTCAGTTATTATTCTGAGAATTCATGCAGAATAAAAATGATTTATCATATAAACAGGATATTGTAAATAGTATATGGGAGTTACAGACCTCTCCCAGCCACAGGGACCATAGCCTCAGAGTGATCTGACCCTTCTAGACTAAAGCCTTTTATAGCAGAGAGAGTAGAGATCACAACATAAGACTGATACGGTGCGCAGGTCCTGTTGTCAGCATTCAGTTTAAAACCTGTTGCACATGCACAGGTGAAAAGGCCTTGTGGTCGAGGCAAACAGAGCTGCTCACAGACTCCCATGTTGTCGGAGCAGCCATTAGATGTACCTGCAGATGCTGGTTTGCATGGAGGATAGAGTGAGACAACACAGGAGTAAAAAGTTAATAAAAACAAGCAATAAATGGGTAAATGTGAACTGTATCCTTTATTTAAAAACACTTGTGCCACTCACTGTCTCGAAAATGAACCTTCAGGACTCTAAGACCAGAAACATTGTCTCGCAACACCACCTTGTTGGCACCTGTGGACTTGTCCACACGCTCAATGACCTCAAAGTCTCGGTCGGTGAAGTAGAGGTAGTTCTGGTAAACAGCCACACCCCAGGGGTGAGACAGACCTGTCACTATGGTGATTCGGTTACTTCCATCTGCATCACCACGCTCAATCTGTAGCAAATACCCAACAGAGGAACAGTTTACATAAAAAATGAGGCAGAAATTATACGATTAAGGCCAGAGCTTTATGAAAGAAAATAAAACATAAGCATTAAAAACCACCTTGCCAGTGCTTGTTACAGCCCAGTACAGTTTGTTTTCCTGGATATCCAAAGTGAGGAACTCAATGTGATCGAGGTTGTTGGTGAACAAGGTGACCAAGTTCTGGCCATTCATGTCTGCAGATGCCACCTTGGCGGGAATGCCACTCTCTGTTCCCTGATCTGTCCAGTAGAGTTTACTTGAGAAAATATAAAATAGTAGTTAGTTAATAACACAAAGTGATTCAATCAGATAAATGCAGTAATGGCATATTATCTATCTATTATTTAATAATGTAATTACTAGTCAACTAATAAAGACAGTATACTATCACAACATAAATGATACAACTACGCATGACTTAATTATGTATATTTATACAAGACATAGTTAAATATAACAACATCTGAATTGTTTGCATATAATAGTGAGGATAAAAAGCTCAGAAATGTCTTTTTTGTTTCCTGACTGTAAGCTGTTGAGGTTTAGGTTGCACTTGTAGTATTCAGTAACACATATGAGACCTCTCCAGAGGCAGGCCAGATGATAACTAGGAGGCTGTTAGACCTCAGTAGCTGTGGATATGAGTGGCAATGCCAACACGCTGTTAAATGGGGCTTACCCACGTGCTGGATCCACTGCAATGCCAACTGGACTGCCAGCACCATTTGGAGAGCCGTTGTTTGTGATTAGAGTTTTCCGGTATTGCACCTCTCCTCTCAGTTTTAAAACCTATCCAAACACAAACAGAGTCAGGTGACACAGGAAAAGCACCAAGATGAAGAATCCTTTTAAAAATTCCTGTATACACAAGTCCTTCCAGATCCTTCCCGAAATTTAATGGAATCTAAATCACAACAATCCACCAAGTAGTTTTACACAAAGTTGCGAGATACACAAGTTCCTTGGTCGAGGTAATTATTGTACAATGTAATTGTGATGTGGAATAATTCACTCTTCTATTTTAGCATTTGTCTCACCTCAATAGACTGTGTCGCTGGATTAGTGTAGTATAAGTTCTCTGTTATCCAGTCCAGTGCCAGACCAACAGGAGTGCCAAGAATGGCTGCAGGGGCAAACTCTGTCCTGTTCGTACCATCTGACTTTACCCTGTGGATTTCACCCTGTTGTGCAAAGGAGGACATAGTCACTTCACCAATGCTGAATGCAGACGTTATGTTTTTTTATAGTTTGTTCTAATAAATAAGATAATTTCAAATGGTAATTTTTATCTGAACTCTAACTTCTATCCATTGCTTTTATGTACTATTAATAAGCTTTTCCTTAACAGTGGCATCTTGAGAAAGATGACAGACAGCAACTTACCAGATGCTCCACCCAGTAGATGACCTGCTCAGTGTCATCAAAATCAACATCATAGCCGTTTTGAAGACCAGCAATAGGAACCATGGCATCATTGCTTTTGTCGTCCGGGTTTAAAGGAATGCCATATATGATGCTGTCTCTCACAACCACCAGGAAAGGATCCTCGACTAAAAGAAGAAAAAGACGATGCAACACAACTCGATGAGAAACAAACTAACAAATGAAATCTTTATTACCTCTGAAGCCCTACAACAGATCTAAGTAGGCATGCTTGAAGGAAGTGGATTAGCCCATGGTAATTAAAAACTAACAGTTGCTTTTGGTGTGTGATATCTGAAGCAAATTAAGGATCCGAACCTAAAAGACCTTTATCTATAAAGAGGATTGGCTGATGAAAGCAGGTTCCACAATCTGATTTACTTTGTCATCACAGATTAGAGTCAATGAATGGTTGTAGGGCATTTTCATTCTTGGATAATCGTTGGCTTCAGGGGGAGATTGTGTTCTGCTTGGTTTGAATGGGCTGAAACCTGAGATGAGTTAAGCTGCTGACCTAAGGCAGACTTCTTGGACTTTAAATTAAAGGTCCCTTCTCTTCTTGGGACTGTGAAAGACATACTCATATATTTTTTTAATATTTACAACTGGAACAGCAGTTTACAAGAAAATCTAATTGGGAGGCTGTTGACAAGTACTTGGATCCAGCCACTATTTAAAGATAGTGATTTAAAATATTACTCCTCTCACCGCCACTGAGAAGGCTGTCACCTTTTCTACAATCATATGTTTTCTCTTTTAATACCCAGCTGAGATGAATACCCGATGAATGCATCAAGTACTTATCTACTACACATGACCTGACTTCCTTTTCATCAAACTATGTGATGAGTGTTTTCTTCCTTTTGGCAGAATGTATACCTCTGGTGCAGGTGAACTGGTCTGCTGCCAGTGCCCAGCCGGAGGGACAGGCACACGAGTAGTATCTTGGTCCCACAGCGGAGAGTAAGCAGATATGAGTACAGGGGCTCCTCAAGCAATGATTCTCCCCTGCAAAACGTCAAACCACAAATGTTTTCCAAAAACTAAGGAGCAAATACCATATGTCCAATGTTAGCAACATCCTATAGAATTCAAATCACCAAATTCAGCTAGCAGTGGGAAGTTATGCTTGCATTTACATACCTGTTGGCTGCCTGGCTGGGTGTACTGCCACCAAACCCATGGGCTGAGGGAGGTTGAACAGCATCACTGTCTGGTTCTCCCCATGCCACTTATGAGCTCGCATCACTCGGTTGATGTATCTGTCGGTCCAATAGACAAAATCCTCAAAAATGGTAATTGCGTGGGGGTGTTGCAGTACCTTTTCATAGAGAGTAGCAAAAGAAAAAAGGTGTCTTACACACATTATTCAAAAGTAGGCTAAATTTGCTTTTCACTTTTAGATTATCATATAAACATTATCTTCAGATGAAATGCAAGATTTTAATAAAGTATGCCATTCATAGACTCACCAGATCACTGGCCAAAACTTGCTTCCTGTTCTTGCCATTATAATCACAATAGTCAATGAAATCCAAATAAGCATCAGCAAAGTAAAGCAAATTATTTGGATAGTCAATCGTTAGGCCATTGGGCCAATACAATTTGTCACTTATAATAACAGTCCTTTGCTTCCCATCCATGCTGGCCTTTTCAATGCGTGGGTTCCTCCCCCAGTCTGTCCAAAACATCAAGTGAGCACTGCAAAACAAACCGTCTTTTAACACCAGCTGTGTTTGCATTAACTAGTAATAAACTCAAAACCATGGCATTAAATGGGAAACAAAAGAATTTCTCTGACCTGTTTCTTGGGTCCAGCACAAGTCCTCGAGGGTTGGTGACATTTTCACTGACTAATACAGTCCGGTGGGTGCCATCCAGTTTAGATACTTCAATTGTCTCCAGGACATAGTCAGTCCAGTATAAGTTTCTGCCCACCCAGTCCACAGCAAGGCTTTCTGTCACAGTCACTCCACTGTCAAATATCTGTACAAAAGACACCTGTTGTTAGTTCAACATATTTAACAATGCTATACTTTACATTAAGCTAAAGATAAAATATGTATTGTAGATTTCTTCAGTCTTACCACAGTTCTATCACTTCCATTCTTGTGACAGCTCCAGATTCGGTCCTGGCTTGTATCAGACCAATAGACCCTGTCGGCAACAGAGTCAAAATCTAGGGCCACAATGTTGCGTCCATCTCTGACCAGTGACCGAATTACATTAGGTTGAGAAGTTATGTCATCTTGCACAATCTGATTCCGACTCGCCACCAGGAGGAATGCCTGCCTGGAATCTGTAAACAGACATCAAACCTGGGTCATTGTTTTTTTCATGCCCATTTTCATGCTAATAAGAGCCCATATCAGTTTTTATGAGTAGGCCAAAGTCATGCAGCAAGACGGATAAATAGACCCTACTCAAATAGCAATCCTTTGGGAATGCACTTTTGTCCAAAGAATGTCCTATTGTATGGCAAAGCCTTTCAGCAGGTTATCTGTGGGGAAGTGGGGCTCATGTCAGGCACACTCCCCATAAATACCCCTTTGTTTGTGATTATGTCCTAATTACATTTGTGATGGTCAGTGAGTGACATATATGTTATTTGTCTTATCTCTCGAAATCAGAGCAGCTAAGAATCACGAGGGAAAAGAAAGACAGTGTGTCTGATTTGCAGTCTGAGGGCCGAGCTCCCTTCACTGTGGCTCCTTCCCAACAGCCAGTGGAGTGGAGAAAACTGGGATATGTTTCATAGGCAAAATATATTGAAAGTCAAATCACTGTCAGACTGGCGATAGAAGCTATGAAAAATGATACTTCATTATGAAATTATAGGATGTTATTTAAAACTTTTTGGAACCAAAAAACCCATCCGCATTAAGTTATACCATATCTATCCTCACCTGAGGCCTTGCAGGTGCGCTGGTCTGCTTCAAGAGTGTAGCCATCCTGGCAGTGACAGCGAAAAGAGCCTCTTTCATTAAAGCAGTGTTGACTACATAGTCCAGGGGGATTACACTCATCTATATCCTCACAGGTTTTGGAGTCATTGCTGAGTTGATAACCTACAGGGCATGTGCACTGGGCCCCAAATGGCCCTTGGATACAACCATGTGTGCAGCCAGCATTGTTGTCAGAACAGCTCTCCTGATCTGAGATAAAAACAGGAAAAACCTAATTAGAGCTGAGAAACAGGATTATTTCTAATATACATGCCGTACACTAATGATGACACATTAAGGAAGCACAAACTAATATAATTGTTTGTCCTAAAGTAATTTTTACAGCTATTGGTGGTACTTGATGATCAATGAAACAAAAACATAAAGATGAAGGTGTTGCCATTCTGGACATATGAATCACAACTATTTGTAGCATTTCTACCAATGATTTGGACTTTGTTCCTACCTGGTAAAGGCTCATCTGAAAGATGTGAGAAAGGCAAGAAAGGAAAAATCACAGATAATTGTCAGGTTAATGCAAGATAAATCACACACACATGCTTGATTTTAAAACAAGAATCCAAAGACAAACACATAATATTCAAATTTTTTGATTTTTTTTTCGTTTCATATGATACAAGAAATAAGAACAACAAATTTTGAACAAAAATCTTTAGTGAGCGATAAAGAAAATTGATAAAGGAAATTAGAAAAAAAGACTTACTACAAAGTGGCGACTCATCTGCACCATTGGGGCAGTCCGGATTGTTGTCACACACTGTGGTTAGGTTGATGCAAACGCTGTGGCCAGGACACTGCCACTGCCAACTGGGACATCGGAAAGGTGGAGTGGGACAGTCTCTTTCATCGCTCATGTCCCTGCAGTCATTGTCTCCATCGCAAAGCCAACTACTTAATACACAATTTCCATTGTCACAGCGAAAGAGTGAAGAAGGGCAAGTGCGAGGCGGGCAGGCGTGGTGTTCATCACTCCCATCTTCACAATCTGGATGACCATCACATTCCCATGTGGATGGGACACAGCTCCCATCTGACTGGCACTGAAACTCACTCTCATGGTGACACATCCCTGGGGGCCTGGTAGCTGGGGCATAATAGGAAATTAAACAGCTACAACTTAAAAGAGTGAATAAATATTAGCAGTTTTCTATTAACAAACGGGTGACAGCAAGTGCCATCTATAATCCAAGGAAGTATTTAAATACTTACGACAGTTTTGCTCATCTGAGCGATCACTGCAATCAAACACCCCATCACATCGGTAAAAGGAGTTTACGCACTGGTGACCACGCGCACACTTGAACTCACTTGCGGTGCAGTTATAGACTTGAAAAAATACAGAATAGTATGTTACTGCTAATATATGCAGTTAAATATGTGCAGCAGAGCTAATGAGAGCAACAAACTTAACAAAAAAATATGTATTTTAGGGAGTATTCAGCAGACCTCTGTAACTTCATCAGGATAATTAGTAAAGAAGCAATTGAGCAACGAATGTCTGTACAACTGAATCAACTCTGCTAATAAAATTATGAGAGAAACAAAATGCATGTCCAATCATTTGTAATATTTTACACATCGTGGCTATTTTAAATAAAGAGGACACCACTGGGTCTTAAAATCTGGACCAAAATCTAAGCTACAAAGGAACAGTACTGTGAAAAAAAGGGGCATCCTTGTTGGTTATAAAGAAGTTAGGAGGATAGGTAGCAGCCAGGTGCTGCATGTCAACATGCCAAATGCACTTGAATCATTATCAGCTCAAGCAGACATTTTGAGAGTTTGTTGGTCTGAAGCCCTCAGATGTGTGTTCACACATTGTTAAGGGGATAATGGATTGTGCCATTTGGTGAAAAACAAACATAGTCATTCAAACTGTCAAACATTGTGGTGGATAGGGTTGATTCATCTTGTTTTGCAGCTACACAGCCTAGGTACACTCTAGTCATCGAGTTCCCCATTAACTCCTCTACTATAAGGTATTCAAGAGTCAAATGAGAGTATATTGATCCTTCCCAATAAGCCTAAGCAAAGCTATGTCATTCAACAGGAGCAGTAAATCTACAACAAAAATAGACTGTAGGAGATAATCATGACATTAAAAACGAGATAGAAACGCTGGTAAGGAAGCCTAAGAAAGCTGTGCTTGAACAAATGCCAATAATCTTCAGTAACATAAAGCAACGTTAAAAAGAAAAGCCGACCAAATTTCCTCTACACAGAAGTGAGAAACAGATAACATCATACAAGAACTTTGTTATTGCTGATGAAGGTACTTTTATTGTGTAATAGTGTTCAAAGTGTAAGTTACTAATTCTAAGATCTAGTAGGAAATATACAAACTATTATATCTCCACACATAAAACCTAAAGATTTAATTACATTGCTTTGCATATGACCACTTATATAGAGAAAATATAATTTTATAAATTATGTAAAAAAAAATGTAAAAACAAGGCCTATGCAATCGGAAGTGACGGCTAGGTATATATCCATGAATGCCTCCAATACTCAAATTCCCCAATCCTCAAATAGACACAATACAATAATATAAACAAAATTCCACCTGGTGTGGAAACTTTGAACCAGCCTGGTATGACATCAGGACAGGATGCATCCTGAGGTCATGACCTTTTATTTGCACTTGATTTGAGGTCAATGAGAGAAATAGTTCCAAATATATATCCAAAAATCAGATTTTTCGTAAATAAAGCGCCACCTGGTGGGGAAACGATAAATCTGATAATCGTGAAAATTAGATTAGACACTATTGTCCAGCGTAGAAAGCCACTTACTGCATCCCTGCTCATCCGCTCCGTCAACACAGTCCCTGTCCCCATCGCAAACGTAGTTAGGGTCTATACATCGGTGGTCAGGACACTGAAACTGCCCTGGATGACACGTACTTCCCAGATCTGTTGACACAAATTGTCACATATGAAAATGAGCTTCTATTATTTCTCTGCCAATACATGATATACAGTACGTTTCTCTATTTTTTAAATAGCAACAACTGTTCTTGGACCATCACTTACTTCTACATGCTTTGTGTTTTATACATACCAGAAAACAAATCCCTAATCTTTTGGTAGTGTTTGTTTTTCTGTTTATTTACTTCAGACTGTGATATTTATAGTGAAATAAAGGAGATGTGCAAAACACAAAACATGGATTAACAAAACAGAAAAGGAGTCTGTCTGAAAGGGAGTGGGAAGAAGAAAACTTATTTAATCCCACCCCATTAGATGTGTTAGTGTCTATAAAGATACTCACAGCAGTCAGCTTCATCTGAACTGTCCCCACAGTCGTTATCTGTATCACATCGCCAGGTATGTGGGATACAACGATGGTTGGCACAGGTAAACTGATTGGCAGGGCACGTTCCAGGCACATGTGTAGGGCAATTGATCTCATCGCTGTTATCAAAACAGTCATTGTGCCCATCACAGTGCCATCCTGCAGGCACGCAGCGCTGGTTGGCACAAGTGAAGGCAGAGGGGGAACAAGTGGTGTCTAAACAAAAGAGGAAAGGTCAAATAAAAACATGAAACTGCTTTTCTCTCTAATCAGATATGGTCTATATACCAAACTGACCCATTTAATGAAAAAGAAAAAGAAATAAAATGCATTACTGTTAA
This sequence comes from Pseudomugil tenellus, assembly GCA_037177515.1. Lineage (NCBI taxonomy): Eukaryota > Metazoa > Chordata > Actinopteri > Atheriniformes > Pseudomugilidae > Pseudomugil > Pseudomugil tenellus. The sequence goes on along the minus strand of JBAMHX010000014.1, from coordinate 14,923,668 downwards.
TTCCACAGTTGACCTCGTCAGTGTTGTCATGGCAATCGTCAACACCGTCGCATCTGTAGCTGTTTGGGACACATTTGCCGTTGCCACAGGAGAAGGAGTTGGCTCCACACTGCAGTGTGGGGGGCTCATTGGAAGGGTCCTCAACACATGTCTGTTGGTTGAGAGACAGCTTCATGCCATATGGGCAGCCACACACCCTCTGTGAGTCTGGTGCTGGGAAGCAGAAGTGGCTGCAGTCTCCATTGGGATTTGTCTGCCTGTTGCAGAAGTTGGAGCCTGAGTAGGGCCAGAAGAGGGTTATTTTCCGGGAATATGACTAAAATAAGCTGCAGCTACACATGAATAGTGAAGTGAGTAAAATAGTGAGTTAAGCCTACACAAAACAGAGGACACCCATGGCGTGTCCACTAATGTGTCCTCTGTGTCTAATTGAATTTCATTTTTGTTGTTTATCAATGTCTTTATCAATCCTCTTTTTTATGACAAGCTTTAGAATATGACCCCTCATGGACCCTGAGGTCCTCTGGTACTGGCATTTTAGTTGTTCCCAAAGTCAACACCAAAACCTCTGGTGAGGCCTCATTCCACCCCTACAGTCCTCGACCATGAAGCAGTCTGCCAGAGAACATCAGAGCTGCAGAGACTGTTGATGTATTTAAAAAGAGGCTCAAAACCTTCTTTTTAGCTTAACTAATAGCTAAGTTTAATTAAGTTTTTTTTTTTATTATTTTGTATTAGTGTTATTTCATCTTGATTTATAATAATCATTTTGATTTATTTTTACTTATTATTTATAACTATATACTTTTTCATTTATTTTAAAAATCACTTACTCATGTCGTGCACAGTTGTGGTAATAGTTTCATTGTATACATGGTGTATGTGCGTGTCTATGCACGAGTGCATTTGAGAAAGAGCGAGACTATAATCAGGTGTGTGTTTTAAAATAATTAGGTTTTATTTAGGTGTGTGTGAAGATTTGCTTATAATGTGCTAAAACTGTTTTATGTAAAACACGTTTTGTATGATAAGTGCTTTTTAAACAAACTTTGATTTGATGACAAAATAACTGACCAGTTTGAGTGTTGGAGTTGAATGACTTCACGTGCATGATGTGGCTTATTCCTCTTCTAATGGTCACCATCTCTCCACCATCAGTCTTGCGCACACGCACGATGCCACCCAGACGCCAGTCAGTGAAATATGCATAGCCTTCATACAAGAGGAGCAACAGAGCGTAACATGCATTACCTTATCATTCATCGACTCCTACATATTTTTCTGACATAATTAAATCGGGATCACCAAATGAAAGGGAATAGAAGTAAAATGAACTTTCTCCTTATGCAAATCAAAGGATCAAGCACTGCATAAATAAGCAGCTTATTGTTAATGCTAGTCATTACCTTCAAAAATGGTGAGGCCAAATGGATGAGAGATCTGGGTTATGCGATCCAAAGAAAGCCTTCTCTGTCCATCAAAATTGCTGTGCTCAATTTTGTCAAAGAAAGCATCCACCCAATACAAACGCATTGAGCTGTGTAGAGATCAAAGCAGGGGACTAAGGTTAAAATAAATAGAGAGATACATACTACTTTTTTTTGTTTTTAAGTAAAATTTAAGGATTCCACTCTTCTAGATGTTAGGCAAACTAAACAGGTGATAAAAAATATGTTGTAGGACTGATCTGCTTGGCACTTTAATGGAAATACTTAGCTCACCTCCAGTCGATAGCTAGGCCATTTGGCCAGCCAAGAGTAGTGTTTACAATAGATCGGGCATGTGACCCATCACCCCAGGCCCTCATGATCTTCGCTGGCCTGTACCAGTCAGTCCAAAAAATATACCTGATAAAACATAGAATAAGAAGGTTCAATCTTATTTTTCATGCAAAAATATCTTAGCTTGCGTTCTGGAATTGCACATTCCTGAGCAATGATTTATTTGAGTTTGTTTTGGATACTCCTGCAATGTAGATCTCTCGTTTCAGCCACCTTCTTAGCGTTAACTACAATATTGTCCTTCACACTAAGCTGATCTTAGCTTTTGCACACAGAGACCCTACGACTTTGAGACACTTGAAACAGCTTGTTCTAAATAAGATTTCATTTTATCATCTGGGAGCTTATCAATATACTTTATGAATGAGTCTGCATAGTTTATTATGTCAAATATATGCACTTATGGATTAAAGTGTAATCATTTTGAAATAGTTAGGAAATATGGGTTGAAAACTAGTTAAATGTTCTCAAACGTATATAGTCCTGGGCTGAAAAGGGGGTCTATTTTGTTGTTTGTTTTGGGTTTTATTTATTTTACTATTGTTTTTCTGTTTTGTTTTGTTTTACTTGGTTCAAACAATGTCTCCTCAGGGGTCTTCAGTAGCAAAAATTGTAATAATTTTTTTAGAGTAAACACTTAATTACCCAATCAAAGGATGCACCACAATTGCCCGTGGGTTGTTGAGGTTTTGTATAATGGCTCTTCTGGACTTATCAGCAAGCTTCATGACAGATATGCTCCTGTATCGAGGATCAGTCCAGTAAAGGTTTTTTGAAATCCAGTCGTAAGCCAGATCCTCCACTCCATCCACTCTGTTGGCTGCCAGTACCTCCCTGCCTGTGCAGATCAAAGCACCATTTAACTCGGAGATGAAAGAAGAACACATTTAAATAAATAGGCTGTCAACTTGCATTTTCTTCTTGTGGACTGGACAGAAAAAACTAGAGCAACTCCAAAAAACAGCATTACTGAATAGTGCAGTGGTTTTGCTATACTTGTGTGTTGTGACTACCTGCGAATCACACACAGACTACTTCAGCATTTTAGGTGTTAGCTTAGAGATCAATAATCATGGTTTTGGGGTCAAATATTCCTGTTTATTCTTTTTATTCTCTTTGGGAACTATTTCGCTCTGTCCACACAGTTGTCCAATCCCTCCCCCACAGTACCAGCCAACCCTATCGGCCACTCCCTAAACTCCCTGTATAAGCCTGGCTGAAATCACATGGTCGACATCTCCACTAAGAAAGCAATGATCCCGAGATGCAAACACACAGAAAACACTTCAAACATCTTTGCTGCTGATAGTTTTTTTTTTTAACTTCAACAGTCAAGCTATGGATTTAAAGAATAAATAGCACAAAATAATCACCTGTCCCATCCACTTTTTGTTTGTAGATAATATCTTTGGCTGTGTCAGAGAAAAAGATAGTATCATCCTCTGCACTAAAATCCACTCCAACGTAGTAAGAGGGTGATTCAGTGATCGGCAGGAAGATGTCCTCCTGAGAGGAGAGGTTAAAAGGGATCCCTCTCACAGCCAGCTGGCTGGAGAACAACAGAAACTGCCGCACAGCTGTAGGAAAGAAGCCACAAGACAATGTGAATCAAAACAGCTATTTATGTCTGCTGAACACAATTACCATTTTACAAACATTATGTCACAAAAACATTTTTAATAGGCATGTTTCAGGGTGTTGCAGACACTTTTAACCAGGACCCTTAATGAGGCAGATAACAGATCACAAGTTAAATATCTTCACTTACCCACGCAACGCTTGCCATCAGCCTGTAGGTCATAGCCCATGCAACATTTGCAACGGTAGCCAAGTCCTCCATTGTCACTTCTGTGACTCAGAACACAGATCTGCTCACATCCACCTTTGTTTACACTGCATGGATTTGATGCTGGAAACAGGAAAACAACCCAGTTAGCTAGAAAGTATATGTGACAGACATTCTGGTGGTAAAAAAACACAAGCAGGTAAAGTTGAACTATATTACCACTAAGCTGTCAATTCAGAATTTGTAATCTAGAAATGTAAAAGTACTAACTAGAACTTTGATAATAAACAAACAAAATATCAACATCATGTTGATAGCATGACTCAAAACAGCAAAACATCGTTGGTCAGAGATTTGTTTTTATGTATCTTCAATACTATTCGCTATTTTAATTATAAAATATTATTCACAGAACAAAGAATAAACAAAAAATGTATTTATCTGATTGCAGAACAAGTTTTCAACTTTTAAGCTGACTGGTTGCGACCAAAAGGTTTTGGTCACAATGAAAACGGGATTCTTGACAGTCCTATTTAAAAACACTAAAACAAAGCATTTAACTTGCTTGTGTTTTACCTTCAGGTTGTTTCAGCTGATGAACCACTGCAACTCCGTGTGGGGTCTGAGATGTTCTATAAACCACTTGAGGGTTGCTGTCAGTGAACTTGTTGACTTTCATCACAGCCATCTTAGTCCAGTCCGTGAAATAGACATTATGTTCAAACAAACTGATGCCAAATGGGTGTGGGACCACAGCACCTCCATGAACGACAGTTTTTCTATCAGAAACATGTCGAAGATATCATTAGAATAACAATGAACAAATTATATTCCTAGCTAAATGCATATTTATCTTCAAAATGTTATTGAAACACATTTATTGAAAATATTAGAAGAGGTTTTCTTTTGGTAAAATGAAAACACATACCTGTGGAGGCCATCATAAGTTGCAGTTTCAATGTAGTCATAGCGACTGTCCACCCAATAGATGCGCTGAGCCTGTATGTCTAGCGTGATACCAGCAGGCCAGCCTAGTTTACTCCTAATAATCCCAAAACGATTGGTTCCATCCATGAAAGCCCGCTCAAGACCTGGTTCTCCATTTGTTGCCTCCCAGTCTGAGAAAAACATATACCTGTAAAAGAAGGAAAAAATATTAAAAGGTTGGTTTTAACAAAAGTTGGATCTTAACATCAGGGCTGCTAATCACAGCTGACCAAACAAACATCTAGAGAGAATCTTAAAGAGGCTTTTCCCTTTTTTTAACTAAGCATAACATCCACAGGAGGACATTATGTCTCCAAGTGGGTGGTTGTGCATCCCGCCAACAGCTGTATGATAATTCAAGATAAGCAGGTTCTGTGTAGCCACCTGGCTATCCCTCTCCTGAACTATACTATTGGATTACAATCAGGTATGTCACTTATATTGCTCTTAACTAATCTACCTAGGGCAATCTACTAATCTAACCCTCAACCCCCACCCTCACCTCACACCCCCTCATTCCATTCCAATGGTGCACAACACACACTGAATGTGAGCAACATGGGTGGATAGATGAAAGGATGCAGAGACATGTGCTTACCCAACAGTGGGGTCCACCGCCAGCCCTCTAGGGTTTCCGAGGTTTTCGGTGATGAGCGTGACCCGGTTACTTCCATCAAAGTCCACCATGTCAATCCTGTTGACGCTGGCCTCCACTACATACAGTTTATTGTTCACCCAGTCCACTGCCAAATTCTCAGGGTAGTCAACTGATACATTCAAAACCACCTGCATGTTGGAGCCGTCCATATGGACCGAAAAAACCTGTACACAAAAGACACCATTGTTTTCAGAATATTGCTCCTTAGGTGGTCACTCTGAGATGCATATGAAAATTTCAAGCCCAGTGACACAATTATTCAAGTAACTTTTAATAAAACACTTTTAAGACTATTTGTTCATGTGAACGTCACTGGTTGCTGACAAGGGAAGAATATTTTGTTCTAATTTTTTCACCGCACAACAAACATTTACAACCTACCTGCAACTAAAAACAGTTGAAATATTTGTACCCAGAATTTTATTTATGAAAAAAATGCTTGAGTATACTAACAACTAAATAGGACTTGGAATCTAATCCATAAAATATATTATTTTACACTACTCCATAGTACGCATGAGTACTTGAAGAGCTATGAAAAGACAATGAACTAAAGATAGTAAAACTATTTGGATATATGGAGAAAAAAAAACATGTGTGCCCTTTTTTTATTAAATTTTGTGTCTTATAAAAGACGCTGAATTGGATTTTTAAACCTGTCACAATTACACTACGATAGAAGTTTCTTCCACTGGAAGCCTTGGCACTATGCAGCTGATTTAGAGGGAGGAGGGGACTGCTTTTAGCTGCTCTGCTTCTTTAGAAACTAGATCCAGACATCTAAAAAGCAGGATTTTCAACTGACCTGTTTAAAGAGAAACTAAAGACGTGGAAATAGCCTGGTAGTTTAACCTTTCCGGTTGCATTCACATGCCCTGTTTGTGCTCTCCCTTTTAATCTGAGGTTGCTAATATACACAGATGCCCAGTCAGAGATATGTTCTAGCCTTTCAGCCAAGTGGCTACAATTTAAACCAATGAAAAGCACAGGCACAAACTGCGCAGACTTTTAGCTTGCAAAAGAATGCATATAAATGGACGGTGCCATTGAAAACAAATACAGCATGGTTAGTTCGGACAAGGTCAAGTTACAAAAATTGCACTGTGGTATGTGATCTCCATACCAGCCAATGAGAAAGGCTTCAAGATTAAGCCATTTGGATTCCGTTACATATCTATTTCCCTTCATTATAAGCCAGTCTCTAAGGGTCCAAAAGCTATCCTATTATTATGGTATCAACATTGCTGATATTTTAAAGGATAACTAAAATTTCATCCTAGCCAGCTCTAGTCTAACTGAAACACTGACACAAAGCTGTGGTCAACTTCCTGTCAAATGTGATACTGTTTTGGAGGGGTAATACTTTATTAGTTTTTATAGCAATAGAAATTAAATAAATCACTTCATGTAGAATTATTTTTAAAAAATACCTTATTTTGTATGGTATCTGTCCAGAAGATCTTACGGAGACCATAATGGAAGTCCACCCCCACTGCGATCCCTCTGTTCTGTGAAGTAACTAAAGTTTGCAGATTGTTGCCATGGATGTCACCTATCAGCAGGTCTCTGCCATCAGAAAATACTAAAGAAGGAACTCCAGCTGCAAAGGAAACAAAGTAGAAAAAGTTACAAAACCCAGCCTGAAGAATCTATGATCTAACCCTGTTTATTCTTAACTAGTTATCTGTTTTATAATATCTCTCCTAAAATGTCTGTGGAAATTTCCAGAATGCAGGCTATAATTCAGATCCCTGACTCAGACTAATGAAGGTAGACTCTTTCAAGTCACTATCATTACACACTTCCCTCACTGAAGCTAAAGGCAGAGAGGTCAGCCTTTTAGTCAACACTCTTTCTATGCACCACAAAGGAAAGAGACTAGCTAAAACAACATTTAGCACGCAACAATGCACCAGAAAGAAGAGCAGGCACTCCATACAGAGGTTGCCAAAAGGAGAGGGGTCTATGCTAATGCAACTCATTTGGATGGATATCTCACACTCCCACAATCTGAATATATTGTATGCAAGAAAAACTTTGGAAGTGACTCACTCGAGGCGTCAGCTCTGCAGTATCTGTGCTGCTCCAGAATGTAGCCGTCTAAACAGCTGCAGTGATGGGAGCCTATCCGGTCCTCACACAGTTGATCACACACGCCCCACATGGAGCAGTCATCAAAATCTTCAGCATGATAGATACAAAAAAATAAAGAACGAGGATTTAACACACACAGCAGATTTAATATGTAATCCTTTGAACCTCAGTGGTTAAATATGTTCTTATCAGGATCTTGTATAAAAAGTTGAACAAAGTTTAGATATTATTTCCAGTATCCTTTAACTGAGTACATGCAAACAACAGTGATGTCTCACCATTAGGTATAAAAAATAAACAAGCGTAATTAAAGACAAGGTAATGAAGAATATGTACCTATACATGAACGACTGTCATTGTTGCTGACAATATATCCAGAAGGACAGGAACAAGTTCCTCCCTCAGGGGAAGCTTGACAGTGATTCTCACAGCTCAGAGATGCACATCTCCAGATACCTTATTAATGGAGAAATCAGGCTGGTAATGAATATTCATCAGTGGGACAAGTTTCTGTGGGTATTTTCCAGAGAATAACAGTAGCTATGATAGTACTAACTGCAGTTGCGCCCAGCAGTGGTGTTAGTTTCATCCTCTCCATCAGGACAGTCAGCCTTCCCATCACACAGTTTATCCATTGGGATGCAGAAACCAGAGGATGGACAGGGCCACTCTCCTGGATAACACTCTCGTGGAACGTTGTCTGCAGGCAAGATAGTAATTTTTTTCCAGCCTTATACGTAGAAGATACATTAGAAGCATAAGGAAAATAGACAACAGAACATTTTGTGTGCCTTTTTTTAATTGTTGGAACAAAATATAGTTTCTGTGTGATCTGTAAATCAGGAGCAGGCTGCATTGCTTTAAAGGAATCCTGATCTGAAGAAAATTGTGACTAGGACATTGTCACTTTAAACTGATGCAGGGGAGTGGAGCCATTAGTGGGTCACATGGAGGCTCAGAGGACTTCTGCAGCCCATCCTTTAAAAAACACACTCTTCATCCTCCATGTGGAGGAATTCTAAAGCCCTTTGGGGGGGCTGCACAATCTTGTGCCACAAAGAGGCATTTGAATAACACACTTAAAGGAGTGCAGGCATAGTGCTTTGCTAGACCAAACCAACCATGGAGACCAAAGATGAATCAGGTTTCCACAGCTTCAGTTCATACACATTTTAGGGCTATTAAACCATCAAATCTCCAAGACCAAAAAAACACAAGGCAACATGATATGTGAACATTTTATTCCAAGTACTGTATACATACCACAGCCTTTTTCGTCTGCATTGTCCTCACAATCATCCTCTCCATCACAGAGCCAGACTCGGTGGATACAGCGACCACTGGGGCACGTAAAATAGTTCCCTCTACATGTGGGATATGCTGCAGGTGGAGGAAAGAATCATATGAGTTTATCTTTGTTGGCAAAAGTAAGCACTTTTGGATCGTCAATACATATATCTTTAAATTTACACATTTTAAAGAAATAAAAGGAGGGGTTGAAGACACAGGTGATACATACTGCAGTTAAGCTCATCGCTTCTGTCCCCACAGTCATCATCATGGTCACAGACATAGCGGTGAGGAACACACAGTCCATTGTGACACTGAAACAGACCCGTATTGCAGTGCTGTGCTAAAAAAAAAAGAAGAAAAAAAGATTTAAAGAACTCATTATTTTGCTTGTACTCAGCTATTGTGAAAGGTAATTGATAAAATGACTAGTTGCTTACTGCAATTGGCCTCATCAGAGCCATCACGGCAGTCAAGTATGTGATCACATCGCTGTGTCCGGCTGTAGCAGGCCCCATTAGCACACCTCAGTTGTGTACACTCTGGATAATCTGTAAGATTTAATGATCATCAGGTCAATGTTATGCATTCAAATGAGCCTGACAACTCTGCTCTGTTCAGCTGTTAACATGTGAAAAGCCCTTGTGAATGAGAAGGATAACAGGACAAAATTTAAAAGCACCACCACAACATCAGTAGTTGCCAGGGCATTCTTAATGCAATTGTGAGATTACACAGTGTGCAATGCTGCGAGTCTACCATGTCGGCACAATAATGGCATAGCAGCTAAACTTCAGCTTGACTAATCCACCAAAGAATCTGCAATCAACCTCTGACAACAAGAACCATATTGTGGCCCATTCTGTCAGTCAGCGAGACTCTTAATCTTAACAAATTGATTAAAATGCCACAGGAGCCTGACATAAAAAAGAAAACCACCCTGAAGAAGACTTACGGCAGTTTCTCTCGTCAGAGCCATCTGAGCAGTCTGCCAGGTGGTCACATCGGTATTCTCCTGGGATGCACGCACCATTACTGCAGCTGAACTGACCACTGGTGCATGTCCTACCAGCTGGGATCAAAAAGGAGATTAATCAGTTCATGGAGGGAATTTTTAACACAGAATATTATGCAGTTTAAATTTCATATTTAAATTTCAGATTTTCTATCTATCTATAAATGGATGGATGGATGGATGGATGGATGGATGGATGGATGGATGGATAGATAGATAGATAGATAGATAGATAGATAGA
>JBAMHX010000014.1:14881406-14892409 GCA_037177515.1 Pseudomugil tenellus | reverse complement strand
ATCCATCCATCCATCCATCCATCCATCCATCTATCCATCCATCCATCCATCCATCCATCCATCCATCCATCCATCCAAGTCTTTTTACATATTTTTTTAAGATTTGTGAATTATATAGTTTTGACCTTCATACCATTGGCCTTTTATAACGAACCCCCGAATAATAAAACTCGTACATGAGAATGATATAGGCAGTTTGTGTGGTTTATTTCACAGGGTGAACGAGGCCCATCTGGCCCTCCAGGAATTCAGGGGGAAATGGGTATTGGACTTCCTGGACCAAAAGTAAATAATTTGAGATTGTCCTCTATATACTTTATTTTTCTTTTAATTGTCTGTGGTTTTCAGGGTAGTTAAAATAATCTATCTCATCATGTTCACCTGTAGGGTGACATGGGATTCCAGGGCCGACTAGGTCCTCCTGGTCCTCCAGGACTGGGTGAGCCTGGCCCTCCTGTAAGTTTCAAAATCTTTTCTTTTATAATATTTTGATATTTTGGAAAAGATAAATGTGTTTAGATCTGTTTGGTGTGCATGTATCCTCTGGTTTTGTTCACAGGGACCTCAAGGACAGCAGGGTGTTCAAGGGGAAAAAGGACCTCAAGGCGAAGGGTTTCCTGGACCAAAGGTTATATCAAGTATATAATAACAGAACTTAGAAAAGCAACTCTATTACATAGACCTAGTTAACAAGTTTAGACGATACTTACAGCAACATCACTGGACAGTTTTATTCCAATTCACCAAAGATCTTTCATCTAAAAGAGGAAAAAATGAAGGCTAGACCAACACACATCTAATTTACCATGTTTTTAAGAAAACCTCCCAGTGGCAGCTAAATGCCAGAACATGTGAATTTGCTATAGCAGAGGCCTGATGCAGAAGTCATATTAAAGCATACATGTGAAGGTTCCAGAAAAAAAGGGTCTGATGCCTTTGACAAACAAAACAATCAAGCAAAAGAAAACTTAATGAAAATAATAACGTTGAACTCAAAGTGTTGAACTCTAACCTTTAATGTTTCTTGGGAAGTGTCTTTGTACCCAACTGCAAGAGAGGGGTGTAACTCTTTCACAGTGTCAGTCTGATTCATCAATAACGTACAAGTTTTAAAAAAAAGTTGATACAGCACTAATTGTTGACCGTTAAGTTAATTAAATAATAAATATATTGATATGTTGGAAGGATATTTTTGGTGTCCTAACATATATATGATTTAAAGATGTGTGAATCTATACAATTGATTTTTGAAGCTTCATGAATAAATATCTATGAATTTACTGTACATAAAGAGCATTTAAAATAGTGATCAGAAATAGTCTGAAGACTGAAAAAACTATTCTTGGCATAGAAATAAGTAATATGGCTACCCCAATAAAACAGGAAAAAAGTTAAGCTTCCCACTAATGTATAAATGAATACATAAATTAGGCAAATCTGTAAAAATCAGCCTGTGCTCCATCTCACTGACTTACTATTCTGGCGTTAGCTCATGTGTCAGTGCACATTCTGTTAATAGGCCTGTACAAACAGCTTCACCAGGCTGGAACATGTTGCTCCACTGAACACAACAGACAGCTAAGAATACACTAAGACATGAAAGAATGGCAGCAATAGTGCTTACATTTATGTTGGCAGCTGGTTTTAATTTGCAAAGAAGCAATCAGCTACACATTTCTGGTATCTCAGGCTTTTCAGTAAAGAAATGAAAATCTCCCTTTTTTATGCATGCAAAAACAAACATCCTCAAGCTACTTGAGATTTCTAAAGTCTGTGCCAGACATTTACTTTGCTGCTGAATTGTAAGTCTCATAAATAGAATCAATCTGATTTTTCTGAGATTAATGCAAAAGAAGAAGATGTGACTTTGTGTAACTGAGAAGTAACAGGTTTTGCTTTACAGGGAGACCGGGGGTTACCAGGGCCGAGGGGGCCAAGAGGTCAACAAGGTGTAGGCATCAAAGGAGAGAAGGTTGGTAGTAAATCTGTAAACATTTTATTTAACAGCAGCTTTCAAGACTCCCAATGACACTTTACAACATTGAAAATAATGTTAAAAGTAAGACACACAAATGCACAAAAGAACATAAAAAATACAAAGGATGGATGAATAAGTCTAGCTTTAAAGATGGAAAGAGTTGGAGATCTGAATATCTGGGGGAAGGGAGTTTCAGAGCAGCCGAAGGATCTTCTGCAGGGCTGAGGTAGGCAAGGGACACAGTGACGTGCATGGAAGAGGAAGGGGAATGGGATGGGGATGTAGAGAATGTCAGACAGATATGGCAGGTTGAGATCATTGATGGCGTTGAAGGTACAGAAAACTATAGAAATGATACGGTAGAATACTGAGAGCAGTGCGGTTACTGTAGGATTTGCATGATATGATAAAATGAGGTGTTTAGTGATGATTCGAGCAACAGAGTTCTGAACAAGATGAAGCTTATGGAGGGACTTTTGAGGAAGCGCAAACAGAAGAGTTGCAGTAATCCACACGTCAAAGGTCATGGAAAAGCTGCCAGCTATGGGTAGTATGGATTTTGTTTCAGAACAATTTCTGTTTTATCAGTGTTTACTTTCAAGAAGTTTGAGGTGAACCAAGTTTTAATTTCAGATAGACAAGTGTGCTTAATTTAACAGGAATACCACATCTACACAGAAAAGGCATAATCCCATAAGGTTATTTAAGGTTGTTGTTAAGGTTATATAATTTGTTGTGTGTGTACTAGTGGTATAAAACTAACTGCTCTTGGACTTCCAGGGGGAGTTTGGGCCCCAAGGTCATCCTGGGCCAGTTGGACCAACAGGAGTGGGCATACAGGGGGAAAAGGTCAGCAGAACTTCTCTCCTCTTTTTGAAACGTTACTTAACTTCACACACACCCTGATAGAGATTCCAATAGCATCACATTCTGCATTGGTAAGACTGTTTAATTTAACAGGGAAATGAGGGGCCAAGAGGTCCACCAGGAGTGAGAGGAGTTCCAGGAGAAGGTTTACCTGGACCTAAGGTTTGTTAAAATATCCCAAAACTAATGTCTGTATTATGTAATAGAAAGCTTTGACAAAGAGGAAAATAGAATTTATTCAAGGTTAATTTGAAATATTCCTTTTTTACACTGCAATGTCACTACAGAACAAAATGATTTTATTTTAGGATACATTCAAAATGTTTTTAGTTTTCAATAATTAGTATATATTACATGTTAAAAACACATGATTCTATTTTATTATTATTTCACTGACCAGAGGATTAGGCCAGCAATGTCCTGTTGGTAAAATAAGATGTTCCAAGCATCTGCAAACCATTTACACAGTCTCCACACCTCTTAAACCAAAGAGATCTATACTGTTTCTAACTTGCATTTCAACACTGCAGTGGATTGTTAAATATGGAATATTATGAACCAGTGTATTATTAGTAAAACCATGACATTTACATTTATTTCTAAACATCAGTAGTATTAGTATCCCTAACACCTTGGGGCTAAAGGAAAGATAAACTACAAGAAAAACAAAGATCTCACTAGTGCCTGACAGAAAAAATGAAGTTCCATCATGGCCCCTCTAACCTCTGTGAAGGGACTTTGCATCTCCTTCATATAGCAAAGATTCCACATCAAAGATTAGTGCAACTAGTGTGTCACTGTATTGATTCCAAATTTGCAGCTTTTCACTCTTAGCTGTGTGATTAACAAGCAACAAACCCATTCAAATACCATACTGGACAAGTTGGAGTGGAGCCAAGCACTTTGGTTAAGTTACTGCAATGGCCTAGTGTTTAATACAAGCCCTATTCTCAGGGTGACCAAGGTTTACCAGGAGAACAAGGGTCTCCAGGAGAGAGGGGCATTGGTGAACCTGGACACAAGGTAACAGTTCAATTCCTAAAAGAAAGGGTGTTTCTGCAGCATATTTCTGCTTCAGGAGAGTGATGAGGCACTGAATGCTTTCAAATGCCCAAAATATTTATTTACTGTTACAGGGAGAACCTGGATCAGCAGGACTTGGTGGTCTACCTGGTCTTCCAGGAGAGGATGGGGCTCCAGGGCAGAAGGTATAATATTGGGAAAAATAATTGAGCCATTCCTTATTTCTTTATGAAATAAGTATAGAAATGTAACAAAAAAAATATGCTAATATATTGCATAATTTGTATATCTTAATAAATTATTGAAATCCATCAATGTCCCAAGAAAAGCTTTAAAGAGTTTTAATAAAGCTTTTGAAAAATGACTTCAAAACAACTTAAAAGCATGAGTTGGATATCTGGTTCCTACAAGGCAAAATGTTTTTTACTGAAATGTTTGTTTCTATATATAAAAAAAAAAACTTTACTCTGTTACTCCATATTTCAGCAGCTCCCGAACTTCACACATATTCAATTAAAATATATTTACAGGACATATTGCATTTCTTTTTGCATTTCTATCCTCTAAGGGGGAACCTGGATTACCTGGTTTAAGAGGTCCTGAGGGAGCACAAGGAATTGGCATTCAAGGAGAAAAGGTACATTTAAGATTGTCTATTCTTGTTGAGTAACTATAGAACTTGTATAGTTCATATTACAATTATGATCTTACGAGTCTGGTGTTGTCCCACTCAGGGTGACCAGGGCTTGAGAGGGATCCGTGGGCTACATGGTCCTCCTGGGATCTCAGGACCTTCAGGACCAAAAGTAGGTCTTTATAAATGTAGTAAAACAGACAATAATATATTTTTGTGGTTTGCTTACTGTTGTATTAGAAGCTCCTGTCCTTTCATTCTGTTTTATTTACCCCATTATAAATCTGCTGATTTGGAGATTTCCGCCACTATAAAAGAAAAGAAAAGATTTGAACACAGGCATTACTGAGTCAGCCATATCTGGTGACAGCCAAGTGTTGTTAAAGTTATAACTTTCTTGCCAATTTTTGTCTCGCAGGGCGAACGTGGGGCCCCAGGCCCACAGGGTATGCTGGGTAAGCCAGGACTATCCGTAACAGGTCCAAAGGTAAAATAAACAAAAAAATGTCATCACTAAGCTGTCTCATAGCAGCAAACTTGGCAGGTAGCCTAGAGAGCTGTCAAACAATTCTTACCAAACCAGTGCATCGAAACGCTTGTCTTATGTTCTCCTTTTCAGGGAGAACTTGGTCCTCCTGGTCCTTCGGGTCCAGTTGGGGAAGCAGGCATTGGACTTCCAGGTCCAAAGGTTAGTTAAGTTATTTATAACGGAACATGTCTTTAGATTATTTGTTGAAAATATTCATTAAGACAGCTGGTTGTGCTGTTGGTCTTCATCGGTAAAATGTCTTTTATCAGGGTGATCGTGGTCATCCTGGTTTGCCAGGTCCAAGTGGTCCAAAAGGCGAAGGCATCCAAGGCCCTATGGTTTGAATAATCAGTCAAGCAGTAAAATAAATTAAATATTGCTAATCGAATATCTGGAACAATGAGTGTGACAATAAATCTTTTTGTTTCCAGGGTCCTCCAGGTATGCCAGGCTTGCCAGGTGAGCCTGGTTCAGAGGGAGTGGGGATTCCTGGTCCGAAGGTTTGTGGCAGTAGGTTTTTGTGCATTGTATGCGCTGTATGTATGGGAATGGTCATTTGAAACGATCATGTCTGCTCCAGGGAGACATTGGCTTTAGAGGACTGCCAGGTTTGCCCGGCCCACCTGGAGAGGGTTTGCAGGGGCCACCAGTAAGAAAAGTTACTTCTCATACAGTTTGATTTATTCATTAATGAAACAGCTAATGATTTAGCTATATTGTGCTATTTATGTTGCATCTTTGACTTTAAGCCGTTTTTGGGGAAGGGTCATCAGTTTGTATTTTAACTGTTTGTTTTAGGGTAATACAGGGAGGCCAGGACCTCCAGGGGCAGCTGGACCTCAAGGACAAGGTATTCAAGGTCCAAAGGTACATCAATGTTTAGTATTAATACAGCTTAAGTAAAACAGACTGTTAAACTATTTAATTAAACTAGCTAAATTTGACATAACTTATTATATCTTTTGAAGGTTTGAGTCTAGCAAATCTGATCTAATTTCAGGGTGAGCCAGGGCCTCAAGGCATGACAGGGGCTAGAGGTCCACAAGGAGATGGGTTTCCTGGACCAAAGGTGACAGCTTGACATGTCTTCAAATATTTTATCAGTACTTTTTCAGCTGATGTATAACTGCAATATTATTTTCCAATGTGACAGGGTGACCGTGGATTACAGGGTGAGAGGGGAATGAAGGGTACAAAAGGAGACATTGGAGATCCTGGAGTCCCAGGTGAAATGGTAAACAAAAGAGTTTATACATGTGCTTGCACAGCACCGCTCATTTCCACTCATATTGTGATTTCCACCCCATGTTTTCGTTCTACAATCTATATTTATAGTATTTAGTGAATACGAATCCACAGTGTCTTGGCTACATTGTGGTGTTTATTGTATGTTTTTATTTATTCTTTGCAGTGATTGAAATTGATTAAAAAAAAAAAGATTCTATTTTTTTCTCTTTTGGATAATAGTAACCAGAATTTTGCAGAGATCCAAATCTACCTTTGATATCTTGTAAAACATGTGAAAACTTCTCCTGTATTTTTTGACCGAAATAGCCTGATCAATTATTGTGGAGTCATATACATGTGGACTAAAAATGGCCATATCTCACATGATAAAGAATCCTCCAAAAAAATTCCTGGATCCAGACACGACTCACTTACAAACTTTAAAAAAAATCATAATCTCTAGTTCTCTAGTTTCTCCGTAAAGTTTCTTACAAACAAACACAGACAAACAAACCGATAAATGCTGGCAAAAACAACCTCCTTGGTAGAGACAGAAAATTTTTAAAGATGCCTCACAAATTTAATAAAACTTAAGTCAGAACATTATCAGAAAAAAACACAAAAGTCTTTACAGTGGTTTTTGTGTCAAGTTGCTAACACCCAAACAGATAAATGAGCTCCAAAACACAATCTCCTTGGTGGAGATAAGACTGAATCAGTGATGTTATTTTGAACTTTTTTCAATTCCAGGGAAGACCAGGGTCAAAGGGAGAACCAGGCCTGACAGTAAGTTTGTTAAATTGATAAATATTTGAACTTTTACAAAAGAATCAATCATCTAATGAGATTTTCTTTTATTTTTCAGAGAGAAGATATCATTAAGATGATCAGAGAAATATGTGGTAAGACTACAAGCCAGGATGAGATTATTATAGAAAGATTTTTTTATTCATTGTGTTGCATTCTGTGTGTCTAACAATACATCTTCACCAACCGTCTGTCCGTGTGACCAATTCCATTCAATAGGTGTTTCAAAGCAAACATCTGTTTGATAACAATGCATTGGGTGATAAAAGAATAAAATTATTGAGCCCAAAATCAAAATAAGGACAGGAAGGTGAAGTTGGGTGATATTTGTCAGTGGATTAATCAGTTAACATCAAAGCATAAATTGAATATGAAAAATGAATAAATAAGCTTTTTGCTGGTGTATTATTAAACCAAAACATAAGCACAACTTTCCACATCACATTAGCCAAAAGACAGCAGGCTAATATGATTGCATGTTATCATTTTCAGGCTGTGGTATCAAGTGCAAAGAAAGGCCAATGGAGCTTGTGTTTGTAATCGATAGCTCAGAGAGCGTGGGCCCTGAGAATTTTGAGATCATCAAAGACTTTGTCACAAGATTGGTGGACAGGACCACAGTTGGACGTAACGCCACCAGAATTGGACTGGTACTCTACAGTCTGGATGTCCAGTTAGTGTTCAATTTGGCTCGTTATAATAGCAAAGAGGATGTCAGGCAAGCAATCAGAAAAATGCAATATATGGGTGAAGGAACTTACACAGGCACTGCCATAAGAAAAGCAACTCAAGAGGCCTTCTTCAGCGCACGGCTTGGGGTCAGGAAAGTTGCCATTGTCATTACTGATGGTCAGGCGGACAAAAGAGAGCCTGTGAAGCTTGATATAGCTGTGCGGGAGGCCCATGCTGCAAACATTGAGATATATGCTCTGGGAATTGTCAATTCTTCTGATCCTACGCAGGCTGAGTTCCTGAGAGAACTTAATCTCATTGCATCTGACCCAGACAGTGAACACATGTACCTAATTGATGACTTCAATACACTACCAGGTGATAATCTTAGAAAGATGTAAATGTCTTTATTCTACTAGCATGTTTCAGAGTATTTACAGTAAATGGGCTCTTTTCTGATTTTTCCCCAGCCTTGGAGTCTCAACTTGTCAACCAGTTCTGTGAAGATGAAAATGGTGCTTTAATTTACAACCAAATCACAAATGTGGCTTGGAATGGCAACAATGCGCATGGTTTTAATAAAATCAATGGAGAGAAAACTACAGGATATAATAGCTTTGACAATAATGCGTACAGCTCTTCTAACAATGGAAATGGGAAGAATTACCAAGAAGAGATCCAAAATCAGAGACGAGCCAACAGCAGAAGCCGTGGTGACACTTTTACTCTGCCCATTAGTGCTGATCCTCTACCTATTCAGGTCTTTGTTGCAAAACTCTCATCACCATTTTACATACATTACACTCAATTGTTCTTACAATGGATGGAAAATGTATGACCATAAAATGTTATGTTATCTGATTCTAGGTGGTGGAGGAAGATGATGGTGAAGATTTAGACTTAAAGGCCCAATTGCAGGGTGTTAACGCTGTGTCTTTACTGAATAAAACACTATCATCACCTACAAGAGATAGTTCAGTCTCCACTGACACAGCTTCATCATCAACATCATCAGTAACTACATCTTTGGATTCTGATACATCCTCAGGCCCAAGCAAGTTGCAACCGGTAGGGAGTTTAGTCCCTAATGAAGGTGAGCACTGCTCTCTCGTTTATAATGCTTTTTTTAAGGAGGTCATTTTGATTTGTCATAGTCAGAATACCCCATTGATAATTTATAATGGCTGACTGACTAAATGTTTTATTTTCCAAATGCTGATATGCTGGTGCCACACTGTCATGACTTAATGCAAAATACACATCAATAATAGAATCAATCCATTAAAACTGTTGAACAGCTGCAGTATGTGCATCTTGCTACATAAATGCTTATCACCATGTATTTTTAAGGATTTAACATTCATTTATTTTGGTATATATTTGATTTTGTAATAATATTCTAAGCGTATCTCCCCGCATAAATGAAAAACAACCAAAAAAAAGAACACTTATAAAAAAAATTAACAATTTGAAAAATCCATTCTTGGATTTTTTTGGTTTCTGGTTGTTCCAGAACCTGTTTGGGATATACCTTAGTACTGGTACTGATATAGTAAAAATATATATAAATTAATAGGGAAAAAAATCAAAATACATGACTAATCCATCTAATATAATTTCAGTGATTAAACAAATTAGAAATAAAATTGGGAAATATAACTTAAGAGGCTTGTACACTTTCAGTGGATGGATGGATGGATGGATGGATGGATGGATGGATGGATGGAAACCAGCTGCACATTTTGGCAAAACCATGTTCACTTATGTCTGATAAACCAAGAGCAGAGAACACATTCATGTTTAGAATAAGTACTGTGAACTTGTTTAGTATAGATCTTTGGAAACCTCACACATAATTTCTTCTCTAGAGGTCCCGCCTCTCAATCCACGCTGTAATCTCACCTTGAGCCAAGGCACCTGCCGAAACTACATCATCCTCTGGTACTATGACACACAAGCCAATGCCTGTGCACAATTTTGGTATGGAGGCTGTGATGGCAATGGCAACCGCTTTGAAACAGAAGATGAATGCAGAAGGACGTGTGTTCTTTTCAAAACAGGTAAGGTTTTCTTTTCCTTTTGTTAAACAACAAATGTGTAACTTATTATTTTTTTGGGCTACCTTTGTTATCATAGCAGTACCATACTTTGTTGTCCCTTTTAGCTGGATAAAAGGAAGAAAAGTCAAATATTGGACCAATCTACACTCCTGATTTATGGTGTAAGTGTGTCATTATGTGCTAAACAAATTTCATGCACTTTTCTATCCTCGTTGTCCTTAGACACATTAAAATGCTTTGATTGCTGGCTTAACCTCGTAAATGTCAGTCTTATTCACTTATCTTCTTAAAGATGACATTTTTATCCATGCCTCACCCACCCCTTAAAAATTAAATAAAACAAGAACAAAGAAAAAATAGTATTTGTGATAACTCTGGATGCGATCATAAAATGTTGCTCTTCAGGGACAACCTGACAACTTTAAGATATAACACTTTACATTGACTGAATATATTTCTAGGAGAGCCACGGGGAGATTGTTCAAAGTTGGGGATCTCTAATTATGGTTTTAGTTATTGTGATTTTCGTTGTTTTATTTGTTTCATTTGTGGTTATTTTCTCTTTTTTTATGTATGTTTTTAGGTCATCACTGGCAGCTGTTATATAGGTCATTTTTGTTCTGCTGTTTTCCAATGTCTACTGTTGATTATTGGATTTTCTTTATCTGTAGATTTTTTGTATGTATATCTGAATTAATATTTTATAGAAACCTTTTTATAATAAGAAAATATAAAATGCTGTTGTTGAATTTTGTGTTCATCAAAATGACCAGTATCATTGCTAACAATAAAGTCATTATCACCTTTTCATTCCTTTGTATTTGTGGTCATTATGTCGCTCATATTTTATTTACTTGTATTGAATTCTGTCAGCTTTTTATTGCCAGTAAAAGATAGTGTCTATTATCTTAGCTTTTGTTGGAGTTCAAGCAACACAAGTCATTACAAAAACAGAGTAAATGTATTACTTTCATTGATATAAGACTAAAGAATTAAGTAAAGGTATATTAAGTATACTTTTTGTTAAAATTAAACCCAACATTGATCATTGAGATTTACAACTACGGAAGCCGAGAGCGGTCATCCTCGCATGATTTTTTTACTACTGTTTTCTCGTGATAACGGGATGATTATCTCGTTATCACGGGAAAACAAAGCTCGTTTTCTCGTGATAACGGGATAATTATCTCGTTATCACGGGAAAAC
>JBAMHX010000014.1:14831388-14841450 GCA_037177515.1 Pseudomugil tenellus | reverse complement strand
TAATACCAATAACATGTTCCAGCCTCTGTAGCAGAATGTTGTGATCTATGGTGTCGAATGCAGCACTGAGATCTAACGAGATAAGAACAGACAGGACTCCTTTATCTGAGGCCACAAGAAGATCATTAGTAATTTTCACCAATGCTGTCTCTGTACTATGATGAGCTCTAAATCCTGACTGAAATTCCTCAAACAGATTGCCTGCATCAAATTGGGCATCTTACAGGGGCCGACAAGTGGAAAACAATTAAAATTGTTTTATGTTTTCATGATAGACTTTATAACCTTGTTTACATGTAGAAGACAATAAAGACAGAAAACACAATAAAAAAAACAATGTTACTAAATGTGAAACACGTTAACACTTAATGCAAATTCCATGTGTAACTCCAAAAACACGTGTAGCAAGATCTGAATACAGAAACACTTTTACAAAAAATATAAAAAAAGAAAAAACACTTTGACATCTTGCAAATACTTTTACAAAAAAAAAGGGGGGGGGGGTGCTATTACAAGGTCTTATGTCCATCACAGGGCCCTTGCCTGTATGTATGCTATGCATTTTCCGATGAGACCGGGTGGCTTCTCTGTTCATCAGGCAGAAACAAAACTATGCAAACAGTCTCAGATATTTACACTGAAACACGATCTCCTATCTTTGTACTAATTTTATGAGGATATACATGAATAACTAGTTTAGAGGGGCTCAAGATGTTAGATTAAGACACTTTCTAACTGCAGTCACAGAAAGATGATAATTTAGTTGTCATTACGTTTGCGTTACACAGAAATTTTTAAAATAATCAGATCTATGCATATTATAACCTTTTTTTTTTTTTTTTTTAAAAAAATGTTTAATATTACATTAGATTTTTCAATCTCTGGAAAAATATTTTTTACCCAAATTGGACTACTTGAATGAGATAAAAGAAACAATTACTAAAAATGTCATTCTCAGTTTTATAACTGACCAAGATGTCACAACTGAGCTCAACTAGTTTACTCCGGATGTGTGAACTTTTGATTAATTGCACATAACTAATAATTTATACATTAACTAGGCTGTTCCATCTCATTGATTTACTATTAACTTTTAACATACCAGTAGGTCATTTATTCGTACACACAGGATCATGTGAAGGAGTTAAGAAAACATTCAGATAACATTTTCACCTGGTGTAAAGTCAAAACTCTACATTGCAAAACAGCTCAGTAAAGAAAACTGGATAACAGAAACTGCTTAGTGAATCATTGCTAGAGAAACATTTTTTTGTAATCTAATTTGAACAGGAACGAATAAAATCCCTCCCATTATTTCTTATCTGGCATTACTGCCTTAATCAGCTGGTTTTTGTATTTGCACAACACCAGTAAATTTGAGGTGCTTTCACATTGTTTGGCTCCTCATAGCAATTCGCATACCAAGGTGTAAGCCACAGCATGTTGGGTCTTTTTTTAATGCCAAATCACACAGCTTCACGTTTAAATTAAGATTTGGCAACAAACAGGAAGCTTCCACCGGGTTTTTTTTTAAAGCATATTCAGAGTTAATAACACGTGAGATTTTCCTGCGAGCATACTGAACGCTGTTGTTAATCCCTGTTGGGATTAGACAAAGCTGACCGCACTGGAATACCACGTACAGAATAGTTACCATGGCAACGGTAAGGCTGGGAAAATCATGAATGGAGCCGTTTAAAAGCGACTTCTTCAGTGGTGTTTATAAGGCGACGCTGATTTGTATACGATTTGTATTCTGAGTGGCTCTCCGCCTGGAACTGCGTCGTCTGTGAGCAGGTCACGAGACCGACATGGAGGTTTATATTTAGGCTGTGAGAGAAAATAGCGGCGTTGAGTGATTCCTCTGAGGGGTTGGTTTTGTCAAGGACCTGGACACAAGTGTGCAGGAGAGGAAGGAGGAGGAGGAGCAGGGGATGGCTGCTGTACACAAATACCAAAATAGGACCGAGCTGCCTGCGACCGTGTGCTAAATTGAGGTTTATGTGTTTTGAAGATGAGCTCTTAGAGGAGAAAGGACGCAGAGGAATGGCAGTGTGGGAAAGCAGCTTCCCATGGAAATAAATGAGAGGTGAGTACATCTCCGTGTAAATGAGGCTTTCTAGTTCATATTTCAAACAATATGTCTTCTGCATTACAGGTATCATGTCACATATAAAACCAGAAATTTATACGTATGATTTCTGTGATGCTGACCATCCTGGGGAGCTCCTGGATGCTCTCAGGCATTTCTACACCAGAGGCCTGTTTACCGACATTACCCTGCAGTGTGGCGAGTCAGGACAGGTGTTTCACTGCCACAAAGCTCTTCTGGCAGCCCGCAGCTCTTATTTCAAAGTTATGTTCACAGCTGATATGAAGGAGAGGTCCAACAGTGTCATCAAACTGACTGGGATGGATTGCGGGGTTATGGGCACCCTGGTAGATTATGTGTACACCGCTCAGGTGTGCATTACTGAGAGCAACGTGCAGAGCCTACTGGAAGCTGCAGACCTCCTCCAGTTCATCACGGTCAAACGTGCATGTGAGGAGTTTCTGATTCGCCACCTTGACGTGGACAACTGCCTGGGCATGCACGCCTTTGCCGAGCTGCACGTGTGTCCCAGGCTGGAGAGAGAGGCCCGCAGAGTGATGCTGAGCAGGTTCACGGAGCTCATCGAACAGGAGGAGTTCCTACAGGTCGACCATGAGAGGGTGAGGTCAGTTCTGTCCGCTCAGAGCAACACCGTGCAGAGAAATGAAGTGCTGATAGATTCTGTAGTCAGGTGGGTAACCCACGACTTGGATAATCGTGTGCATCGTGTGTCAGATCTGCTGCGATCCATCCATCTGGATCTGGATGAGATTTACTTCAGAGCCTCATTAGAGGTGCACAGACAATACCTGACAAGCAATGGTGAGAAATTAAAAGCGCTGATTGTTCAGGCTCTGAGGTCCAACGGCAAAGAGATACCTGCAAGCCGAAAAATATCTTCCAGCATGTACATCATTGGAGGATACTACTGGCATCCTCTTTGTGAGGTTCACATCTGGGATCCTGTCAGCAACACCTGGGTGCAAGGAAAGGACATGCCCGACCATGGAAGAGAGAGCTACAGCGTCAGTTTGCTCGGAGCAAACATCTATGTGACTGGTGGCTACAAGACAAACACTGTGGAGGCTTTGAACACTGTCTCGATTTATAACTGTGACTTTGATGAATGGACCGAGGGTTGCCCCATGATTACAGCCAGGTACTACCACTGCTCTGTGGCTTTGCATGGCTGTGTTTATGCCATCGGCGGCTACAGAGGAGGCGCTCCAGAGCAGGAGACTGAATTTTATGATCCTTTAAAGAAGAGATGGTTCCCTGTGGCCAAAATGATACAAGGTAGGCTAAAACATCAAGGGTTCTGAAGAGGTAGTAGTAAAAAGAATATACTGAGATGACAAATCCATCACATGATTTGTTTAGTTTGACTTTCTGAGAACTTATAAGATTCTTAGTTGTCTAAAGGCTTCTATTATAATCCTCCTTTCAACTAATGGAGAATTTCCCGAATGACAGTTTTATTTTATTTTTTTATTTAAATCAGTTCTTACTACTGATAAGTGCATTAATTCCTTGAGTTTTTTTTTTTTTTTTTACAAAATCCAAAGGTTACTTGTTAATCCTTGATATAGATTTAGAGCAAACAACACTAACTTTCTTTTGGAGCTCTTAGATACAAGTGCATTCCATCCTCAGTAGATGGAGTTTGGTCAGTTGCCTTGGCAACTGTTCAGTTGTTATGACAACATCCTAAGGAGTCTGCACTTTGTCACAAACCATTCAACACCAGAAAATCTCTGCTATATTACCCTAAAAAGACAGGATTACTAAGGCCAAGATAGGACAGCTGATCAAATTCCCATCCGCTGATTAAGACTTTATGATTCAGTTTGAAGTTTATAGTTATAGATTCAGTTTGAAGTTAAATATTTAATATTGTTTAGACAAAATATGGATCATTCATTTGGTTTTATCACATCTCACTCATAATGTTTAGCATCTGCAGGCAGGTCAGGAAGGAAAGAAGGAAGGAAGGAAGGAAGAAAGAAAGAAAGAAAGAAAGAAAGAAAGAAAGAAAGAAAGAAAGAAAGAAAGAAAGAAAGAANNNAAGAAAGAAAGAAAGAAAGAAAGAAAGAAAGAAAGAAAGAAAGAAAGAAAGAAAGAAAGAAAGAAAGAAAGAAAGAACACATAAAGTATAACAATTACACATAAAACCTCACCTCTTCTGCACCTTCAAGGCCAGAAAATCAATCAGTGCATGCTTGAGTCATCACTTTTTAGACTTACCGATAGATGCTTCCGTGATTGTTAAAATCTCTGTTTCCTTCGAAGGTGTAGGAAATGCTACTGCCAGTGTAATGGGAGACAGAATCTTTGTGACTGGGGGCCACTATGGATACAGAGGAAGCTGCACTTATGAGAAAATCCAGGTGTTGAGGACAGATGTCAATGAGTGGAGTATCATTACGATAAGTCCTCATCCAGGTAAGAGAAATAAAAGAGGATCTCATGGAAACTTTTATAAATGCCGAGTCATGTTTTCCTAAGTTAAAACCTTCTGTTTCCAGAGTATGGGCTGTGTTCTGTGTCTCTCAACAACAAGTTGTATTTGGTGGGTGGACAGACTACTGTTGCAGACTGCTACGACACAGAGAGAGATGAATGGAGGCCCATATCGGTCATGAAGGAGAGGAGGATGGAGTGTGGGGCTGTGGTAATAAATGGTTGTATTTATGTAACAGGGGGATACTCATACTCTAAAGGGACTTATCTGCAAAGTATTGAGAAATACGACCCTGAACGAGATTCTTGGGAGATAGTGGGGACTCTTCCCAGCCCAACCAGATCACATGGATGCATTTGTGTTTATAGTGTGTAGTGACAAACATAAACAATGACATTTTGTTTATCATATTGTACCAAAATGGATGAAATAATGATGGATTCACAGTATTACTTGTACATGCAATATGTAAAGCTGCAATGGCTGCATTTCTTTAAGGAGTTACTTCCCAAACTGATGAACACGTGTTTCATTTAAAAGTCAGGGGACCTCTTGATGAGCACTGTGTTTAATTATTTTAATAAGCTTAGATTGAAACATTGTATGATTAGAAATTCACTTTTATGAATAGAGCCATGTCATCAAGCCGTAACTTTATTAAATAAATCACTGCACTTTTAATGTGATTTCAGCATCTGTCTGTTACTTTCAGAAATTCTTCATCACTCTTGCCCATTAATTTGGTTAATGTCATATACTAACTTAATTTAGTTAAGTTAGTCATTCTGTTAACTTAGTTAATGTCATATACTATATGTTTATCATTTTAGTACAAAATGCTATTTAGAATTTCCTGGTATTTGTTGAGGAAAAATGGGGGGAAGTTTGCTAATTAAATGGTATCTGACATATCTTACACAGAATAATAAAGACATAGCTTTGATATAGGTTGCTAATTTAGCAGCACAAAAGGGAACAATTACTAAGAGTGCAATGTTTGTTCAAATACAGAGACAAGTTGGCACTCAAGTAGTGCATCACTTCCACCTGCCGGCTATTGACTGAGTTACACATTTTCCCCACGTAGGATCAGTCAGCTTCTGATCCTACAGCTTCTGATGGTTTCGCGAAAACACAAATCCTCTTTTGGCCCTCGGTGTTCTCCGTAGCACGCAGTTCTACAACGTGCATAGAAGTGAAGACTTTTGGTTTGTAAGGCTGAAAGCTGCTTACAGCGACTAAACATATTGTAAGTTACGTTTTTTTATACATACATATATGCGTGTTGCATATTACGGGGACACATTTTTACGATTATAATATCGTATAGAAGATTATTTCTGCTGTACTTTTCAACCTCATGCTGCTGGTGGAGCGAAACCATGCAATGTGGATGACTAGGTTAACTTTATAAACCTAATTAATTAGTGGTACAATAATCACTACACCGACGAGATAATTACCTTGTTAGTCTAGGCTCTTGGTAAAATGCTAAAATGAATTGGTATGCTTTTATTGTGTTAATTAAGCTGTGGAGCTGATTAATTTATGCTAAGCTAGCAGGTTAGTTAGCTACAGCTGGCTAGCAGTATGACTTCGGGATATGTTGTAGACTCTACATTTATGTTTTACATTAACAACACCTAAAATAAATGTCTAAGTATAGGGTCTTTTTTTAGCAGATTTGTTCAAATTAGAATATGTGTATATATAGCGTAATTTCGGAATAATTAATGTTGGTTCTGTTTGCTGCAACCTGACGCTCAAACAGCACTGAAAAAGCAACATCACAGGCTTAACTTAGAACAGGTGCTGTTCATGTAGAATCAGAGCTCTGACAAGCAAACAAACGAAAAAGTAATGTTATTTTATGCTATGATGTACTACGCAATCAACACATTACTTTTTGAAGAGGAATCTTTTCCAGCTTTTTTCCCAAATCATATAGAGTGGTGTATGAATATTTGTTTGCATTACTGTTACCGTAGCATAACCATGGCAGAAAACAAAGAAGAAATGTCTCCAGTTGAAATGAAAGTGGCACGACAAGTGGAGGTAATTGTGATTTGAATGTCAATTTCTCTTAATTGCTACATCATAAATTAAGCTAAAAATGTCTTATATGCACCTAGTATTACTTTGGGGATCACAACCTTCCAAGAGACAAGTTTCTCAAAGAACAACTGCAGCTTGATGATGGCTGGGTTCCTTTGGAGACAATGCTAAAATTCAACAGGTTAGTGTATTGCCCTTAAGCCAAGTTCAAAGTATGTTGACATTAAATTGCTCTATTGTTCACACTAAATGCCTATACATTGCCTTTGTGGTGTCACTGTCCTCAGTAATCCCAAAAGATTACAAAAGTACTGGAGCGTTGCGCTGACGGATGATAATATGGTATTTGTATTGATTGCGTTTGTTGAAAAAGCTATTTCTCTTTGTAGACTGAAGTCTTTAACTACGGACAGTAGCGTCATCGTTGCAGCTCTCCAGAAATCAAAGACGGGCCTGTTGGAGCTCAGTGAAGACAAGACTAAAATCAGGAGGTCTCCAGATAAACCTTTACCAGAACAGAATGATGAATACAAAGACGCAGTGAAACACAGATCTGCGTACATCGTAAGTACTAAAATTGCATGCACATTCGTTCATAATGTTTTTAATATTCATCTTTGTCAGCGTTTATGCCATGTGCATTTTTTTTTACAATGCTTTAAAATGACAAGAAATGTTGTTTCACTTTGTCCAATATATCCATGGCATATACTCAAATACTTTAACTTCAGTCAGTTTGTTTTCATATCTGACATTTTTCCTTCATCTAGAAAGGATTTCCTCTTGAAACAACTCTTGATGAGATCCAGGAGTGGCTGAATGGGAAAGGCAACATAGAAAATATTCAGATGAGGAGAAACCTGCAAAGGCAGTTCAAGGTAAATTATTCTCCAGCGCTCTGTTCAATTTAGTTTATTTAAGCAAATGTAAAAAAGCATAATTTCTGCAACTTCCACCTCTGCAGGGATCTGTTTTTATCTGTTTCGACACTGAAGAGTCATCTAAGCAGTTCTTAGAACGTTCAGACATAAAAACATTCAAAGACAATGAGATGCTTGTGTTATCAAGGTAAGCTTTATACATTATGTTTACATAATCTGTGCAACATCAGTTTACAATAAAACTGATAAGAAAAAAATATGGATCTTTGTTGGGCTTTGGCTTCTAAACTTTCACAGTTTAATATTTCATCTAAAACCATCTTGCAAGCCACTTTGTTTCTTCACATGTTAATTTAATTTCCCTTCATGTTCTTGTAGGGAAAACTACCATGCAAAGAAAACGGAAGAGAGGAAACAGTTCAAAGCAGAGACTAAAGCAAAAGCTAAACAGTGAGTACACAAGATAAAGAATTTTGCTTTATGTATTTACATTTTAAGACCAATGAGACTCATATTCCTCTTCTCAAAAATACTAAAGGGAAAAAGAACATAATCAAAAACAAGTAGAAGAAAAAGAAATGGTAAGAAAGCTTCCCACACAAACATAATAAAAGGAAAAATAAAAAAAAGGGTAGAATGCAGAGTATTGCTTTATTTTTCCATTGCAGGGTCTCCTCCTGGATGAACAGACTGGTTGTCTATTAAAGTTCTCTGGAGAGCTTGAAGATGTTTCGAGGGAGGACTTTCATGAACTGTTCTCTGGGCATGGAAAGATAAAGTGGGTTGACTTTACAAGAGGAGCCAAGGAGGTATATTACCTTTCATAAAAAGATTTAACTATAAAAGTTGGGGTGAAAAAAATACTAAAATAGATACATTTGTATCTCTAAGGGCACTCTGCTTTTTGATGGAAGTGCAAAAGAAGCCTTTGAAAAAGCCAAAGAGGCAAAGGGTGAGGAGTTGAAAATCAAGGACAGCACTGTTACATGGCAGCTGCTTGAGGGCGATGAAGAGAAGGAGATGCTGAAGAAGATCATCGAAGCTCAGCAAGAATCGTACAGCAGATTCAAAGGAAGAGGTAACGCCTGTCTTAAAGCTTCAGTTTTTTACCTTTTTTTTAAATCACTGAAATAAAAACCATTTCTATAAACTATTCTCCAACTCAAATGAGCAACGTAGTACTGACGTAGCTTGACTGTCTTGTAAGGTGGAAGAGGAAGATCAGGTGGCAGAGGAAGAGGAGGCAGAAGGGGAAGAGGTGGCAGAGATCACGGAAGAGCTCAGTATCAAGGAAAAAAGACTAAATTTGATAGTGATGATGAAGATGACGAGGGTAAGTTTTTGTGCAAGTCTGATATTTAATTTGAAGGTTTTAATCATCTTTGATGTAACCTGTAGCCTGCTTTTCTTTTAGTTCCAGCAGCCCCAAAGAGAGAACTAGAAAGTGGTGAAGCTCCTCCTGCTAAAGTTGCCAAAACGGAAAATGGTTCTTAATGATGTTAAGCTCAACATTTTTCTTTAGTAAGAAAAAAATAGATATTTACAAAAAAATGCAGAGGCATCTTGTATCCATTCCAGTTAGAGCTTCAGACTTTGGAGAATCGTAGAAAGTCCACCTGGATGTCGACCTAGAGAAAATTATGTAAAGCTTGGAATCAGTTTTTTGGTCCTTTTTATGTTCTGCCTCTCACATTATGTGTACCCATGTCAGCCGCTTGAAGATATTTTGATTTTAGCACAAATATAATCCTGGTTTTGACAGTAATTTAATTTCATCAAAGCATTTTATTAGATTTTTTTGTTTAGCTTGTTTTGTTAGACGTGTGACATCTGTGTGCCAATATTTTTTCTTTTGTAGATTTACTACACGGAGTGACGAGAATATGTGCTTGGCTCTTTTTTAAGTTTGTATATGTAATGGCAAATAAAATGTTTGTTAAAACATAGATTCTGTTCTAATATGATGGAGAGCATGTTTTCTCAGCTGTTGGACTTACAGTTTTCTTTTTGTGGAACTTGTAGGATGCTGGTAAGTCATATCGTAGTTCTGTAAAGGAAACTTTTTTTTTAAATCAGCGTTTAAATGGCTTCACTAGAAAATGTTTCTTTTATACTGACCTGCAATGACTTCCATTTTTACACACCAGTCAATTGCTTTCTTCTGTATGTGCTGTAAATGGATGAGAAATACTATCGAGCATTTTAACCTTAATACATGTCTGGAACGTGAAGTTGTGACAGGACACTAATATAAGTAGTGACTTGGTACTAAAATGATTAGGTCAACATAGAACTTGTTTGTGTAAAAACAACAACAAAGAAAAACTCATTTCCTGAGCTGCTGAACTCACCTGTCGTGTTGATGTTTTATGAAGTGAGTACACAGCTGTATTTGCCATTGTTAAAGCAGTATGGAGGAACTTCATGTCCATGCCTTGAAAGATTAAAAAGTACTTTAGACTCAAATATACTACAAATCTCTCAGTTTACTCAACAGCTTTGCATCACGTATTTCACTTGTATGTGTAAACATATATAGTATATGTTTTGTGTCTGTTTACACAAACACACAC
>JBAMHX010000014.1:14815896-14831169 GCA_037177515.1 Pseudomugil tenellus | reverse complement strand
ACACACACATATATATATATATATATATATATATACACACACACACATTCACGGATTGGTTTTAATTTGGACCTTGTATATTTTCAAACTCAGGTTAACACAGTGGAATCAAGCACCGTTCATTTACCTGGGTTGTGTTTTGTTCCAAATGGTGGATTCATTATGACCGTATCAAACTTTTTGGCATATGCTTCTGCATCCAGACAACACACGTCACACTGAACCAGATCCACATTAGAGATCTCAAATTCTTCAGCATTTCTTCTGAATATATCAAGTGCCTCGTTGTCAATGTCGAAGCCGTTGCAAAAACTGATAACGAGAAGAGATTGAGACAGGGGGAAGTGACAAATTTACATTTTTAACCATGTTTTTCCTCTATTTTAAACTACGCAAATAATTTAGAGCCTCTCACCCAGCGTCGAGCATCGCAGCCCCGATGCTTAGGACCCCACAACCACATCCTAGATCTGCCACAACTTTACCTTCAATGTCATCAAACGTATTATGGATTGTGTAAAGCATACATGCTGTGAAAGATAACAAGTCAAAGTCAAAAACACGTTGCGTTTTAAGCGTGGAAATGTTCAAGAGATCGCATGGTACCCCTTACCTGCAATATGAGGACTAGTTGGATACTGCTCTAGAAGTATTTTAGGTTCTTCAAACGTGTCCACTTGCTGTAAACAGCTTTCTAATTCTTTGAGCTTCATAGCTACAACTTTGCAAGGCTACAAAAATATAATGTACATTACATCAACGTAAAAAAGCAATTCAAACCTTTTCAACTACTTAATGACAACTTCCGGGAAACGGCGCGCATCAACAAAAGCAGTCCGATGTTGACCAGTGAAATGTTTAAATGTGTTCCCCCAATTTTATTTATTTTTATTTAACTTTTTTTATTTGGTTGATTGAATTGAAAAGCATTATAATTAAAATTGTTTAATGTTATTGCCAATTACAGAAATTTCTAAAAAAAAAAGAGTAATAAAAGAAACACGTACCTGATTTATAAATGTGGAGAAGAAAAAGCCCAAAGACCTTGTAAGCAACCCTCCTCATGTCAAAACCTATATTTAACTATGCTTAGCACTTAACTCCCCCCAATATCCCCTCTCTGACACGCAAACATAATACAGAAACACAAATGGACATATCTACTTCTCTAATAAATATATATTATACAGCATTAAACAATAATTATATATTTCTTTAAAATAATTGTAGTAAATAATGGTTTAATTTAGGTAAAATCAAAAGTGTTGGTAGAAGTTTTTAGACAAAAATTCTAAAATCTGTAGATTTGAAATAGAATGTATGACCTGCCTCAAATTATATTACAGTAAGAAATGTAAGGATAAATTGAACTGTAGTATAAGGTTGGGAGTGTGTGCTTTATAAAACATCAACAAAAACATTTAAATCCTTTTAATAAAGACTAACTATTTTGAAACCTTCAAACATATTCACAAAAATAATACATGAGCATCTCATCTCATCTATTTTGACACCTAAGAATGTCCCTGGTGAAACTTATGCAAATGTGTATCAATAATATAAATTTAGGCTATTGTAACTTGTTCTGAAGATAATTTAGATTGAAAATGAATGAGTCCAGCAATTGCTTTGGCAATAAAGGAATCAAAATTAAAACTGAGGAAATGGAAAAAGCATGTCTCATATTAAGCACTTCTTGTTCAAAGTAGATTTATTTGTACGCTCATAAGAAATGAAAAACTACCCATCATGTTTGCATTTTGTTCTTTGCTTGTTTTGAAAATGCGTTTTCAAACTTTAGCCTACTATTTTTCCTACAGCCCAGTGAATGTAGGACATCCCACACACAATCAGTTGCCTAGAAACGCTCAAACAAAATAAGAGCTAGATGACTGTGTAAAACAAGGTGGTTTAACCAGTAGGAAGTCACAGGGTGGTTCAGATCAGAAAGAGCGATACTGGCTGGGTAAAAAAAATCCAAACAAAACAAAACCAAATATATATATATTATTAAGAGCTGTTCACGGTGTTTAGTCACAAGTCATAATTTTCTGATGATATTGGACACAGCCCGTTACGACGACGCAACAAACCGTATCGCGAGAAAGACCGAGAACATGGACACAAGACAACAAAAATAAATTGGTGGACAACAAGCCAGAGTGCATGATGGCGGCGTCTCAGCTGCGCCGGGACAAGAGAGCTACTGCCGCCCACTTGAAGGCAGACTTAAACCGGACTGACAATAGCTCTGGACTCCGTCAGCTACAGGAGCTACTCGACGCTGTGCTTAATCCCGAAAAACCAGCGGCAGACACAGAAGCTCTTGACTGGTGTAAATGTCTGATTGCAGGAGGCGAATGTTTCGAGGAGTTTTGCAAAACGGTCCGCTCCTATGACAACGCGACTCTGTGCGGCTTGGTTTGGACGGCTAATTTCGTGGCATATCGATGCCGAACCTGTGGCATCTCTCCGTGTATGTCACTGTGTGCTGAGTGTTTCAATAATGGAGACCACACAGGCCATGACTTCAACATGTTCAGGAGCCAGGCTGGTGGGGCCTGTGATTGTGGAGACAGTAATGTCATGCGAGACAGTGGGTAAGTCCAAGTTAGCTGCTAGCTAAGCTGGCTATGCTAACTAGCTAGCAGGTATGGATTTGACAGGTGTAGTTGAGAAGTGGGCGATGGAAATTCAGACTCAGCGATGTCCATGTCAGTTTTTGAGTGGTTCTTGCATTGAGTTTCTATTTAATAAAAGCATTTATTACGATATCCCCGTCATTTATTTATAGAAAACCTTGCACAAGGCAGCTTCACAACACAGGGCAACTTAGCTTGGTCAAACATATCTGAATTTGTCAACCAAGCATCAACAGGTTTGTATATATTACCTATTAATTACTTCTATGATGTTGTTGACAAAATTGGACTTTGTGATTTATTTAAAAATGTAAAATGTAATTTAATGTTAATGATTAATGCCATTGCTCCTTGGTGAAACCATGACTCTAATCTAATGTATCTATTTTCCAATGGAAAGGTTTAATAAACAGTTGTTTGTGTTGGGATATTATCTAGCAAAATGTTGACATAGTTTAAACCTCTTTATACTGTACTATAGAAATACTGATGCGCTGATTATAGTGCATATAACATGTCTGCTACTGATTCCAGATAATTGGGATGTTGCCTGCCTGAAGCAGATTAATAAACTTGAAAACATAATGGAGGTCTGATAAATGTTAACGCTTTGATAATTTCTTTAGCATGGCTTTCCTGTTTTCTTATTTCTTTTACTTGGTACTCACAGGATGTGAGGTGGACCATGTGTTTCACATTTTTGTATCCTTCTGAAACACAGAATATTAAGGAAAGACATTTAAAAAAACAACACAACCCACAGATTGTTATTTTTGAATCATCCCAAGATTATTCGAAACATACAAAATGTCAGCAGTGCCTTTTGGAAACCCAATTCATAATAAGCCAAACGTTGTAATGCTAGTCACATGTATGGTTATTGACAGATTTATAAAGTACAGTACTATCCATGCCCTCATTCAGAGATGTGACATATAGTACACACTTCTTTGTTTCAGTTGTTCAAAATACTTAAAATAAAAGTCCACTATTGGAAGTGAATAACTTGTTTGTTTTATTATTTTCTAATGTTTTTTTTCTGGCAGATTTTGTCGACGGCATCGGTTGAGAAATTGGGAAAATACCCCTTCAATACCTCTAGATCTTCTCTTGATGTCTGAGATGGTTCTTCCTCGCTATATCTTGTGTATTATACAGTACCTAAGAGATGGATACATTGAACCAGGTGAAAATCATGACATTCATGTTCCCTTATACATTTACAGCAAAACCTTTAGTTTTGTCATGTAAAATGTAAAAAATGTAGCAGTAAAACTTTGAAACCATGTAGTTTTATTCACTTTTTGTTTAATTTTTGTATGACTTTACTCTCCAGTTGTATACTTGTTGCAAAACAAAATCTGCTTGGAACCCTTGATGCCAGTGTTACACAGCTGTTTACATCTAAAATTATGCCCTGAAAGTTTAGACTTGGATGACTTGTATCGCTTATCTTGTTTTACCAGACAACTCAACTGAGAGAGATCTACAGAAAGTTCTGCAACAGCTGGAACCTCAGATCTCCTTCCTAGAAGAGCTCACAAAGATGGGAGGAGCCATGAGGACTGTACTGACAAAGATCTTGACCAATCAACAAGGGTTCAAGGAGCTCAGCATGGGTAAATGTCCCTGCTAGAGATAAGTGTGTTGAAATTCCATTTCAAGTTGTATATGCTTGTGTGTGTGTTACTGTTGTAACAAACACCACAATATAGCAATGACAATGTGGATTAATTATCAATTAATCGAATACTGAATACATATAAAATGAATATACGACTATAACATATGGTGGAAATCACAATATGGGTCAAAGTTTTAGTTAATCATGATTTATTTAGTAATTTCAACAGTATAGCGGTTTTTGTTGCAGTATGTTTCCTTTTACTTTGGCAGGCCAAGAAGACAACCTGTTTGCCAAAAAGAACTATGACAAGTATTTGGCAGCATTAAAGAATTCAGGTCTGGTGTCTGTGGAGGAGAAAGCTCAAGGTGCTGCAGCTGAGGTCACCGCCGGGGCTGAAGGAGGAGCAGGAGCGATGGTCCTGCTGGGTAGGATGACATATTTTTTTTTAAACATTTTTTTGTTATATTTTAGGTTTTAATCTGATAGTGAACAGGGAGAAAAAAAGAGCATACAAAATAAGTTTAATGTGGTTTACCTGTTTGGTTTTCCCAAATCAATTACTGTTAAATGACAGATTAGGCAAGCTGCTATTTATTTTGCTTTTCCCTTTTTGTCCTTTCTTTTCGCAACAAGAAATAATACAATAAAAAATCTTAAGCATGCACGCATTCAGTCACTTCTGTGTAGGGCCACCTTATGTGCTGATCAGAGCTGTAAGCCTTTTAGGGAATGCTTTTATGAACTTGGCACATTGAGTACCTGGAATTTTGCCCATTCCTTGTTGCAAATCTGCTCCAGTTCTTTTTAAGTTGGATGGGTTCTGCTTGTATACAGCGCCTTTAAGTCATGCCACTGATTCCTAATTAGATTGAAGTCTGGGCTTTGACTCTGCCATTCCTACGCATTTAAACATTTCCTCTTAAACCACTTAAGTGAACCTTTAGCAGTTTTTGTGCCATCATTGTCCTGCAGGGTTTGTGCCAGAGACCAAGCATTTATCTTGTTGGCCAGAAAGTTCAGTTTTATTCAGATCTGACAAGATGATTCAACCTCTAAGTTTTTAAGTCTTTTAGAAATGGTATCTGTAATTATTATCTGTAAATAGTGTCTTTTTTTCTGGCCATTCTTCCAAAACATTCAGCTTTGTGTGTGGCTTGTCATGGTTCTATGGACACCAGTTTCTGCTGTTAAACTCATCCAGAGGTCTGTGACTTTGGTCTGTGAATTCAGGAAGACTCATTTCTTTTGGCAGTTTGTTTATGGTGCCATATCTTTTCCCTTTTTGTGGTGATGAGTTTAATAAAGTGCTGTGGGATTTTCAAAGTTTCAGGTATTTTTTAATTTTTATTACCTAACCTTGATTTGTACTTCTCCACCACTAAACCGTTTTGAAGAGCTCCTTGGTCTTCATGTTGTCATTTGAACCCTCATGATTAGACAGATGTATGTGTACAGGCATCGTGTCAACATTAGATTGTACCCTATTTAAAAACCACATGTTACTCAGGACGTTCATCGCAAAAGGTATAAAGAAATGTGTTCCCAGTTGTTTTCGATTTCTTAAACATTTTTATTTCCATGCTTCACTTTCCCATTTTTAAATAGTTATATATCAGTCCATTATTTAGTAATTACACTACTGCATACAAACCTCGAAGTGTCATGAGTTTAAATTAGTTTAGTATCTTCCATATACTGTACCAGGGGTGGAGGTAATCCACAGGTGTGCATGTAATGAAGAATCTAAAATAACTGTAAAGACACATGTAACTTAATACTTGTGTCTAATTTAAGACCACAAAGTTTTCATAAACCTTCATTTTTTTAATTTTTTTTTTTTTTTTTTTTTTTTTTAACCTCAGTTTGTCACTAGCGCTAACATATGATGTTTCCTTTTTCTTTTTTAAGCAGCTGGACCAGGGAGCCCAGATGATTCAAGTAAAGAGGTATGTGTCAGCATAAATGGTAACAATTTTCCAAGTACTAATATTTATTATCCAAAATATTATTTTTTTTCTCATTTTTTTTGTGAAAAAATGATGATCCATCCATCAAAAACCCAATAATCATGGTGTTGTCTTGAAATGCATCAGCGCAGTATTCTAATAATTAATTAATATATAAGTTAATATTTACAAACCAGATTAAGCTATTTTAATTGGATACATGTTAGTTTTCATTTAGTGGAGCAGGTATTTCATGTAAGTTTCCTTCCAGGAGGATCAAGATGGAGGACAGTCTGTTGGGCAGAGAAAGAGGGTTAAGCTAAGCAGCAGTTCCAAAGGTATGTGTGCAGAAAATAATGTACCACTGCAGATACTAAAATCAACTGAACTTAAATGTCTTTTATGTGTGTGTGTGTGTGTGTGTGTATATATGTGTGTGTGTGTGTGTTTCTTCTTACTTCAGACCCGTTCATTATCGAATCACTAAAGCATAAATGCTTTCTGGAAGAGTTGCTGTTTTGGACAATAAAATACGAGTTTCCCCAAAAAATGGTCACTTTCTTATTAAATATGCTTCCAGATCAAGATTACAAGGTATGTTTTCATCTGTAGTCAGATTTCATTGTTAATTTGGACATTTTTTTTATTTGTTTACTTGTCCTCTTCTGTTGCATTATATATATTTTTTCACTTTTTACTAAAATTATTCTTATTTACATTAGTGTATAATTTATAACAGCATCACAGCAATAAGCTTTAATCGTGCCCTCTTTTCTCTGTTAGATCACTTTTACGAAAACATTTGTTCAACATTATGCCTTCATAATGAAAACACTGATGAAAAGCCACGAATCAGATACAATGTCCAACCGCATCGTGCATATCAGTGTACAGCTATTCAGCAATGAGGAGCTGGCCCGACACATGACAGAGGAGTGTCAGTTGCTGGACATCATGGTCACAGTCCTTCTCTACATGATGGAAAGTTGCCTTATTAAAAGTGAACTTCAAGGTAAGGTTTCCAAATAGACTACTTTTCTAATTAGTTGGGATTAACATATTTATATTTTTGTGGTTTGCAAAAGTATAAGCAAATGGTTACTAAAGAAAAAATATAAATTCTTGCCAGTTGTGGAAAAGCATAGACTGATGTTTTATCTTTCTGATCTCTTAAACGTGCAGACTGTTGTTAAAACAAGTTATTCACTTTTTTTCAATAGATGACTTTGCATGAATGTCGACATCCCTGTTAACTCTGTAAATGCAGCTAGGTGCTGGTTTGTGTGACTGCTGTATGTATGGGGATGTTTTTGTTTTGAAGTGTGTCCTTAAGTAGCTAAACAGTCTGAACCCAAATGTCTTTAATGTGCCGGTAATGAGGAAGTGTTTCCTTTTTCTCACTTTATCCATTAGATGAAGAGAACAGTCGTCATGTTGTGGTGAACTGCAGTGAAGCACTGTTGAAGAACAACACCTACTGGCCCCTTGTTAGTGATTTTATTAACATTCTCTCACACCAAAGTGTAGC
This sequence comes from Pseudomugil tenellus, assembly GCA_037177515.1. Lineage (NCBI taxonomy): Eukaryota > Metazoa > Chordata > Actinopteri > Atheriniformes > Pseudomugilidae > Pseudomugil > Pseudomugil tenellus. The sequence continues at coordinate 14,823,426 of JBAMHX010000014.1, read as the reverse complement.
AAAAAAGTTCCTGGAAGACCACTCCTTGTTAATGCTGTGGATGAGCTTTGTGTCATTTTTCCAAGGTAGGTACTGTTTTTTTTTTTTTTTTATGTTTTTATGTCTGTTTGATCGACAGGTATCTGATATCTGCCGGCAAGAAGGTAGTCAGATATCAGATTGTAGTCATAACGCTGTTTTTAACCAGCTAACCCCGCGCTTTAGCCCCCCCCTACTTCCACTTCTCAGTTGGCTCCTGTAGTTAGATCTTGTAGCTCGGTTAGCTCTTAGGTACAGGCAGCTCAGAGTTTGGTTGGAGTTATTCATCCACCTCCATGCTCACAGCGTCCCTCTCAGCTCCACCTCGTTGCCTATTTTTGTATTTTCTGGGTGCAACAGCATGCATGACGCGTCCAAGATGGTAATGGTGGGAATCAATTCAGCGCTTCGGCTATGTCATGGAGGCTCCGTCCATCTTTTTATATACAATCACTGGTTTATACACGTAAAGAAACAAACAAACATTCTGTATAACTATGTGTAGTTAACAGTAAAGATGCGTCTTTTACATTGCCAAAGTCTTCATCCACCAGAAGACAGTTCTGCGTTTGGAGTTCATTTCATCATTTCGACTCTGATTGGTAGCGTTATTATGTCGTTTACAACCATCCAAAAACATCAGAAGTAGAAAAAAATTGTAGGCTTTTTTGTCCTCATTGTCTTCTGTGCCTTATCCATGTACTACTTATTATTTTCTACATCTTTGCTTTGTTCCTCTCACCGGTTGCATGTGGACATATACAACTCCATACCGCCGGTAGTATTATCTGTCAGTAGAGGTGTCCTACTTCCTGTGTGAGCAGCTAGACTGGAAAGTTAAATAGCTTGTTGAAACCTTTTCTAAGCTCCATCAAAGTGAAAGTAGATTACAGATGATGAACTTTACACCAGCTGCCTCTCATTTGTCCCTCTCTTTGTCATTTCCTTTTCATAAACTGTAGCTTTTACATAGTACTTAGTTTTGACTGAATAAGTGACTTTGGTATGCAGCGGTACTTTGTAACAACCTGGTTAGTAAATACGTCCTGTTTCCGTTCTATAAAAAAAAGTACCCCAAAATAGTGATGAAATAATGCTGAAGCATTTTTATTCCAGTTCTAGTGTCTCTCTACTGGCTTTCATTTTCATGCAGGTTTAATTGTGAATTTTTTTTAATATGGGTTTGCACCTGAGTGTGTTTCTGGTGTTAACGTGAGTTGAGACATGCAGGGTGTTAACTTTTAACACTTGAGAACAAAATTTTGATAAATAATCATATGGTGGTTTTGCTCTTGGATCCAGCTGTATTCTTTGCGTTTGTTAATACATTCTTTTAAGTATGGAGATCATGGAATTTATTAATTAAATCAGTTAACGGCCAGTATACTGTTTAGCTCAATTTAAATCACACATCTTCACAACCAACACTTGATTGAAATGAATGCTTCTGTTGCTGCAGATTTTACCCAGACTCTAATATTGTAGTGTGGTTAGTAAAACAAATAGACTTCTTTCATCCTCAGCTTTAAAAAATGCCTATTGGAAAAATGATTTGTGATGTGAAATGTTACCAGTGCTGCTCACTTGTCAAATATAATATCCTTTTGTTCTAAAAACAACACTTGTATATGAGGCCTGAGTGTCTGCTGATGGCTTGAGCAGTGTCACTGTTATGTGGTGTCGATGTGTATTGTAGTGCTCTTGGGAGTTGACGGATTACATAGAAATGTATAAAATGATGGTGGACGGAAATATTTCAAAATAAGCCTGAACAATAAACTGATCACAGTAAAAAGACCTACATTGCATGATGAACCTTACTTAAAACAACTGATGATCCACGTATCGTAACGGTGAAACCTCTTGCTGCTGTTGTAGGTATGAACCTGAACAAGCGGGAACTGAATGAGCATGTGGAATTTGAATCTCAGACATACTATGCAGCATTTGCAGCAGAGCTTGAAGCCTGTGCTCAACCAATGTGGGGTCTTTTAACACACTGCAAAGTCAAAGTAAGTGCTCAGAGCTTCTTTGTGTAGGTTTGGTGATGTTAAGCGATAACATGAACATCAGTCATCATGTGCTTCATTTATTAAAGCACAACTGTGACTTTAACATGTTTGATTTTTTTCAACAGGAGACACAAGAATATACTAAAACCGTGGTTCGCTATTGCTTGGAGACCCTGCAGATCTGGTTTGATGCCATTGGCTTTGTTGATGAGGTAAATATAAATGATAAATGTCTAAATTAATATTTTTTTCCTTCCCTGTTTGGCGTAACACACTGTGCATCTTTTAAAGCCTGCCCCTAATCAAGTGACGTTTCACCTGCCACTTCACCGCTATTATGCCATGTTCCTCAGTAGGGTACGTCCACAGCTCTCATCCCTTTCAATAAAACATGTATTGATTCAAGCCTATGTGTTTTTAAAGTAGTCCTGGTTTTTAAACCCCCAGGCAGTGAAATGCCAATACCTGGATCTGGACAGCCTCCTTCCTGATCAAGAGATGCTGATGAAGATCATGGTGCATCCACTCCAAATACAGGTATAACAACCAGGAAATAAATGTTTCTGTTTGCCTGATATATTTTTAAGCTTTCACTGATGTGTTACTGAGAATTTTGCTCTGTAGGCATCTCTGTCAGAGATCCACAGCAATATGTGGGTGAGGAATGGTCTGCAGATCAAAGGACAGGCTATGACTTATGTGCAGTCACACTTTTGCAACTCCATGATTGACCCCGACATCTATCTGCTCCAGGTTAGATAGATGGATGGATAGATATCTATAATATAATATGTGTGTTTAATACTATTATTTTTTTCTTTATTTTTTAACACTATTAGTTTTTAAACTCAGCTATCATTATGTATTTAAGGTTTGTGCATCAAGACTAGATCCTGACTACTTTATCTCAAGTGTCTTTGAGAGGTAAGCCTTTTTTTAACTGTTTTTTTTTTTTAATTAATGTTTAAAATGTTCTACTTTAAGTGGTATTGTGTACATTGCATGCGTATGTCTCTTCTTACACAGGTTTAAAGTGGTTGACCTCTTGACAATGGCGTCTCAGCACCAGAATGCTGTTTTAGACTTGGAGCAGGAGAGACCAATGCTAGAAGGAGCACTGACTTTTCTAGTCATACTGACAAGCCTTCGAATTCATCTAGGTAAGTGACACAAAAGAGGTTGCCTAATATCTGCAGGACATACCGAGGTAACAGATGATAGAAATGATTTACTTCTCAAGGCATAGAGGCACCTTAGTCACTTTAACGCTGCAGAATATAAAGAATGTTTTATCACGCATTTCTTATTGTATTTATTGACAAGGTTTCCTTTATTTTCATTTGTCTTTTTTTATTTTTATATATATATATATTAGTGAATGTATGTATGTATATGTGTGTGTGTATACACATATGTGCGTGCCACAGAGTCTTTGCCAACGATTACATTAAGTGAAATGTAATTATTCTCTTTGGCTGAAAACAACAGCTTAACTGTATTATTTAATCTTGTACACAAAGTAAAACTTAATTAACAAGCCATATCCTGTCACCATAAAAATCACATTTTCACTAGTTTACTGACTTTCTATCTCTCCTCCTTATTGTCACACTCAGGGATGACTGATGATGAGATCCTTCGAGCTGAGATGGTCTCTCAGTTGTGTATGAACGATCGTACACACAGTGCACTGTTAGACCTTGTATCCTTAATCACCAAAGTAATTAAGATAACTTTATTCTATCATTTGTATATTTTTTTCCTTAATATTATTTTTCTAGATTCCTGAAAATCCCAACCCAAAGAGTGGCATTGTACCAGGAAGCTGTAGTTTTGAAGAAATGCTCTCTGCTGTAGCAGATTTCAAAGCACCCGTGTTTGAGCCAGGAGGCTCCATGCAGCAGGGCATGTACACACCCAAAGGTAAGAAGCTCTTTTTAACAAGTCAGTCCTTTGAAACAGTTCTTGTGGATATCGGGAAAGCCAAACTTAAACAAAAATGTAAATTTGTAAACTATAATAAAGGGAAATGGCTGTCCAGGAGTGGGTAGAAATAGAAATCAAACTTTTGTCTGTTTTTGGCTCATGGTATTGTGTAGAAGTATGAAATTTAAATGGGGGATAGAAGTTGGACCTCGCTGATACACCTCTGTGTTCTCAAGTGCAAAAAGAGGCAGACTAGTATTTTAATGTCACCCAGCTGTTTCCACAGTAGCAGTTTGCTGCATGTAACCACACAGTTTCATCTTATATGTGTGAACTGATAAGGATTAAGAGCAGATGGATAACATACCACAATCCAAAAGATTTTGTTGTTGACCAGTATGTTTTAGCATGATGAAATGCTTCTGAGATAAAGGTCTATCCAGAAGTGTTCAAGGTCTTTTTAGTAGCTCTCTGAGCATGAGCTGAATATTATTCTCTACAAAGTTGTTTTTTTGTTTGTTTGTTTTGCTCTGTTGATCTGTTAAAAGGTTTTGCCTTTTTAATTGCTGTCTGGAAAGAAAAGAACTGCTGAGCTGATTAATTAGGTCAGCAGTTCAGTCAGATACAAAATGGCATGCTATTGCTTCTTTTGTCCAATAACATCTTGAACAATATTGAGAAAGCGGTGATGATGTCCCTTTCAGATATCTAAATTTAATCTACTAAATGTATTATTCGCAATTAGAAAAGAGTAGAAATGATTAGCAGGAGCTTTTGAAATTTTGTAATTGGAGCTGAGGACACCACTTGGGGGCAGACTTGTACTACTTGTATAAAGGTGGATGAAAAGTGAATTGGTCACATTTTGTACCATAGTTTAATAAGCTTTTTTTTCTTCTTTTCTTCTTTAGGAGAAGTCTGGGAGAAGGAGTTTGACCCCATCATGGTCATTCTCAGAACAGTCTATCGCCGTGATGTACAGTCAGCAATGGACAGATACTCGGCATTGTAAGTTAACACTATTGACTTTGTTTAAGAAAAGTGTTTTGTATCACATTCTGTTGTATGCCAAAAATATCTTTTGTAGGTGAGAAAGTTACCTATTTTTCTTTAAATTTTCTTTAAGGTTGTTGGGAGAGGTGAAGGTGCTAATTGTCCTGATGGGGAGCTGTTGACTTATAAGTTGTAGTTTGGAAGATAACCTTGCAGTAATAGGATATTGATCAGGAATCGATAAGCCTTTTTTTAAAACAAAATGTATGAATATTTTTATGTTTCCTTTACATCAGCTGCGTGTAGATAATACTACATTTTAATCTTCATGAATAATGTGGCATCATATGCATAATATGTTAAGAATTAGTTGTCTGAAATTAATTTGACTTAATGCGCAGACACCAATCGAATTCACAATAATTATGTTAACTATTTTTCTCAAATGAATGCTATTACTAATGTTTTTTATGAGGGCAAAATTCCTGCAGTAGCATAACAGGAAAAGATGCCCTTTTTAATCTGGTAGTGACTTGTAGGTAGACTTTGATTTGTATTTGTTATAACTAATGCTATAATTAATAGTTTCTGAATTTTTGTGAATTTGTGCCTCTTTTGCAAAAAAAAACTGAAGATTTTTTTTCATCACCTGTTATGTTAAAATAATTGATGTAGTCCTAAGCAAACCTAGTATGTTTGCAGTAATTTGTTTAGAAGGAAAAACACTTAATTTCACCTATTTTGAGATCACTCTCTCACACTGACATTAGTTTGGTTTCACTTTGTTTTCTTACACTGTAATAAATTCTTTGATAGGCTAGATGGCTTATTATTCCAACAAGCCTTCAATTTATTTAATCTCACAAAAAGTCAGGGCTGGTTAAAATAGTGTTTCATAAAGTGGGGTTAAAGCAACCCTAGATGGATCTATGTTGTAGCTAGTATTTCAAATATGGTGTGCTTTATTCTTTGTCAGTATTTGTTGTTGCAATACAAATTAAACTCATGCATTTTTCTCCTTCTGACATATTGAAACTGTCATTGCCACCTTCAGAGTCCGAAAAGCAGCCTCATGTTCCTTGTTCACACTGTTTGACTGTGATGGATTGCGTGTCAGGCTGGTCTGACTCCTGTTATAATGATCCAATCATCACTAATAGAGTGCTGCCCATCAGCTGTGGCATTCACTGAAATCTTTTGTGCAGTGATTTTAGTTTAGTTCTTTTCTAAGATGTGTGTTCCTATTTTTTTTTCCCCTACTTCCTCCTTGTGAATGGTGACACTGTCTAGTTTAAAACAGTATGGGATTCATACCGGCAATCCTTGGCCACCTTACAAGGAGAGAACTCCGCTTCATCCGTGTTACAAAGGTCTAATCCGACTGTTGCACTGCAAGACACTTCACATTGTCATATTCACTCTTCTTTACAAGGTGAGCCTTCTAAAAGCTATTCATGCAGTGTAATATAGGAATGTCTTTGAATCTCAATTTACACCTTGTTTGGCAAATTTAGCTGGTGCAAAAGTAACATGACTTGGCCATTAATTACTTATGACTTATAATATTTTGAAGCAGTGCTAGACTGTCAAGTATACAATGTGTAATATACAGTACGCATTTAGTTAACTCATGTGCATAATATAAGGTTTATTTAATACATTATCTTTGTTAAATGCTAGACTAAAAGATATTATTTACTTGGCTTCAGACTAATGTTTAAGTTTTCTATTTTAGATATGGATGGATCACCAGAACATGTCTGAGCATGTTTTGTGCATGGTGCTGTATTTGATTGAACTGGGTTTGGATAACCAGATTCAAGACAACAAGGAGGATGAGGTGAGTAACAGTAGCACAAATATAAATGTGCAAAGAGCTTCCTTCAAACAGAGCTTTAATTGTGGGTTTAAAATAAACATGTTTAGAAGAAAATAAGTGTAGACACCTACTGATTTAAAATAAGAACATCCTTGAGACAATATTATTTTATTACCATGCATGTATTTGCATGGACCTGAGGTGTCCGCCTGATCATGTCTCTATTGATGATGCTTCCAGGAACCTTGTATTGAAGAGCACTGTCATGACAGCTGGTTTCCAGGCACCAATCTCCTATCCAATCTCCACCATGTCATCAATTTTGTTCGGGTTCGAGTTCCTGAGACGGCTCCTGAAGTAAAGAGGGAAGCTCCTCCCAGCACAAGCGCTGAAGCTTCTTCTTATGGCCAGGTAAGTGACTGCTACAAGGTTAATCTGGTACATTACAATTTAAATAATGTAATTGTAATAAACTTCTGGTTTTATTATTATTATTTTGATTTGTTTTTGTGAACGAATGGATTAAATTAGTATCTGCTGAATAAATAGCCATTACTGATATACAAAAGTAGAGCATGCTAGGACCTTGATGCCAGTTCAGTTTAGGTTTATTTTCACCCTCCACAATCCCAGTTCCAGACTTGGTGCTAAACTAACTTGCTACTGGCTTGATGTTTAAGATACAGACATGATCATTCAAGCATATTTGCGTAATTGCTTCTACTTTAAAATTGTTAATGTAATTGGTTGATGATAAAAGAT
>JBAMHX010000014.1:14791416-14814919 GCA_037177515.1 Pseudomugil tenellus | reverse complement strand
AGATATATATATAGATAGATAGATATATATATAGATAGATATATAGATATATATATATATATAGATAGATAGATAGATAGATATATATATAAAGGTACCTAGACATTTGGATTTATTTTAGATTGACTTACTAGTTCTCTATTAAATAATTTAATCTCAGGATAGAGCCGTTGAGCGCCACCTTAAGTAAGTAATGTAGATTAACATATTTTTTTTCTTGTTTTCATGGGTAACGAGTTGCAATAACGTCTGATTAGTTGGTTCTCATTGACCTCACACGGTGATATTTATTTTTAAACCTACACAGACTCAGATTTGCAATTGAATGGCCAGGTAAACTGAGGTTTCAAAATGTTGTGGTTTGATAATTTTTAAGAGTCTATGTGCACACTACTGTAAAGCACTTTGGATCACCCTTTTTTAAATTTTGCCATACAAATAAATGTGCCTTACCTTGCCTTACAATAGTATGATTTGGATTGATTGGACTTGCTGGTAAATCAATGGACAGTTTAGGAATTAAAACACCTTTTAAATATATTGAAATATAAGGTTTTATTCTTAAAAGCTTTTTGTACGAGCAGCTGAGTTATAAGGAGGATTGGATAGATTCTGAGTAGGGATTGGTGACTTAAGTATCCAAAATGGTAAAATATTTTAATTATGATGTCTTGTGGTGATGGGAATAGAATTTTTAACTTAGCGGACTGCACACAGTCTGAGCAATCCCGTGATATGGATATATATATTTTTCTCTTCTTGAATAATTTAATTGGTACTTTTATGATCCTCTATCATCTATTTATTTTACTGTATTCGTTTTACAGAACTCCAGGCATCTTTCAGGAAATTGGAGAGAGGTAGCTGCCTGCACCCACTTCTATTAAAGTCTGATGACTTAAATGACACCAGTAGCTGGATTTAACTGTGATACCTCTACTCTGATATTATTTTTTTGCATGTGTTTGTTTGGGCATTTTTTCTTAAAGAAGCTCTGCCCTTGTGTGTGTGTGTCCGTGTGTGTATAGTGCTACGCTTCAGCAGGTTTACCTCCCTGTTGACTGCTGAAACTAATTATGTGTGTAATGCAGGTTTGAAGTAAATGCTTTTTTAACCGCATGTCAGTATGATTGATGTTGCCTAGAATGGGTTATATGATGTATGTTTATTTAACAGTGCAGCTCAGGTTCTTTTTAGTCAGGTCAGGTCATGGCAAATCTTTCAGATGGCTTGCTTGCTTTACATCAGTATGGCTTAAATTTCTCCTGCTTATTCATCGTTTTAAGTAGAGGTCAAATGTCAGCTGAAATTTTATTGTCAGTATTTGATTTGACTGCTCTGTATGCAGTTCCTGTTTGCATATGATAATAAGCTGTTTCCCCAAATCCATCAAATTCTTTTTGACAACTGGTAGTGTCATTTTAGGAGAGGATGTTTGCACTTAATGGTCCCGTATTTTGCTATGTTTCGCGTTTCACAATCTATCCTATGCATATTTATGATAATATTGTGCATTTTACCACGCTTTTGTCGCTGCAAGGTCTCTACCCGGAACTGTGAACGGCTTCCTCTCGCTCGCTCTCTGCTCCTCTTGCTTATCCTCCCCGCTCGCACTGACCAGCCAGAGAGTTGCCGTCTTTCGTAGGCGTGCATGGGCGCACTTCCTTGGGTAGACGGCGCGTTAAAGTTTTCAAGTAGGGGCGGGGGGAGTCCTAACTGTGCTGCGTCGTAGCGGTGAAGTTTGTTCTACCGAAGCTGCACTCTTCTTTTTAAAGCGATAAAAGTACAAAACACATTGATGGAAAAGAAAAAAATGCTTCCGGGATAGTTTTTAAGGTACAATTACCACTTATTGGCTTTATGCACAGCTCCACTACTTCCTGAACTTAGACCAACTCCTTTGCTTCCTGTCTTTCATCACTGGACAAACTGATTAATCCAGGTGTGTCTGGCCTCAGTAACCACAACAGTAATGGCCAGACACACCTGGATTAATCAGTTTGTCCAGTGATGAAAGACAGGAAGCAAAGGAGTTGGTCTAAGTTCAGGAAGTAGTGGAGCTGTGCATAAAACCAATAGAAGGTTAAAAGTCCATTTAGCATAACATTTTAAACAGTGATCTTCCAGCGGCACATAAATGCACGTGCAGTTTAACCAGATGTTGGTATAAAAAAGGGTTTCTTTCATATTTCATATTGTATTCCTTCAATGTTCTCTTGTTGTTTAAATTAATTAGGTTCTTGAGTTTCAAGCTAAGTAAAATGCTTTTAATTTTTCTTAATTTAATAGCAAAATTGTTTTTATGGGGGTTTCTTGTACACTGTGAGAATGAAGTTGTTGATCACCCATACAAAAACCCTTGTATGTATCAAATTTTAAAAAATGTTAAGCGTTAATTATTGTATGTTTGCTGTTTTCTTAGAACTTGCGGGAAGCTCAGGTGTTCAGCCTCGTAGCAGAGCGCAGGAGGAAATTCCAGGAGATCATCAACCGCAGCAACACTGAGGCCACTCAAGTTGTCAGGCCCAAGAGCTCCTCAACACGCTGGGTCTCACCAGGCACACCCCCACAGCTGGTAACTGAGATCCTGGAGATCCGTGAAAGTATGCTGTCCCTGCTCATCAAGCTCCACCAGAAGATGTCATCCAAGCAGAACTCCCTGTCAGCTTCCTGGCTTGAGGATATGGACACGAGCCGTCTTGCTCATGGAGATGGCATTACGGCCATTGAGCGAATCCTTACAAAGGCAGCTACTCGAAGCTGCCAAATCAAACGTAGCATTCAGGATATTTGTGGAAAGGTATCTCCTCCAGTTCCACCAAAGAAGAACAGTCCCACTGACAAAAAAGCCATGGATAAAGAAGAAAGGTAATGTTGTTTATGTTTCTTTAACAATATTTAGTTCATACAAATTCCACAGCTGCAGATATCAAAACGATTATAATTATTGTTTGGGACTGTGTACACTGCTATTGTCTTAACTCTCAGAAAAGAGACCTGCATCGCAGATGTTTTAATTCACTTCTATTGTCTTGTTGAACTGCAACAGGGTAGGCATACGGAAAGTGCATGTGTATTTCTTCTTGCATCTAGTCTTTCCTGGCAAGTTCTCTAATAGGAAAATATTTGACTCTGGCAAAGTTTGAAGAGGATGTTAAACAGGTGTTTCGTCTCTGTTTAGTGCTTATGCATGAGGATGTTTTTCACTTGGCTTACGCTGTGTGTTTTACTCTGTGTTCACTGTTTCAAAGCTCAAGCAATATTGAAATAAGTTCTATTTGGTAACAATGTGGTTTTGGGACTGGTTTCATTATCCCCATAAAACGAGAGGAGAGCAGAATCTCTTCCTGTTGCAAAATAAAACCTTAAACCTGTTTCCATGGCAACCGTCGGACAGTAATGAGGTCAGTTGCAGTGAGAACCAAGTCCATTCATCAAGTTAGTTGTTGGCACCCCTGAAGCCATCAGTGAGAACTATTGAGCTATGACGTTCCTGTCAGCGTTTGTTTATGTCCTCTTATTAGGGACTTAATTTACTGTCCGCTTTCACTCTGTTGGGCTGCAGAGGCATCGCTCACTGTACTCATCAAATAATTATTAACCTTTTCTACTTTAAAAACAACATTGTTGAAATAAGACGCTCCTTGTCATTGTGACAGTTTGCCTTGCTAGATGGGAAACATGTTTACTGATGCAGCGAGTCATCGGCGAGGTTTTGTTATGTAATGGAAACGATGGTTTCTAAGTTACTATAGTACACAGTTACAAAGTAAGAGGCCAGTTATTACTGCGCTTAAATAAAATGTGATTGCTTGGGTGTGGTGCTTTTTATCATGTCAGTACTTTGGGTTGTAACGGCCAGTTTCCTGTCAAGGACAAGGAGTCTGGTTTCTTGATTTGAAAAGAGTGTAAATTCATTAAATGAAGGATAAAGAATTTGAATAAAGTTAAACATTAAAACACGGACTGAGACAATACATGAAAGACAATGCGTCTCAGAATGCGGACACTGTTCTGTTACAAACCATGTCCTGTTTAAACGTTCCACACTGGGACACAATTCAGACAGTTCCCTAAGGTCATTAACTTGGGGACATGATGGCCAGACCTTTCAGCAGGATAATAAGAGTAAGGTAATTAAGCTAAAATATGAAACTTTCATAACGGTGTCATTGCAAAAAAAAAATCCATATTTTCCCATAGATCGAAGATTTTTATTAATTTGAATTCTATCTGTGCAAATTGACTAGCGTTCTGAGTTTGTTACAATTTGATATTCACAAAACTAGTAATTGTTTGATTATATGTCCCTGTATATTCTCTATTCACATCAAACACATTTTCCACTTTTGACTTTCAGACGTCAGAGGGCTCGAGAAAGACAGAAGAAACTGCTAGCTGAGTTTGCATCAAGGCAGAAAAGTTTCATGGAAACAGCCATGGATGTTGGTAAGTCAACTTGTTTTTGCTCTACAGACAAATAATAATAGCATTCACATGAGCTACTGCCAAAATTATGTTTGCAAAGACCATAATAGAAAGAAGCTGTGGAGGTACATAGTGAAATAGCCTTTGGTTTGCATACTGACATGATGTAAAGGAAAATGTTCAGTTAAAGTCTATATGTTTAAAAGCTGACAAGTGATATAATTGCTCCAAGCTGCTTTTGTCCTGAGGTGGAAAAACAAGCTCAAGTCATCACCCCTTTATCCCCAAGCTTCATATGTGCTGATATTTTGTGTCTGGTTTCTGTCAAAAGTGAAGCTGTTCATGAAGGTCAAACATCTTCGCTGTGGTCTTATCTATCCTACAAAAACACTGTTTTAGAAGAATTGTGGTTTGTTCAGCAACAATTGTTTCTCTCATGTCATTGCTAATATATTTCCTTCTCAGTAGTTTACTTGTCTGGAGTATACAGGTGTAACAAAAAGCCAAAACTACTTATATGGAGGTGGTCAGACTTTCTTTTGATGGACAAATCAATTTAAATTAAACAGTGATATGGGTACGTGTTGTCTCTGCTGCCTAAATGTTTCTTACAGTCGCAGTAAGGATTAATTACGTTTTCACACACTGTTTTTGCATTTCAGCATATTTTTTTAATACAAATGTGTCATGTGTTTTTTCTTGTTTATATGTATTCAGTCCATTTTTCCTCCTCATTATAGTTACTTTATCCTCACTTAATTTTTTATGCCTAAAGATTTTTCACACTTTTATATATGATAAAAATTCATAAAGCACTTACGAACAACCTTAGTTTGAAGGATGTCTTGCTTCTGTAGCCCTTGGAGAAGAATGCTGTTGGATCAAATAAACTTGCTTCTATATTTCTGACGCTAGTGCAAGGTGACTGAGCCCAGTTTATACATGTGGTCTTTGGAGGCCTTTTAAAAGAAATTGAGTATAGGTGATCCCATGAGGGTGCTGGTGCCTGATGGCAGTTGGGGCATATAAGATCAAAGCACTAATAGTAGGCAGGACACTCAGGGACCACCTTGACACAGCATAGTTAGCAAGTAAATAATGGCTGTTGTGCTGAGTTTCACCCCTCGGGCGGGACTGCCATTTCCTGCTAACCTTAGTAGCTGTAGTTTAAAGATCACGGTGGGATTTATATCACGTGCACTCAAATACAAATGTAATGTGAAGAAGAGGAGCTTTCTTTTGACAGTTTTACGTGGATGGTTTGGTTTACTTAGACTTTGAAGCTATTACTTCAGCACCCAAATCTCTTTCTAAACAGTAGATGTCATGCTCTATTCTGAGTAATTACAAATTTATTCAGTTTTCTAAAGCTTTTTCCAGTTACTGTGCATAAAACAGTTCATTGTATACAATCTTGTTGATGCCTTTTCTTAAGACGGTTTTCCTGTAAAAGTTGGCACGCTGCACTTTAGATTATTCAGAAAACCATAGAAAATGTTACATCTCATTTTAATAAACGGCACATAATTTTCAGCTCTGCTGTGTCGTCTCAGAAACTTCTGCGCTTGAAGAAATTCAACAAACCCACCCCGCAATAAGAAATGTGTGAGGCTGTAATTTTTGAGAGCCAACCCTTGTAAATGTGTATCTTCAGTGATTAACTTTTGCTGTGTTGTATATTGTTAGATTTCCCACATTCTGTTTTTAAAAAGCTGGTATTCAAAAGGTTTTGAGGGTATTGAAACTATTTGGAGACATCAGTAGAGCAGCTGGCTGCCAACTGGAATGTTGGTGGATCATTTCCAGGGTTCCTTGGGCAAAACGCAGAACCGTGTATTGCCCCCCAATGTGTGTATCGGGAAATGAGTGTGTGCATAGATGTGGGATGTAGTGTAAAGCACTTTGAGAGGTCTAGATGACTGGAAAAGTGCTATATAAGTGCAAGTCCGCATACCATTTTATTGTATTGAATTCATTGAATGCTTTCAAGTTTCTCATGCTGCTGCTTGTGTGCTTGCTGCCGTACCTATTTTGTGTGTGTGCGCACGACCATCTGTGTTTGGATGACCTGAGGCTAAAGCTTTACCAATGACATGCAGTGCAAACGGTTTTCATTTCCCCAGGAACACAGTGACCTCTCCTGAGAACATGTTCCTCCAAAAGGCAATAAATCAGTTTCTAACACAGCCTGACATTTCCATGCAGTGCTTACTGCTCAAATTGAACACAGTCCCTAACATTTAAAACTAATTTCACATCAGTAATTAATTTGTGTTGCTCTGCTGATAGTATAGAGTCTAGTAAAGAGTGACTTTCATGTGTATTGCCAGCTTTAATGTGCGCACAGTGGGATCCAAAAGGGAGACATCCAGTTACGATACTTGTTTTTGAACGTTTACAATTTTGTGTAAACTATTCTATTACACGTTACATTAATTTAACTAAAATAAAAACATAAATAACTGAACATGTATGAATTTCTAAATTGACTTTTTTCTTTTACTTTTTGTCAGAATCTCCTGATACTGAAGCAGCTATGGATTTAGGATCCACTGAAGTTATGGAATCTGAAGTTCTCTACGACTGCGTGATCTGTGGACAGAGTGGACCCTCCACTGAGGATCGACCGACGGGTCTAGTGGTTCTTCTCCAAGCATCCTCAGGTACTACGTTTTGCCCTCATCCTCTTTTTTTTTTTGTTCTCAAAAGCCTCTAGAAAATGAGATATCACGGGTTTCTACACTTTTTCTGTAGAAGATCTGAAATCAACATTTATCATTTTTCCATCCTAACTTTATTTCTGCTTGTGAATGCTATACTGATAAAGTTTTTAATGTGCAGGTAACATCAGGGACACAGGGAAGATTATTAATTTTTCGCAACACTCAGGGTTTCCTATTTTTCCATGCCCTGAATGTTTTGAGTCAATCCCATGTATCCAAAACAACTGTGAATGTTACTGCTCATCATTCATTGTGTCTATAATTACTATAGCTTATTTACACATACTTACACGCTTATTAACATAAATAACATAACATAAAATAACAAGGCCTATGCCGTCGGAAGCGACAGCTAGGGATGTATCCCCAAACGCCCCCATTCCTCCAATTCCCCAAACCTCGAATAGACACAATATAATGATATAAAGACACACATGTTCAGTCACAAAGCTCCACCTGGTGTGAAAACTTTGAAGCAGCCCTGGTGACATCAGGACAGTATGCATCCTGAGGTCATGACCTTTTTATTCGAACTTGATTAGATGTCAACGAGAGGAATAATTTCAGAGATATAGCCTAAAAACAGATTTTTTTGTTAATAAATCGCCAGCCTTGT
This sequence comes from Pseudomugil tenellus, assembly GCA_037177515.1. NCBI lineage: Eukaryota > Metazoa > Chordata > Actinopteri > Atheriniformes > Pseudomugilidae > Pseudomugil > Pseudomugil tenellus. The sequence continues at coordinate 14,807,152 of JBAMHX010000014.1, read as the reverse complement.
GGGTAAAACCCTAAATCCGATAACTGTGAAATTCGATACAGATCGTCCTGTTGTGAACCTAAACGGGTATACTGAGTATCAAAATCAAATTGTGAATAGTTCCAGAGATATGAACAAAAATCAGATTTTTTTGTGCTTAAAGTGCCACCTAGTAAGGAAACCATAAATCCCAAAATGCTGAAATTCGATGCAGGTCGTCTACTTGGGGACCTAAACAGGTACACTGAGTATCAAATTATAATTGTGAAAACCGTTCGAGTTATCACGCTCACACGAAGGATATCCGGATGAAACCATTATATACCCGACACTCCGCGTTCGGGGATGTAACTAAATAAGTTATCTTTTGCTTTTTCCTTCCAGCGCTCTGATCTGTTGTTGAGACCAGTGGAAGTTGTGTTTAATAAATATATCAAAATCCAGTCATTTAGAAAGGGCTTGTTAAAATGATTTGGTTGGAGTTTTTATAGTCCTGTCTGTTCCACAAATGTGTGTGTCATTTGATTAATTGGCTACTATCAGAGTATGAAGGAAAATATTAAGCATTGTAGTAAAAAATGTTTCTTAAAAATATCTCCTACCCTGCTTTTAGGATTTTAAAAAATCATTTAATTATCATTGAAAGTTGAATTCTTCAGATAAGTTATGAAATATCAAATGTAAAGTAGATAAAAAATGGTTATAACGGTTGTGTAAATACACAAATGGTTCATGGAAAGATATGAAAGTCCTCACTCCTTACCACTCTGATTATTTTTCAGTACTTGGACACCGCTGCAAAAGCAAGGAACCTAAGAATCTACCCACGAGTGATGAAGAGCACATATACCCTGTAGATACGTGTGGCGTTGCTCATGATGTCAGACTCACGCTCATGCAACAGTTCTTTAAAGATGTACGTGATTTGCATTAAACATCCCAAGTTTTGCTTAACTGTTGTTTATTTTTGTTACCAGCTTTTTGTTGTTTGTGTTATGTGTCTATCAGTAAAATAAGTTTCTACATGTGAGGAAGCTTTTAAGAACATGTAAGTTGTTGAGTGGTTGTCGAAATTAAGTGCATGTCTGAAAGGGGTTTTTCTTGGCCACAGAGCACCTCTTAAAAATACTGTTTATTGGTACGGTAAAAAGCATTTTCAGAGGCTTTACTTTAAATAGCTTTGACCTGTTTGCTTCATTTACTTCTTCTGCCAGCTGTTTATATTTTCTTCTTTTCAGGACTATAATAGACCAGTAATAAACCACTGGTTGACTTGAGTATTATACATTTATAAAAAAATTCTAATAGCATGGCTTTCTGTCAGTGAACATACACAATCTTTTCATTGTCTTAGCAAAAGAAACAACATTAAAAATTAAATGATTAAATTCAAACCCTAAAAACGGTATCAAACTGCATCAAACATCCTATATTCCTATTTTCTCTTGTGTTTTCTGCAGAGTTCTTGTCTGCAGTCTGTGTCAATAGGATGGGATGGGGGTGTCTACGTCCAGACCTGTGGACACACTTTGCATATAGATTGCCATAAATCATACATGGAGTCTTTACGGGTAAGAACAAGCTTGACAAGAAAAGAAAATACTTGCATTGCCATTTCCATCTTTAGTCGAACTTCAGCTCTCTTAATACATTGTTTTATATTCTCTAAGATTTGGTGTTGCTGGGTCAGATGTTCATATATGATCAATGATGATTAGTAAAGATAAATATAAAGAAGTCTCTGTAGGATGTTCAGTTTAGGTGAGATATTCTAGATGTATTTAGTTTCCATGTGTCTTTTTACAGAATGACCAGGTACTTCAGGGTTTCTCTGTTGACAAGGGGGAATTTACCTGCCCACTGTGCCGACAGTTTGCAAACAGTGTCATTCCCTGTCGTCCTGGGCATGGCACGGATGCTGGTGCATGGCACACACCCACTAACAAGAAGGTGTGTGTGCTTGTAAAGGAGGTGGAAGATCTACAGGACAAACTAGCTCTTTTTCCAGTAAGTTTTTTTTTTTCTCTTTTTGGAGGGGTTTGGGAGTGGAGTTAGTCAATTGACGACGAGGGCTGGATGTAATCCAAACAATTTAAGTACATTTATTATTCTTCATTTACCAAAGCTTAACTGAGTACTTTGATAATTTCTGTTTGGGGTATGGATTCATAGAAACCAAATCTCATATTTTCTTAACTTCTGTTACCATGCCACAGTCTATTTTAGACAAACCTGTAATTTTTTTATTACATTCACAATGACTTTTTTCCCCTTTTAATAAAGTATTTTTCTTTCATTTCAAGACTGAGTCTAACTTGAGCAAAGAAATGGAGCTGGTTATCAAAGACGTCAAGAACACCACCCAGAAGAAATACATGGACTATGGCAAGAACCCTGGTTCCCCTGACAACGATTTCCTCTTCATGTATTCAGTGGCCCGGTAAGAGCAGGGTCACAATGGGTGCTGAAAAGTTTTTCTCTCTTTTGTCTTAAGATAGATTTACACTGTCACGATGTCAGCATATGGTAGGTTTACGGCATCATGCTGTAGTTTCTCTTCCACTTTTACTGCACAAGCTCAGTGAGAAGCTCCAGAAATCCACGTAGTCCTAAACACAAGCTAAACGATTCCAAAGGAGTACTGCGCTGGAAATAAGGGTACACATTGTGTGTTGCAAACATGCATGTCACTGCAAATGTGTGATTTTAAACACTTGACAAACACATCTGTTCTTTTTAACTCATGAGGCTTTGTAGTCAAATTTGCAAACCTAGAAACAAATGGCTATCATGAGCAAACCAAAACAAAAGAAGGTGCAACGTTTTTTATTTTCCATCTGGACAAATCAAATCCCTCAGACTATCCTGGTGTGAATGTGTCCTTAGAGGTCATTACTCATCGAAGATGATTTTGTTTCATCCAGTCTGTAATTCTTTATTGAATTTTTATCCACAAAACAAAATAAAAAAGTACCAGAAGAGAAAAATTGCGCGGTCCTCTCAGGCATTTGTATCACAACACATAGTCACGGATAAAATAAATGACTGGCTCCATCAAATCGACTTGGGGTCTCTGATTCTTACACTCATTCTAAAAATTCAGCCCTTCATGTGGTGTAACCATCCAGACCTTTTGCCCACCCAATGCTGTACTTCCCTTAGCCCCCCACCCTAAACAGAATATATCCCTTAGGAGTGTCTGGGTGCCTGTTGGCTTTCTGAAGTTCAATGAACAGCACAAATTGCCTGAGGAGTGGAAAATTCTTCTGTCACAGGGGTGCTCTTATCAGCAAAAGCCAGATGGAGCTTCACCGTAGCTGCATTATCTATGTGAAATTGCTTTTTCTCCCAGGAAACCTGAGAATTTGTCCCTCCTCTATGGCTGATAGGAAGAAATGGCCAGTGTTACGACGATTCTGGCCCCATCAGTCTTATTTTTGCAATACTTATCAGGTTTAACCATCTATTTACTTAGTTAAATGTTTTCGTTGAAATTTTCTTGTATTCTGCAAGAATGAAAATTGGATGTTGAAATAAAATGTCAGAAGTTTTTATATGAAACGCTAAATTGAGGATTTTGCACAAATTTATGTTTGTGTGAGCTTTTATGGTAATGGTCTAAGTTGTTTAAATGTCCTCCTTGAAGCTACAATTTATTTAATATAGAATCACTGCAGCAAAATAAGCACATTCAATAGCAAATGGCTTGAACAAACTACATCCTTCATCTTCTTAATCATATAGTTTAAAAGGGCAAACTTTAACCAAAAGCTGAATATGATGATGCACAGCAGAGCCCTTTCTGCTAAAACCAAAGCGCTCCATCACACACATTTACAACCTTAGCAGTCCTTATGTAAAGAATACTGCATCAAATTATATATCTTTTCTTGGTTTTTATTTTTTCACATCTTTAGTAGAACTTCAGCTGGATCTGTGCAAATTTGTGATCTGTTTTTTTTTTTAAAAACTCATGGGGCCAAGTTTGCAGATCTGTAAAAAAAAACAACTTTCAAAAGTGCTTCCTTATATTGCATAACACCTAAAATACCTGATTTATTTCAAACAAACAGAACTGAAGCAGTATTTGCAGTAAAATCAAATAATGAAAAGTAAACGTTTTTCTAAAGAAAGACACCTCATTGTTTTCTAAAATGGCCTTGCAAACTAGTACTACGGACCATTGAAGAGATTTGTCAGAATAGTCGTGTAGTCTGTCTTACCTGCTGAGGAAGCAGCAGATTCACCTGACTGAACAGCAGTCAGATATACAAGTTAAGTTACTTTGTCCAAGTAAATTCACTTGAATGTAGCTAAAGCTGAGAAGTAGATCCATCCATCTATTTTCTACCTGTCTGTTTTAACCTGTTGGGGGCTTGATGGACCATCTCCATGAACGTCTGATATTTTTTTATGTATTTAGGTATTTTTTAAGCAACTGACTACTGGTTAATGAGAAGTTTTATTGGTCAGACACTGCTTCAGACTTATTGGGTGGAGAAAGATTATGACAGAAAATGGACAGAATGAAAATGTAAAGTTTTCTATAATACTGTTGCCAATATTACAAGAATAAACGTTGATGGAATATCCCAGGTTGTATATTGTGTATAGTCCTTTTCTACTTTCATCTGTGTTCGTCCCACTTTAGCTGCAGATTAGTAAACCCTTTGTTCTCCTGCAGACTATTTTTAACCAAATATATTTCCATTTGATCAAAAATTATTTTATCTTGTGTATCAGAAGTTTGGATAATTCACTTTTATCTAAGATTATACCAAACGTGGACATTTCCATGATTTTCATTTAGATTTTTGTTAATTAAATTGCCTCACGCTGTATATAACAGTATGAACAGTTTTGATAGTTTACAGATTTACCTGTGCAGTATTGCATTTTCACTGTTATAGTTAAGTTATAATTATGCCATCATGTTTGAACAAATTGTTTACGATTTACGTTTACCTCGCTGAATCGTTTGCCGTCTACTAACACAGTCAACTCTGTCACCACAGGACCAACCTGGAGTTGGAACTTGTGCATCGGGGAGGAAATCTGTGCTCTGGAGGAGCAAGTGCAGCTGCCAAACGCTCATGTCTGAGTGAGTAGTTACTACTTGGATTCCTCATGTTTGATTTATTTTATAGTGATTGATTACTGCCAAGATAAATGCAAGTGGCCTGTTGATATTATAACATTATAATAAGACATTCAATCGGTATTAAAGAATCTCTGTTTTTCGGTAATACTCATATCTTATCTCTCGTATAATACAAAGTCCTGTTAAAAGTGTATGTATGGATTTTTAATGCATAATTGAAATGTGTAAAGTTTGTGTGATGTGATGAATGCTGACCTGAGTGGTGTTGTGACTTAATTTGTAATCAGCTTATAAGTAACAAAGGGGTGACCAAACTTCCAAGTTAAACCCTGAGTAAAGGTGTAACTGACCCGAGGGGGAAAAAATTAACAAGATATTAACACGTTATCAACTCAAAAAACACTGATTTGAATATTGAGTCACAGTTAAAGTTGTAATATGTGTGAACAAGGAATTTGTGGAATAATGTTAATCTGATCATAGGTCGATTCCAACATCCCGTTTTCTCTTTAATTGTTCTGTCAAGGCCATTACTGCTGCAGTGAAATGGCATGTCATCCTTGAGCAGCTGAAAAGAATTTCACACTGAAGGTTTGCCATTTTTTAGCTACATTAACCGTGTAGTGATGCCGGCTGCCTAATTTTCTCAGTTGCAGTGCATTAGTGTCCAGTCTTCTTAGGGAAACTGATTTAACGGAAACAGCAGACGTTTGCTAACAGAGAGCCCAGTGGGTTCCTAAACCTGCCTCCCATGAGACGCTGCACATTTAGCTGAGGACGTTACAGTTGACTACAAAAACAAGCTTTCTTCACTTTCCTTGAGTGAGCTAAATCCAAAATATAGAGTCTAACCCTCAAGAATCTATAGTCATTTTATTTAAGTAGCCTTGGGGACTGTATAAACTCCCTGCACTGTAGCAGCTTAAGGCAAACAATTACTACCTCTCTTTTTGTAGACTTTCAGTCTGTAATATTAACAACAATTCTGTTACTTAAATCTCTTATTGGGGTTTTCCACCAAAGAAGAATGGCTGCTGGCGCGAGAGCCAGTTCTTAGCTGGTTCAATGTGCCTTCAAAGAACCGGTTTTGTTTTTAATTGAAAGAGCCTAGTTGGTTCTGTGTCATTACGTCATAAAACAGCTACACTTATCAGATCTTTGAGCTTCCACCTCGATATCGCCCACCGTGGGCAGGAGGAGTAACTTAACCGCGACGGAGTCCAGGGGACCGGTTGTTTGTTTGCCGATCGGTCACCTCGACCAAAATTCAGGATTTCTAGATGTTGGTTTATTTTGACTGTGTCCCAGCTCTCTTTCTGGTCCCTACAATCTTCAGTTCTTTTTTTAATTTGTTAGCGAGCTGGTCAATGCTCTGTGTGTGGCCAGCTGCAACAGTCTCTCGTTGCAGTTGCTCAAACGCAGGATTTGTCCAATTTGTCGCGTTTAATTTACTTTGGATCTCAAGCATAGACAGGTATAAAGCCACTGATTCTCCTCCTCGGAGCAATTCTGCTTGTTTTTTTAAGAGTCCTTAGAATTTAGCCAGTCTTTGAGTGGTTTTGTTTTGGCCAGGTAACCCCGTCCCCAGCTGCGGACGCAAGCAACGTAAAGCTGTTTTCAACTCTGGCCCACCAAAGAGTTGGTGCCTCGATAGAACCAGTTTTGAGAGGCAGGAGTCTGTGCTTAATCGCTCGAAAACCAAAGAACCGGTGCTTAATCTGGCTCTGGCTCATAACCAACACTAGAACCAGTGTGGTCGAAAAGGTGCCGTAGTTCCTCATGTGACTGATGTATTTGTACTTGTGCAATATGCACAACCATGGCCAATGTTTCAGTCTTCTTCCTTTCATCTAGAATATGGTATGCATGTGACATCTGTTTGATAGACAGATAACTTTATTCATCCTCAAGGGGAAATTAAGTTGGATGAGAGGGATTCTCCATGATTGTCAGCAGCTTTGCCATCATCATTTCCTCCACCAGCTCCTCCAGGGTGGTAAGTTTACTGCCAACAAGAAGACTGTGCCTTCCTGATTAATTTGCTCAGTCTGTTTGCATCCTTTGCCTTGATGCCCGGACCCCAGGACACCCCAGCAAAGAATATGGTGCTTGCCACAACAGACTGAATATAGATCTTCAGCATTTTGTGTCAGACATGAACTGGTTCAAAGTTTATTGTCCAAAGTTACACCAAGATACTTGTGCGAGTCCACAAGATCCACATCTGACCCCCCGATGCAGGCAGGGGAGGGCAAGTCCCAAAGTTCTTCCCACACCACTTCACAGAGTGGGCTACCAGTTCGTTGTACTCACCCTTCCTCCCCTCTTCCACACACCCACAATGGCAGTATCAGAGAATTTCTGTGAATGACCCGACTCGGTGCAGTACTTGAACTCTGGTGTGTGTGTGGTAAAGAGGAAGGGAGACATCACAGTACCCTGGGGGACCCCGACGTTACTAATCAGACGATCAGAAACACAGCCCTGTAATCTCATGAGCTGTGGTCTGCCTGTTACTCATCGACCCAAGCAATGAGAGGAGCACTCGCCTCCATGTTCTCCAGTTTGGCCTTCAGCAATCTGGGCTGGATGAAGGCACTGGTGAAGTCAAAGAACATGATGCGGACAGAGATGTTCGGTCAGTCCAGGGAGGAGTAAGCCTGCAGCAGGTGGAGGATTACAATGTAAAAACACAAATTTCTGTCCAGAATTGCTATTTGTCACCATGATCTGTTTATTATAATAGTGAGACTGCTTCCTAAAGCCTTCTCAGCACATTTAGAGATTCTCTGCAGGGTTAACTCCTGAACTCTGCTGACCAATACATGTGTGAAATCGATGTTATGCTCTCTGCCCCCCTTTTCACAACCTGAGCCTGATGAATCTTGGAATTGTCATCAGGGGAAAAAAGCCTAGAAAGTGAATTATTGATCGAATAACATAGCTATGCAGTATATTCATGCAGTTAGGTACCATCATTAATTGATCAAATAGTCTCACCAGCCCTCAATTTGGTCACATGCCACAACATTCATCACCCAGAAAAATCTATTTTTTTATCGTGAAAGAACACCAATCGTTTTATTTCAACTTTATTTACATGTGACAAATGTCTTTGTTTGTAACTTAGAATATGCAAACATATGAATAAAATTTGAACGCATTAGGAATGACAACATGATTTGATTAGCCTCCCCTCTATTTCCTCTACACACTTTCTCCCTCCTTTTTAGATGTGTGTCTCAGGTTGGGTGCTTGTTTGTTCGCTGACGGCAGAAAGGAAACAAGCTGTAGTGAAGACAAATGGGATGCAACCAGAGACTGACAGACGTGTCACTTTCTCTTTGCTCTGGTTTTTTTTTTTTTTTTCTTTTAACACTGGAGGGCAATGTTGTTCCAAATATTGGTAAATCATGTACAGGTCAAATAAAAGAGCTGATTATTTGAAGAACCTGGCATTACAACATCATAACAAAGCTAAATCAGACAGGATTCATTTTATAAACTAGAAAGGTTGTATATTATAATAAATGAACAAATAATAAATTAAGAAATGTTGTTCTAAAGAAAAATTAATTTAGTTTTCAGTGTGTCCTTCTGTTAGAAGCTTGTATGTTAACAGGAGACTGTGTGTGCACAGGGGGCTCTCCATGTTCCATTAGTTTCACAACGAACAGGTGTAGCCTTACCAAAGAATTGCTCAAGGCTATCGGGCTCAGCCATGAATCCATCTGGCCTGGCCTGGTTTTATCTAAGCCAAGCATTAGCCTCCAGTCACTTCAAGGGCTTTCATCATTTGATCTATATTGTTTGCTGCTGTGACAGAAGATGCTCTATTTAACACCTGTTTTGTTCCCTCTACAGCCATTTAGAGGGTAATAACGACATGTTTTGTTGTTGCCTCTTTCAGATCAGCTCTTCCATGTGTTGGCCATGCACATGCGTCTTTACAGCATTGATTCATCCTACAACCCGTGGATGAAGTTGACTCAGGTTGCACAAAATAGACAGCCAGAGTGAGTGACATTCTGCTTTAAGTACCTTCACAACCACTAAATCTATAAATCTACATACATTTCCTCCTATTCTCCAGTGTCTTCTGTGTCTCGCGCGATATTCCCTCACATTAACAGTAGCAGGCAGAGATCCTCTTTGTCCTGTTTCTAAACGCTGCCATTTCCTTCTGCCCCCAATGTTTTTTCCTCTACACAAAGAGGAGCTAAAAACAGAAAGAGGGACTGCGCGTGGTTTCCATAGATACCAATAATTGCTGCATCTGGCAAATTACCGGGCACTCTACAGAGAGTGAAACGACCCTGTCAAATTCACTGTACTGAGGAAAACGGTACCGCACAGCACAGTGTCTCAGCTCTCAGCTGTCCTCTCGGCTTCAACAGAAACCTTTATTTAACAAGATGCATAGAAGGAGCTTTTGCACTTGCTTCTCTTTTTGAGTAACTACTATATATTTAAGAACACCCTTTTTAAATACTAGTATGTTGGGATTCCTAAAATAACACGAATAACACAGTAAATAACTCATATCTATCCCCCCCCGCCCCAAAAAAACTGTACTTTTATAACCTAAAAAAGCATCACAAGCTTAAAGAACCTTCCCTCTCTGATAGGAGACAGCTTGTACACCCATTACTGTTTAAGGGCTCGCAGGCACAGTATTCTCATCGGGCCTGTTTGCTGCTTAAAAATACTTTGCAAGGTTTTCAGAAGGGAACACTGTCATTGACACCTTCAGGCAGTTGACCTGATCTAGTCTAGTTTAATAGGACAGAGGTGTTTTTACATAGATGAAAAATGTTGCTCTCAGATTACACCTTATCAGGGATTTTTACAGATGAATCTAGCAGCATTTTATAGTGTACAACTATAAATGCCACTCTGAGTCGAAAGCTCGATCCCCTAAGGTTTCTTTCCAGTGCACAGAAGTATTAAGTGGTGAGTGGTTTCGTAATGGAAAGTATTCTTCTTTAAGAGCAGTTCCTCTTGTTCAAAACCCCTGATGCCATTCAAGTGTAAAATGGAGACTAGGATATCAACAGAACAGAGGACATGTAAATGGCGGTAGCGCACAATACAAATATGCAACCAGGGATGAATTTAAGATGTTTGTAAGAGCATGGAGGGAATAGGCCATTTCAGGCTATTGTGCTAGTTGAGTAAATTTGAAATAACAAACACTGCTATCCCGAATTTAAAAGCCCTATTTAGATGTGCTTTAAGTTACACTGCTTGGAATATATTAACATTAAGGTGTTTGCTATTTGGTATGATGATGTCGTTGTTAGTAGTACTGTGACAGCAAGAGGATTGCTCGTTTTAAGCCTCAGCTGGGGGGCCAAAAAGTGGCCTTTCTTCCTGGAGTTTGGATGTTCTCCAGTGTATGTGTGTGTTCTCTCAGGGAACTCCAACTTCCATCATCCAAAGACATGCGTGTTAGGTTGATTGGTCCCTAGTGCGTGTGAATGGTTGTTTGTCTCTCCGTTGTGACAGCTGATGGACTGGCGACCTGTCTAGGGTGTACTCTGCCTCTTGCCTGCTATTTACTGGAATGGGCTCCAGTTTCCCTGCGAGCCTAATTGGAATAAGTGTTTTAGAAATTAATGAATGATCTTTGCTTTGTGTAGAGTTTGTATTGTCTTTCTGTGGATCTGTGCGTGGGTTCTGTTTGGGTATTCCTGCTTCCTCCTACAGTCCCAAAACCCGCTCGTTAGGTTCTTATCTATAGATTCTTACTTTGTGTTGAGATGAACTGGCGAACCTGGGCAGAGAAGGGCTGGGATTTTGGCAAATACAACACGGTTATGTCCCACATTATATTATATTATTACATTATACATACTTCTTTGTCTTGGTAAATATTGTTACAAAGATTACCATCACTTTTGTTTTCTTATGAAAATTGTTTTCCACATTCATATAAGGTTTGTCATTACAATTAGTAAGTGTATGTAAATAAACATGCAAGAACAAATTACATACATTTTACAGGTCAACATGTTTTTAAAGTGCATTTCTGGATAAACATTTATTCTTGTGCACTTAGCAATAATGAAAAATTTAAATTGAATTGGAGTGTTGACCCAACCTTTAGTTATTCTATTTGTATAACACAAGGTTTTTATTTTTATTTTGCCCCATCTGCACCAAAAGGTTAAAGAAATGTATATGTTTAATCGGATTTTATTTTATATTTTATGTAAATGAATGCTTATATTTGTTGTCAAAGAGTATGAAACACACCATAATACATGTGTTGTATATAGATTTTATACTGGTCTGCATTTTTCTAATGGAGTATTGTTCAGACGTGTGCACATCGACAGCAAGTTTTTTATTACACTAAGCTATCTGTCTTTAAAGGTCCTGTCTACAGAAAGAACAGTGCTGTCAATGCTTGCCATGTTTTATAATGGCGGTGCAAGAAAAAAATCACTGACAGCATTAGTTAGTCATTTGACTTATTTAAATGTCTATAAAGGTCTATAATATTGTACTATATAGAGAGAGAGTACAGCACTGTATGTTGATGACCTGATTTATTTATTTTTTTCTTTTTTAAACAGAGACTTTGATGAAGAGAGACCGGAGGTCCCCATGCTGTTTCGAGATGTCCCTTCCCTTCTCATTATCTTTGTGCTAACTATGCCACAGCCTCTGCGTAAAGGTACAGTTACTCTCACAGCGCCATGACCCCACCACAGAGCAAGGACCTTCTGAGTGGCTGCTTCATTAGTACAGCCCCATTTTTTGTCGTAATCCTGATTGAGTCTAGGAAGATATATTCCACTTCTCTTATCTTTGATCCTGTTGCTATGTGAAAATCAAGAAGATACAATGCTGAAGATGCAAGGGATGGACCTGTTTTGTGAGTGTAATATTTCTCCTGAAGACCTGGCTGGAAGATCGTTTTATTGGAGATGGATTGTTGGCAGCAACATTTAGGATGTTTAACAATTTTCTTTTTTTTTTTTTTAAATTAAATAAAAGTTCTGTTAATTGATACCCTTTTGGTCTGTGTAGGACTTAAAGTATGGTCTAAAACGGTAAAATGTTTCAAAGATAAAAAAAAAACCCTCAGCTGTCAAACAGTCAATTTTAATGACTTTATTTAGTAACTGATGCATTTAAATTATTATAGGTTATAAACTAGGACAGAAACTATACTTGTGTTTCTTTATAGAAAGTGTTTTGGCACAAATATGGTCTTTTTACACCCTGTCTGTATGATGCAATAGCATGCTTCTTCACAAACTTTTCCATAAAGTGACTTTATGTGAAAGAACAGAACAGTCTCTGACAACAACCTTTGTGACAGCAGAAAACAAATTATACTTTGCTTTTTCTGCGCCAACCTTAATATCTCCAAGGCTGCATTTCTCAAATTGAAAAGCTCCGTTAATTGTTGTGGACACTTGTTCGCTGAAGCACTTAAAATTAAACAAGGGAAACAACACTGTGTGAATGGCTGCCTTCACTCAGCAGGCATTTTAATAGCATAAGAATATAAATTTGCAATGTCTCATACTCATGGTGTAACCTTCTGTCTCCACTCAGAGCACTTTACCTGTGTGGTCAAGATGTTGTATAACCTGCAGTTCACGCAGGCTTTGGCTGCACTGTCAACAAAGTTCAGCTTAGAAGAAAGGCAGGCCTGGGTCACCTCTGGAGCACTTAAGAAGGTAAAGTGAAATCACTTAACACAAGACTTTACACACTGATCTACTTGTGCTCATTGTGTCTAGAGTATATTTTTGCAGTGTATTTATTTATTATATTTGCTGTTTGTTAGTCCCCACCCCAGAACAATCAGCTTAGAGTACAGTGTAGAAGATTTGTAGAGATGCCACAGTCGACAGCATAAATCTTCATTATCTGGAAGTGTGTTATTGTTGGAGAGTGTGGCATCGATTGGCTATCTGTCACAAACTGCTACGATTGTATTAGTGAGTGTCTGGCTTTAATGGCAAAAGACAAATTGCTAAGAGCTTCCTGTTTGAGATGTTCCCATCAGTAATGGGAATGTAAATTAGTAGCTCTGTGCTTCACCATCGCGTACAAAAGTGCTCATATGCTGCCCTTAATAAGACACGTTATGAGCAGCATCCATATCTGGTTGAAAACTATTGTAATTAAGCTGAAAAACATGCAGCTTGAAGAAATATCAGAGCCCAGAGGAAGGAAATCAGTAGACTTTAAATCTCCCTCTATAAATCTATGACGAAGAACACCAGACGAGATAAGGCTGCTGTTTTATATTCTACCCCCCTTCAGCTTGATGAATGCTTTCAGCCACTTCTCTGTATAAAATACTGCTCAAATCTGTAAAACTTCTACCAGAACACACAATAATGTCTCTTTTGCTTATTAGATATTAATGCATCCCTTCTTATACCTGGCAGGACATTTGTAACTTGAATAAATCATTTTTAATATGTATATATTTTAAAAATAAAGAATATCCTTTTAATGATCTATGTCTTTATTGGCTGGGTTTTATGTAAAATATATTTTGTCATGGACAAGCTATACTGAAAAGTGAATGGGTTCATGTTCTGCTGTGACTAGTTGTCCTTAAAGTGTCAGATGGTCATAGTGAAGTGAAAATCGTCTTCTTTTCTGTGTTGTATTGTTAACTTATTCATGTTTTGTTCTTTATTTTCTGCACAGAATGTTGGAAACTCAGAGAAATGTTTTGAAGCTTTGCTCAGTTATGTAATCAGTGAACTATCAAAGGACAAGAGTGTTTACAAGGTGAATGCTGAAGAAGCGACGATGGTGAGTTCCTCATGTGGCTTGGTCCCTGAGAGGCAATTATCTAATATCTCTACTAATCCCCAGAGGAGATATACATCACTGTATTATCAGTGAGCTGCTAGGTGGTTATTGATCCGTCTGTTGTTTTCCTCTCCAGCTCAGCTCTAGTGTGTGGTCCCCACAGTCTATCGAGTTCAGCCTCCAGCAGTTCTGCCTGCCCTTTCTTCGTCTCTCCTGCCTTCTGCAGCATCACCTCTATGGAGAAAACCTAACTGGCTGTCTGGTATGTTTTCTCATGAAGTAACGAGAATGTCCACATCTTTCTTTGAATATTCGGATTTGAGAATTACATGAGTTTTGTTTGGAGATATGCTTCTGCAAATCATCTGAGATGACAGCCATTATTCAGACATTTCCAGCTGTGACTTCAAAGAATTGTTTTATTTTATTTGTCTTGTCACAGGAGGAAGAGGAGTTTTCTTCCTTGTGCGTGTGCTTAGGGCTGCTACCCTCAGCCCCTTCCAACACCGTGCACAGTGCCTCGTGTCTGGAGTGGCCTGTCGATGCCTTTGGCTTGGTGACACAGTGGTGCGCTGAGGTCACAGGACTTTCTCTGATGCATGCTGAGCAATCATTGGTATGTTTAGGAATTTGCTTTGGCTAATGAAGATTGTACATTAAGTATATAATGCATTAGGTTTGTTATCAAATACAAGAAATCCCTGACAAATTTAAAGCATATGTTTCAATGCAAAAACATAACCTAATTCAGTTGGTCAAACTTTAATTTTGAAGTTAAGTTTTGATTGACAAGATCCATAGCTGCTGTGGTTTTGCTGTGTTTAATACAGTAACTGTACAGCTCAACCACATATCATACTCATTGTGTAATAATTCACTAATATTTGGTGTTCCACATCATTTAGTGCATCTTGTATATCATTTTATTTTGAACTGACAGAATCTTTAACACAGGAGAATTTTTATTATAATCCCAGTGAAGGACACAATAAAAACTAAGGTGAATATAATGGTTGGATTAACTCTGTGAAAGCTGAAAAAGTTCCTAAATGTTTCTACAGAACTATAAATAATCAGCTTATCTTTCCAGAGTATGCACTTAAAGAGGACAGAATAATATGGATGCTAGTATCCAGTGATGATTTTATATTTTTCTGTCTGTCTTGTCCTCCGTAGACCTTGCTGGTCCAAGATCCTCAGTGGGCAGCACCTCGCCTTCTTCAGCTACCTGACAATTACAATATCATCTTCCAGTACTATCACAGAAAGGCCTGCACAGCCTGCAAAAAGGTGCCAAAAGACCCTGCACTCTGCCTCGTTTGTGGCGCTTTCGTCTGTCTCAAAGGTGTATGCTGCAAGCAGCAGGGTGTCTGTGAATGTGTTTTGGTAAGTTCCTCGAAGTCACTAAAGCGTTGCTATTTTTTTAAAATCATATGTATCCATGAAATCTGATTCTCTGTTCGGACAGCAAATGCTGAGTGGTGCCAAACTCAGGCCAGTTTAATCTGCGCTAAGTGGGCAGCAGTCTCTGTAGCCTCAGTTTATACAAGAATCACTTACAGAAACACAAGCTTGCTCTATCATAACTGCGTAAAGGCTAAAACAGTCTTTTTTAGGGTGCATAATTAGCATTTTTTTACTATGTTTTATAAACCAAAAACCTCCTCAATGATCTATGTAATATTTACAAGCGAGCCTGTATAAAATTGTTATATTACATTACATTACAGTAATTTAACAGACGCTTTTCTCCAAAGCGACTTACATCTGAGAATAAGAACGACAGAAGCACTAAATCAAACAGTAGAGGACATCATAGATAAGTGCAGTCGAACTGCTGTAGTGTAGTTGGGCACATGTGTT
>JBAMHX010000014.1:14724777-14735772 GCA_037177515.1 Pseudomugil tenellus | reverse complement strand
CATGTCTGTATGCGTATATACTCATGTTTGATGAGGCTCTAAGAAAACCAATGTTTATTCAATATTTGTTTGAAAAAGTGCCACCACCTCTAAAGTTTAAACTTTTAAATTATATCATTTAACTTAGGTTCACTTAGGCTTCTGTGGAAAACAGCTTCGACACAGCCGTATTTACAGAAGCTTTTTTAGTGTGCGCTTAGCTTTGGTTAACTAAAAGTTTGAGTGAACACTTGAAGTTTTCCAGCATGTCCTATTTTCGCTCACAGTGTTAAAGAGTGGTTACTAAAAGACCATACACTACTGTTTTCCTGTTGTCTCTGCAGCACATGTATGTGATAGGTAAACTGTGTGAACTGCAGAATGTGTTGCTTCATTTTCAACCTTGCTTTTCAATCTCTATCATCCTACCTGAGCCTTGTAGACGTCATAGAGACAGACCGAATGGCTAAACTGTACCTTTAGTGAAAACTGATTTAAATTTCATATCAAAGGCTTGTCTGATGTTGCAGTGCTTTGTATTTACCATCAAAGAAATAACAGGTATCAACAGGAATTAGTATGAAAGGCTTCAGACTGGGGCGGGGAAGGGAGTTCAAAGAAGTTTTTCTTCTTCTTCGTCTTCTTCTTTTTCTTCGTCTTCTTTCTGACCAACAGCAGAAACTGAGAAATGAACGAGTAGTTATGGAGCCTTGATGTCCCTGACCAAACATGTACAGCCACACTATCCCATGATGGTATTTTCCATTGACTGTATATATTTATTTTCTAAACTATAACAAGAAAATCACTAGAGGGATTCAGACAATGCAAGCAATAAAGAACACTGGATCTAATGGATAGGCCTGATGGGCATCTTTTGTAGATTTAGTAAAAAGACCTGCAACAATGAGCCTCTGTTGAAGCTCGCACTTTTTCCTTGAGCAGCTGATTTCAAACTGTGAGACTCCAAATGATACTTCAAGTGTTTATCTATGAAATAAGATGTAAATGTGTCTTGCATGTTTTCCTTACAACTGAAGTGAAACAGGAGCAAATTTCATTCACAAATATTGTTTGTTATCTTTTCCTGTTTGCTTTCTTAAATGCACCTACTTTTCTATCTCATTAAAGCATTAAAATTGTTTTGCAACATTTCTTTTATAGTTTGATGTATTATAACACAAACTAAAATATTTAAAAATATGATTTGTCAGCCCAGAATCTCAATTACACTTAATTATCACTATGCTGCAGAAATATTTTCATTACATTTAAAACAACAAATTAACAAATTAATAAACATCTCCTCTCACAGGTATTACTACCTTGCATTTCGGGCTCATCAGATGCCCGAGACCAGCCGAGAGAACGCTGTTGCCATACTGGAGCGCGCCAGTATTGAGAACTGGGTCCTGGGGCAGACAAAGGTAGTGTAGTTTAACTATGGCATGTTTTATTACACCAAGAGAACATAATAAACTTTAACAAAAGGGCAATGTAAGGTTAAGTGGACGACTTAAACTACCTTTAGGATGTTGTAACAAGGGCTGAATATCCTCTTAGGTTTTTTTAAAGTACTACCATGTGGAGCAGCTGAACCTGCTGCTGCGAGAGGTGATAGCTCGGGTCGTGGTAATGCAAGCTTACACAAAAGGCTGGCTCGGTGCCCGACGTTATCGAAAAGGAAAAGAAAAGAGAAACCGTGGGGCCTTAATCATTCAGTCAGGTAAAAGTTTCCCAGTTTATTAACATCAAACAGCGATAATTCAAATCTAAGTTAAAAAAAATGCAAATGAGAGATGAGTTGAGATCTTTCGTTTTATCATACAATGATTGATGTTTTTTGTTTATTTTTAAATCTGATTATTGATTTTTTTTCATATCCTGTAGCTTGTTGTGTATTTGTCTGTGTGTGAGAGAGGATGTCTTTATAAAAGAGATAGTTTGATAACCACAGCTTGACCCATGAGAGTTAAAAGCAATGCTTCAGAGCAAACAATAAGACCTCAGTGAGTTCAAAGGGATCCATCGCTCTGCCACCTGGTTTAGCAGTGTTTTGAAGTGGGATCTTGTGTAGTTTGTGTCTATTTTGTTTCACAG
The DNA here is from genome assembly GCA_037177515.1 of Pseudomugil tenellus. Lineage (NCBI taxonomy): Eukaryota > Metazoa > Chordata > Actinopteri > Atheriniformes > Pseudomugilidae > Pseudomugil > Pseudomugil tenellus. The sequence goes on along the minus strand of JBAMHX010000014.1, from coordinate 14,733,693 downwards.
AGGATGGTCAGCAATCCCTTGCACTCACACGCTTGCAAATTGTTTCTGTTTCTTTTTCTAGCCTGGAGGGGCTACATTGCACGGCAGAATGTCAAGAAAATTAAAAAGGAGCGGGAAGGAGCTGCAATCCGCATACAGTCAGGTAGAACAACTGCTTATTGTTGTCCTACAACGTTCAACTGCAGTAAAGTTAAGACGTCTGAATTGTCTATTGCAGCCTCATGTCCAGTGGACATTTGCAGCATCTTATTTTTCCCTTTCAAAAGGACCAGATAAAGGCCAGAAAACCTTACATCTTTGTGTAACACCTTTTTGATCTCCATGAGTGGCCTACCAAATAGTAATAATTAATTAATAATGCATACAGCAAAGCTTTTGAAAGTTTGGGCAGCATTTGGTCCCCATGTTTCAGAAGAACAGTGCATACTGAGATCCTTTTTTTCCTTTCATCTCTTTCCCAGTAAAGGCAAGAGAGGGGCTTATCCCTTCTGTTTCCTCACCACTTCCTCTCTCAAATTCCTGGCCTATTACACAGCTCTCACATACCAGAAACAAGATGCCTTTTTATACTGTCAACCTTTTCATCTGAAATGTAAATTAATTCTTACTCAGTGTGCCTTGACGAAGATCAAAGTGGGCACATTAACCTTCCCAGCCCCCCACCTCCCCCCTCATTCCTTGGAGCCTCTCACTGGAGGACAAGAGAGGGTGCCAAAAGGGGCAGGAGAGAGGAGGGCTGGGGGAGGAGATTTGGCATTGTTTCCCCTGGCTCTCTTAAGGGCTGCCCTCATCTGGCACATGGAGCATCTCAGTCGCCTGCACACCTTGTGTAAATGTGCTCCATTAAACTCTTGTAAATAAAGCTGCAGAATGGGTAAACATGGTTTTGGTGCGAGGAAAGCCTCCCTGTCGCCGATGTCTTTCTTTTCAGAGGAGCATGTTTGTGTGTGGCCGCCTGGGTTCACGGGGGGAGAACCTGAACCTGACATAAGTGGGGCCTCAGCCCCCCGGCGGAGCACTCCAGCACATTCACATTGTGTGTTCTCTGCAGCTTATAGCCTTTGAGGTGGGCTGCATTTGCATTTTGAAAATAAACAGATGCCTTTCAAATGTATGAGCCTGGTGGCTTCTCAGATCTCAGTGGGGCCTCTGGGACATGCTCACCATCGATCAGATTAGACCATGCAAAATACAACCATTGCTCAACAATGTACTTGAGCTTTCTTTTCCTGTGTATATAATTTTACCAGAAAAGCACAAAGCAGCTTGACAGAGTAACTCAGCAGGCTCTGTTTACCATGCGTCTGAGCACAATATATCTCTATAATCAAAGTGTTTTCCTACTGTTGCACGGGTGTCCTTTAATGCATGCTAAATTTATTTTTCTTCCATCAATCATTGCAACATTTCAAGACAAAAAACTGCATTTAATCAATTGTGGTAATTTCCTTTAATTATATTTAATTAAACAAATGTAGCTTGGAAGTATGTCAGGTGAGGGAAATAGCCATGTCAGAGCACGTCTAAAACTCTTTTTTCGCGCAGTGTACAGGGGCCATCGGGTGCGTCAAGATCAGGCTTCCCAAAGACAAAGATGTCACCCCGAAGCTGGAAGAAAGGCCACCAAGGAGGAGCGTACGGGGTGAGCTTTGACGTCCTTCCTTCTACAGGGTCTGTTGTCTCTGACTGTAAATTTTCCTGGAATTTTGTTGTAATTTCTTTGGTCTTTATTGTGCAGACAATAGTCATAAAAAAGGACTAAAAATAAGCCCATCACTGAGCTGGATCTAAAAGCAAGAAACCTTACGTACTCTACTTGTCATTCATTCATCTGTAACACTTCTTGATGGGCTACTTTTATCCTTTAATGCTGTGTTGTTCACCCGGGAGGAGAAAGCTCCTCCCTGCGCTCCGCCTCTCTCGGTTTTATAAATGTAATAAATAACTTTCCACCAAGATAGCACACTTGTCTGACCACAAAAGGGGATGGGCGCTGCACTGGTTTCCAGATGTACAAGCAGAGGGCTTTGTGTTTATTCAGCATATAGGCAGGCCAGTCATTAAAAACATATATATATATATATATGCTTGGCAGGAAAACATCCACTGGCTGAACGGCAGCACATGTAGCGTCAATGGCAGCTTTGTACTGTTTGTATTATCAGTTAACACAAATCCCCTTGAAATAATTCTTGAGTGATTTTGGGTGTGAAGAGTTTAAGTGATTCCCTAAATAAATAAATAAATACATAAGCATGGAAACTACTGTGACAACTGCACATCAAGTCAGTAAACCTCTTAAACCAGTTTGCATGAGCAAAAATGTCTTGTTCAAATCTTTGGTGATACATTTTTGGTCAACACTTCTCCAGACTTCAGCTCTAAAATACTAAATTTACACATCTGAAAATGTTATGCTTGTTTTATACTCAAACTGAGCTGAGCCTCATTGGGGATTTTTCTCTCCATGTTTACAATCATATTCCTTGGTGAGAAAAACTTCAAACCTCCACTTAACAATTCTGTTTAATCAGTGTTGGAATCTCTCCATATATATTTATTTTGACATGATCTGGCCCATTTTCCTCCTGTCAGATCTATATTCTCACCTACATGCTGTTCTTTTCCCTTTTGATACCCCTCCTCTTTGCCACGCATGAGTTTGGGGTTTGCATCCAAACAGCAGAGCCTCCAGTTGCATCACCATTTCCAAACTGGATGAGGCTTTATTTCTCCAGACTCGGAGCATGACTGCAACTGGCACGCAGCTTTGTTTGTACAGATGTTGTCTCTTTGGTGTTTGCTTTTCTTGAATAATGCAGCAGAAGTGATCATGCAAAGAAACATATCGCCATCCTGTTCTCTGCAAATTGCATAATCGCGAACATGAGTTGGTTTCGACTAAAAGCAACTCTTCATGTTTTAGGCAGATAAATTGTTGGTTTGTTTTGGTTTCTTTTTTTTTTTTACTATCAATGTGTTTTTTTTTATAATCAAAATGCATATTATTTCTGCAGATACAAGCCAGAAAGCAAAGGGACACATTCAGATGACATGCATGAGGGAAATGTAAGTTCCAGAATATCAATGAGCATTTCCGTATGCCTTACTTTACAGCTTTGTGTGTAATATGCTGCTCATTTACAAAGCAGCTTTAACCCAGATTATTATTTGGGAATTTTTTGAATCCTTGAGACAAAAGAGTTCTTTTGCTCCAACCTCCATCTCAGCGGAGAAGACAGGGTGGTACAGGAACGAGAGAATCAAAAGGCTGGAAATTCACGGCTGAGAATAAATGCTCGCTCTTCCCTGAGGTGATTTGTCTTTGCGCTCCTCTTTCTACAGATGTTAGACCCCTTTTTTAGTAAAGACCTGAGGTTCTTTGGTAGCACTTTGATATCCTGCTCGGATTCAATATGTGAAATAGAAGAGCCACTCCGTGACTTGGAGCACATCACAGTCTTTGAAGTCTGATCCAATTTTTGCTGCTCACCATTTGATGTTGAAAGGATGAAATGAGGAAAATGTACAGTTTTTGCCAGTAACTCTGCTGAGCATATGTAAGATTAAAAAAGCAAAATCCTTTGGAGGATGTACTTAGAAATGTTAAGCAGATTAATACTTTCCTATAGCTCTTTTATTCAAAGATAAAATTAAATATGAGAGGAAGTCTGTATGTGCTGTTTTTACTCTCACAATTAAGTCAGTGTGTGTGCTGTTTGCTAGGAGGTAGGGCCACTAAAGGGGGATATGCAATTGCATTAGCATTTGATTAACATTGCAAAACACATTAATGGGTTCGAGTTATATGAGTGCCAAATTGTAAATAAATGAATGCAGAATCTACACGGATAAATTGAAAAAAACATATTACAAGGCATGCTTTAACTTGTATCTATTCATCCACTGCTTTCACTGAGAACACTCTGCTGGGTTTGTTTACGCCTCCTCCTTTCAAGGTTGGCCCTGACAGCCGAGACAGACAAGTGAAAGACATCAAGCGAGACAAAGGCAGAGGAGAAGACAGTGTAACGAAGCCTTGCAGGGAGACAGCTAGACTGCAAGACATGCAGTGTAAACAAGGTAAGCCCAAGCACAGAGCTGGCGGGTGCAGGTAATTACACAAAGAGACAGCAGAAATCCCACTTTAATGGATAAAGTGCCATTTTTAATACGGGACCCCTTTAAACCTTTTCATCCCAGCCAATCCTCTGCTGCCATTCTTTATTGACAGCAGAAGAGAGCAGCATTATGGGCGATCATTTCTGTGGTATTTTAATAACCCAGGTCAGCTCATCGTGAACGTCTTATGGCAAGTAGGGGGGCTTTCAAAGTGGCATGAGCACTTCAAAGCTCTCATTCTCCCACATGGTGGGCCCTTCACTAAGGATCTCATCAGTGACTCTAATAGACCTGCGCAGCAACGGTGACAAGAAAACACACAAACCCTGATTTGTTGAACATATGTTTGGTTTGCTTTTTGCCCCAGGCGATGAATTACATTAATTCCTGCTGCCTGGAAGGCTGAGTGGGTGGCTTTGCAGGGGGCCTCCGATTACGTCCGTCACCCAGCCCACCACTAGGGCGGCCTCAGTAATGGGAGCCCGGCCCTTCATTAATGTTATTAGAAGGGTATGGGCTAAGAGGCCGAGGTGGAATAGCGTTTAGCAGTGTGGCTGAGAGATTACGAGGATTAGAAATGATAATGTAACACAGACAGGGCTCTCCAGCGGGCCTGGGATTAGTGTCAGCACGCCACAGCAGGTCTGGGTTAGATAGCGGCTAATTCGGTAATGCTGCATACAGGTGACCCTCGCTCCCAGGCATCACGCTGCTGAGGGGAGGCGGCGTTTGATGAATTTATAATGTCAGCATGATTACGGAGGGAAACATTACATTTTGCTCAAAGAAGCATTTGCTTTTGTATCACTGATTTAATAGACACAAAGTTTAGTTTTAGCAGCAGAAGGACTTCTCATGAGGATGTGGCAGTTTATGTGTAAAGATAATTTATTTGAAATATAGAATGACTTAATGATTATCACAATGATATTTATTAAATTTATTTGTAAGCCATCAAATATGGAAGGGTGCCATTCTTCATGATGCACCATCCCAGCTGGTTTGAGCTTGATTTTATTCTTGCGCCTCATCTTTACAGGTTTAAATTATCTCCATGAGCAAAGATTAGCTTTCTTTCATATGTTACTTAAAGTATTTTTTATAAGAAATAGTCACTCTACATAGAGTCAAAGGATTGACAAAGTAAGTTTATATTTTTGGGTCTCAAAAAAAAAAGGAATGTCCTGTCTCACCCTCAAAAAATCTCACAGTAAAGTCAGTCAGCGAAAGAAATTCTTGTTTTCCAAGCATTTTCTGGACATTCAACACTTTGTAAGTGTAAAATAAAAACCTAAAGCAGCTTGAAAGCTTGAGGATTAAACATGTTTTGGATTCATATGACAAACAGTGATTTCTACAGGTTTTTGTGGTGATTCTTGTGACCTATCTTGGGGATCCAAGGTCTCAATTCCCAATTTTTGAACTTGTCTTTTATCATCATTTATTGCATTTTGTTTTCAGGTGAGCTAAGATTTCTACACACAAAAGTACCTTTGAGAACTACAAAAAAGTCAGTCTATTTAAACTTCTTCAGAAAAAAATTAGCTACACATTTTGTGTGGAGAGTCCACAGAATTCAGATCCTCATCATCGCCTCTTCTCCAGCCTCATTTATGTTGCAAGGTCTGCTTGTGGCATCTTCAGGAAACCCCATTTGAATATGTTGAGGGAGGCCACGGTGGCTCAGGCACCCAGGGCACACTTTGATCCCTGCAGATCTGAGGGTCTTTTTTTCATCCCGAGGTTGAGCGAGTCAGGGAAGCCTTGCCCTGCCAGATGTTTGGAGACCAGGCTCCTTCCTGTGTCTCATCCTGCTGTCGCCTCTGGTGATTGTTTTGGTTCACTTGGACTGGAGCTTGACCTGGACTGTTTCAGGACACCACTGGAGAAACACAGAAAATTAGCCATGGAAATCAAATTACTCCACCCCTCCAGACACGTGTGCACAAACACACATGCTTTGCACAGTGCTCCCATGATGATAAAACACTGGGTGTAACCTAACAGATACTGGCTTTTTCTACAAGCTTTATCAAAGCCTGGATAGATCTGTTTTTCTGTAAATCTGACACCAGGCTAATCAATTGTTCTCACTCTTAAGGCAAATACCCACAGTGCTGCATTTCATGGTAGAAAGAGTGCATTTAACCACTTTGTACTCCAGGCTGTCTGCAGCTTCAACCTTTGATTTCCCATATTTTGTCAGTAAAAAAAAACATTACACAAACACTGTGTAGTCATGTAAGCTGCACATGCAAGAGGATGTCACCTCCCGTCACCTGTCTCCCAAGTCTGAATATTAATACATGTTTGAAAATGAGAGGCGTGTGCAGAAAGAAAGCCTTTGCTAGCAAGTAGCTGATATGATCAGAGTGTTGCTTATGCTCCTCGGCGTAGTAAACAGGATGGTGCCGAGGATCAGTCAGAGCTGACTTTATGGTTTATGAAAGCTGAGCTACTTATGTTAACAGGCTTTCTGAAGATTATAGTTGTGGTAAACATACATGTCAAGAGAGAGACAGTGATAAAGTGGAGCCACAACACAGAACCCAATTACCTCTGTGCTTTGGAAGGTAGTTAACCGTGTTGTTTGACAGGATGAAACAACAAGAAGAAATAGGAAGATAGTTGAAGTACTGTTGACTTAATAGCTCTAGGTTCCACAACGTGGTACGGTCAAGGAGAATTGATTTTGTTTGTCACTCTAAGCTTTTTCTTGGCTTTAGAGCTGCAGCTCAGAAGGCTCATCGGAGAGAGAGAGAGCCGCACTGAGGTCATCCCGAATTTGCATGTACTTGTCACTTTTCTTTTCCCCCTTGTTCCCGCCTTCAGCCTTTAAACATCTTCCCACATGTCCTCCCACAAGGTTTGCACGCACCAGGTGTTGCTCCCTAACCACCATCTCAACCAAAGCAACAGCATCGCTGTATCAACATGCATCTGCCAGACAAATGATCCACCCTCTCCATGTTCTCTAGACAAATACTCTCCCACCCTCTCACTGTCTCTCAGGCTTTTGATTTATCTGCCTGTCTCCATATTTTGCCACTTCTCAACCGGATGCCTTCAGTTTTAGGCAAATTACAGGCTCGACATAGCGGTAGCAGAGATTTGGAAGGGATAGGAAGACTCAACTTAACGGAAGGAGTTGCCTCTGTCTGACGCTACCTACGTAATCCTCTTAATGTCAGTGGGAGTTGTTAACAGGATGTACTTCCAAACTACTCATCATCACTATTTCAACAGAATAATCTTCCCAGACATAAAATCAAAGTGGGAATAATACTCAGAGTTCTCTATGATTTTTGCTCATGCAAATTGAGTTAGTTAATGTACTTTAAAAAAGTTTTTCTAAGCACAAAACCAAAATAATTTGTCATCGTTACTGATAGTAGGTTGATATTTCGTTTACTAAAATGACTAAGGACTCCCCTGATCAGGAGAGAAATGCTGGAGGTTTTACATTTCCATATTTAAAGTTAGTGCTTGCTTTACTTGCGTTTTTCTTGTCTCCCTCCAGATGACATACTAGTTACTAGTCACGCTGTGTCACAGATAAAAATGACATCTTTTAAAGGTTCTGACAAATGATTGACCTGAGAGGAGATCGGATATTTCTCACCCTCGCCGACATTTCTTCTGGAGTCAAAGTTCCAAAATCACTGTCAGGAGAAATGATTGATTTCAGTGTGAAAAATTGCTTGTAAGTAACAACATCCTCCACTTGCATTAGTGAAAACAGATGTAGGAACTGCCCTCTTTCAGCTTTATCTGTGAGATTTGATCAGCTTCTTTGCTAATTCAAAACACACGACTTGCCATGTAAGACGTGTGTCCAAAACGACAAAACCATCATTAAAAAATGATGTATTTGCTCATGCATCTGGGTTTATGTGTGCATGCATGTGTGTGAGAAGAGACTGTTGTGAGGTAAAGAGAGGGTCTGGGTTGCACATGCTTCATTTAGACATCAAAGGCTCCTGCTGATGATTTTTCCTTATAATCCATGCCTTTTGGTGCCTCTGCTTCCTTCATCTGAATAAACAAAGCCAAAGTAGTTCTCTATTTTCTTTGAGTAGTCAGGTGATCGCAGCACGTGATTTTTGGAGGTAAATCAATATATCTTTAATTTATTCCACTAAAAATCCCTTTTAGCTGCTCTTTTATGTTTCTACGGAGAATGCTGGTTTTCAAGAGATTTCAAAGTGGTATTTAAAGATGTAACACAACTCTTCTGCTACTCTTTGAAAATGAAAGAGGCACCTATCATAAAAATAATCTTAGCCCCTTTTTATCTCGCGAAGCAAACATGTACAATATGTAAGTCTCTCACTGTGAAGAGCAAACTCTGCTTGGCTTTCTTTTGATAGGGAGGAATCAATATTGCATGAAATACACTGCCTCTATATTCCCAGTTGACTATTATTTCTCCCCACCCCAAACAGCAAACGTTACCCACGATCATTTAGCAAACCCCTGATGTGAGCCACTGTCTGACCCCTTCCCACTTTGCCAATGTCCAAGCTTTGCTCCCATGCCAGAGGCCAGTTTGGCAGCCTCCCTGCCTGTATTATATCTGCAGGAACAGCATTCCTCTGGGGCTGGCCCAGATCAAATGACAGTGATTTCCCAAATAGAAGCACAGAAATGGGAGGCCTTACCCATCCTCTGATCTGCTGCACGCTCTAATCGCTTCAGGTCAGAATGGATAGATTGAGATGCTAAACTTAACAGATTTGCAGAAGAAGATCCAGGAGTTGAGATTTTTAGAAAACATCAGTGTCTATATATATA
>JBAMHX010000014.1:14658586-14679165 GCA_037177515.1 Pseudomugil tenellus | reverse complement strand
TATTCATATTCTTTTTGCAGAAACCAGCTGAGATCAGAACAATTTAATCTATCCAGTTTCCCATCAAAAAGAAGTGGGGAGGTTTTGGTCATGAAACTTCTGGGCTGAAAATCAGCCCCACTTTGGCACTGGTTGGACCTATTAAATTATCCCAATGACTTTCCCCATTTTTGTGTGACAGCTAAATGGTTTGGAGCAGAGAGCACGAGGCAGCAGGATGACACTCAGAGTTCCTGAGCTGTAAGTCAGGCTGGTAGAGACCAAGTCAGAATCTTTGCACTGAATTTTCACATAAGAAGCTTAATAACAATAGTGTATGTTTTTTTATTATTATTAAAGAGAACTAGGACATTAAAGTCAGGACTGAAACAACACATTTCTACCCTCTTTGGCATCAAGGAAGGCTGATACTGGTGAACTTGAGTTAGATTGAGTCCAGAGGATAATTATCAACAACTCATTTCAGTATTTGATAGAAACATAACAGTGTGATGATGATAATCAGCCGCAAACATTTACAATTAACCAAATTTTGATTTGGGTTGTCAATCTACAAATTTACTTTGTACTTTATTGCTGATGGCACTCAAAGCACTTCTATTGGATCCATCATTAATCCTTTACCATAAGTATAAACACTTGGTGATGGTAAACTGATGGAAACATGGTAGCTGATGCAGACATTAGAGGTGAAGAGAGTGAAGTGTCTTACACAAGGATACATACCAGGAGTCTAACAGCCAACTTTCCAGTCATTGGACAATCTGCTCTCTCACCTGAGCCACTAGTACCTCTGTAACCCCACACTCATCATCTTTCCATAAATGTTGTGTGTTCCACCTGACTGTATGATTAAGGGTTTGTTGTTCTGTTCAGGTCAATTAAATTAGTGCCAAGATGAAAGACATCAAATGGTTCATCGAATCGCTTCCCTTCCAGAGTGAAAGGCAAACCATGACCAGTATAATCAGACTTCAGTCCATCTGAATGATTACAATGTTGTTTTGTGGCCCTAAACAACATCCAAACATCAAATTATGGGGTCTTTTGGAGAGAAAGTTGGAGAATCAACTCTAAGGTGCTCTGAAGATGCTTTTGAGATTTGAAAATACCTTACTAAATTTATACTTTCACAATTTCATCTATTTGGGTTTGTTTTCTGAAATTGGAAAGGATTTGAAAGAATGCTGGTGGTCTTCAGAGAGAAAGAAATAGTATCACTGAGATGCTTTACTTCTTAGTTGTAAAGCTATATGTGTTTCATCATTATCTGCAGCCAAGGTGTGACTAACATGCCATAGTCTCTCAACGTCAGGGTTTGAGTTGTATGAAATTTAACAATAATACTTATATTTTATTTTTGACCTCAGTGGTGTATCATTTTAGTCATTGTCAGTAATGATGAGAGATTCTTCTAGCTGTAATTACCGTTGCTTTCACATTTTGTGAAAGAGACAAAACTACATCTGAATAAATGAAGACATGTTTATCCTCATTTGTTTAAATTCTATTATTGAGATAGATTACCATGTAAAGTCAGACACAATAAGAAAAAAACAGGAACTAAGTTCTTGTTTTAAATCAAGTGAGCTTTTTTGTTGTTGTTGATGATGTTATCCATCCTGGAGACAGAATCAACATGAGCTGCAAAGAACACAGACACTGAGAGGATAAGCAATGATTGATGAACAGAATCAAAATGCTAAGGAAGTTTATTTCAAATTATTTGATAAGAGCTGCTGCACTACAGAGATATTAATAGCTCATGTTCTTCACAACACTGATGTCATGCCTCATAATCTCTCTCTGATCACAGACACAATGTCAGTCTTTTGCATCCTTCCTTCCTCTTAATGCTGCTCTGATGTAAAGCTAAGAATGACTGAGATGTGAGTCAAGACAGCTTTAGAAATTAAGCTGAGATTTTTGCTGACATTTCAAAACCCTGTTGATGTAACTCATAGCAAAAGGAAATACTGGACTAAAGGAGTGTTTTATTTTGTCACACTTCATATTTAATGATTAGAAAAAATAAGAGGTGTCAAGTTCTGGTCCAAGAGGATACTATCCTGCAGGTTTTTGTTGTTTCCCCGCTACAACAGATTTAAAAAGATTCAACATTATAAAGTATTTCATTGATTTCAGTCAGGTATGTTGGAGCACAGAACCCACTTGCTGGATAGTGGCCCTCGAAGACCATAATTTGACATCTGTGATCTAAATGATTAGGTTTATTATCTGTGAAATGGGTAAATTACAGGAAGTACTTTGCAACACAGTCATTTTTCTGTATAAATAAAAAAATAAAGTAGCTTTAATGACACAAGTGTTACAATCTCCAAAGCAGAGTAAAACAGTTGTCTACAAAAGTCTATCTTCACGTCCAAAAAGCATTCAGATCCCTAATTGTTGCTTGGTAATATCAGCAAGGATGCAGTAGATGCTTCGCAAGACCAACTCCTCTATTATTTAATGAGAGTTTGAATGTATAATGATTTCATGACATTTAAATACAAGCTTGAGGGTAAAATTTGTTGATGTTAGAATAAGATTATTTTTTGTAAGATAATAGAGGAAGTCAATGTTTTGGAGAAGCCAGAAGGTTTGCCATCTCGATGCACAGTGTGACAGAAAACTGCTTATTGTTTGCCGGTGATGTGACATCATACCAAAGCTTATCTTGTAGTTTTGTTGAAAATAAGTATTGATAATTAATCAGTATTTGTTCCATCTTAAAAAGTATCAGATGTGTTGTTAATAATGTTTGAGAATAATTAAGGGTGGACATTTAAAGAAAGAAATGTTTGTTTCAGACTGTGTTTAGAGCTGTAAGGCAGGATGATGTCAAGTCACAGATCTGAAGGACGATGGTGTAAAGTGTCCATTGTGTTCCAAATTATTTTGCTCTGCTGGGTATAACTGAATTATCAGTGTTGAAAAGCTTTAGATATGTAAATCACTACCACTGTGTATGATTGCAAATGGGCACTGAGCACCGTATTATTACCACCCCAACAGTGAAACATTGCAATGGCATCATCCATTATAGCGAGGGATGTTTTGCCCAAATATGAACCTTGTCAGCAATACTTTTTAACTCACATTTGACCTAAAGATGATGTTGATTTAGAACGAGTCCAGACATGTAAAATTTGCCAAGTATCCACAAGACCAATTTAACAAATATGAATCACATCTAGCTTATGTAACACATCCCAAGTAAGAGACAGTTCATAAACGTCTGTCTTACTTGCTTGTATCATAAATTAACCTAAATGTAAGATGAACCACAGACTAGGGCCAAATTGGATGGCTGATAACACTACACATAGTGAACTGGGCAGCACATGGTCGTAAGAGCCACAAGTTTTGTAATCGGGCTCTACTGAGGCTCATAATCCTGTATTTGAGTCAAATAAGGCAGTTTTGATCAATGGAAGAAAGAATGAAAGCACGTTGTCACCGCACAGCTGAGAGGGAGGAGGAAATGATGCGCCACAGGAAGTGCTGCCTGGAAACCAGGAACCGGGAATCCAGGCATGATTTGGCGCAGAGCTGCTTGGTAAGCAACAACACTGGTATCCCACACTGAATGCATTCAGAGGAAGATGGGAGCCTCTCAGAGCGTCGAAATACCAGGTGGAGGGACTGAAGGCTACCATGTCCTCCGGGTAAGAACGGTGTCGTGATGTCGTTGCGCGAGCTTGTTTCAATCTGCTCACCTCAGTGCTGTTTCTAGGAAAACGTGGACTACGTCTAGATAAATATTCACATTGCCACGTAGTGCCTTTTATTCCGTAATAACATCAAAGATAATCCGTAAAAGCAGGTGTGTTCGCCACATTGCCACAGCTAGCTAAATGATAGAATAAAATGCTGCACCGCAGAGCAGCGGCGCGTTGCGGGTTCAGTCCTGCGCTAACTTACCGACTGTAATGGCATCTGAACTGTTCGCATTAGAATAACATATCTGTTTATTGTCTCTAAGTGCCGTTGATATCATCTTCAGCAGATCTACCTGCTACGTGAAGCTTTCAGCTGAAACTCTGGCCTACTAATGGCAGAATAACCGGTGTAGCCACTGCGTAATTTGCCATAAAGGTGTGTACCTTTGGAAAAACCATGATGTCTACACCCTTGTGTGAGTCTGTGTGAAGACTGAAGTATGACAATCACATATCCTCAAAAGCAAAAAAAAAGATATTGCAGCAGCTTGTTCTGGCTGGGCTGCAGTCAGACTTTAAAAAGCTGTTTTGTATGGAGAAGAAACTTGTGAGATGAGCCGTGATCGTATTGGCACAGCTCACCTCAGAAATGACAGATCTTAAGCTATGATTGCAGAAAACTGCACAACAAGGAATTTTATTCCTGAGGTCTGTTGAGACCATAAAACATATATACCTGCAGTATTGTTCTGCTTAAAAACAATATCAGGGATGAGAATAATATTAAAATATGAATAAAAACTACAGTAGTGGACTGTATAAAGGCTATTTCAAAAGTCATGGTTTGGATAGTTGGATAGGAAATTAGTTGTTCGGTATCAAAGCAAAAAACTTATATATATATATATATATACATACATACATACATATTTTGGCCTTATCAAACTTTTTTTTCCAAGTTAAGTCTATGCAAATATCAAGGAAGTCACCAACTAAAAGACAAGATTTACTTTTAATATGTACATTAATTTTTTTCAAACGTGGTGAGCAATCATGATTTTGTGCATTGTCCTTGTTAAATAGAATGCTATTTATAAACTTTATTGTCTTATATCATATTATTTAAGCTCAGCAAACTATTTAATCACCAGTTCATCTAGCTAAAAAAAATAAAAAGAACAAAAAAAGGGTCATTCCAATTTTGGGCTTTACTGGAACATAATTTCCTATCGGGGTGAATAAATGATCTATTTGTCTTTTAAAGTGCTTTATAGTAGCTTAAAGTGTTGCTGTTTAGGAACAGAAAAGCCAGTCCACAAGCTGTAGAACTGGTTATGTGTAGTTTATGCCACACCAAGCTGCTTCTAGGAAGGTTGCTTTAGTAGCTTGGTCTAAATGGAAACCTGTGGTTTCATGTCATCTTGGTGCCAATAAAGTTGATCTTTTTTGTTTGTTTTTTCCAATACAGGAAACAGGAAAAATGCATATTTGAAATAGACAGGCATTACTGAAAATAGAGCTAAGATTATATGTTGTAAGCTTTAGGAAGACATTTTGTCAAGTTTTATTTAGTCCACCTACCGTCTTTTCTAAACCTACTTAATCTGTGTTCTCGTCATCTAATTATGTATGTTTTTTCTGCTTGGTCAAAATTAGACATTTTTATATAAATAGTGTTTATAACTGTAAATTATTCAACCAGATCCAGATAAGATAAAATTTCTCAACCTATTATATTCTGACAGGTCATATTTAAAGGTGCAATGTGTGAGAATTACTGACATTTAATGGTAAAGACGGCTATGGAAATTAGTTTCAAATGCAAAAAGACATTTGTAAATAAATGCTGGCTGCGAGTTATTCTTAAACAGGTTGGGTCCACATTTTAATAGGAGATGTCAGTGGCTTGGGTTTGGTCATCTTAATGCATTTAGGTGGTTTGGGTCAGTAAAGTTGGACCCGTGCAGAACTTTGGTTTTGGGGTTTTCTCATTTTACTATGGTATGATGAATATACCAAAACAATAATCTGCATCACTTTCTTCTTTTTCCTGATGCTTAATTGCAAATGGCAGATGTCAATTTCGTTTTGGTCGCTGGAAAGACTGTTTACACGGAGAGCCTCAGCTTTCAACCGGATCAGAGTGTGGTTGGTGTTCATTCTGCACCAATTTCAAACGGATTGCACTATCCCTAGAAGCAGACCAGTGTATTTAAAGCAGACCAAACAGCCAATGTGTTATTGTGGCCTGATTGAATGTTTATATCCCCAAACGCCACCTCATTCGCCGCCGAAAGTCATTCGTGTGAGGGCGATAACTGGAACAATTTTGACAATTGGATTTTGATGCTCAGTATACCTGTTGAGGTCCCCAAGAGGATGAACTGTATCAAATTTCAACATTTTGGGATTTATGGTTTCCTCACCAGGTGGCACTTTATGCACGAAAAAAACAGATTTTTGCCTTTATCTCCAGAACTATTTGTCTTATTGACCTCAAATCAAGTGCAAAAGGTCATGACCTCATGATGCACCCTGTCTGACATCATAACGGGCCGGTTCAAAGTTCCACACCAGGTGGATTATTTATATTGTTGTATTGTGTCTATTTGAGGGTTGTGGAATTGGAGGATTGGGGCGTTCTGGGATATACCCCTAGCTGTCGCTTGTTGTCTCTTGGTTCTGTGTTGGAACAGCTCCAGTCCCCTCGCAGCACTGAATCTTAACAGTCTGTTTGTTTTCTTGAGATAACAAGGTCAAATATCCTGTTATCATGAAAAAACGGATTAAAAAAATGAACACGAGCACGACAGCTCTCAGCTTTTGTATATACGTGGCTTTTACCTTGTTATTAATCCCAAATGGCACCCTACAACTTAAACACATCTGCCTGTGTGTTTTTGCAGCTCAGAGTGCTGAGCTGTTCATCCATTCATGGCCACTGCAAGTAGATACACACGTTATTTAAGTAAAATTATTATATACTAGCAGAAACAGTTTATATTTGAATATTAAACATTTTTTACCTGTCATTGACGTTTGATTTTCATTCTGTTCCTTTAATTTTAACCCTTACAACTCTTGGAGAGGTAAATGTAATACTTTTTTACATTTTCTAAAAAACATATCACTGTAATTAAAAGAATGATCAAAGATTAATGTAATAATTTACAATAAAGCTGCAGGTTATTGACTAAAGACTGAGAAAAGATTTTAGTGGACAGTTTTCAGTTTTCTTCTGCTTGTTACTATTATTCAAACCTGTTATTCAAAAGTAAATCTTAATGGGCGGATCACTTTAGAAAATGTGATCGCCTGGCAAAAATCCTCCATTATTTTTACTTTTATCCTTGAGTTAACTTTTTTTCACAGTAATGCGTTATAGAAGAACAAATGAGAAAAAGTCACTTTTATCCGCTTAAGCCTTTTTTTTCTTGTTCCAAACACGAAGCTGTACTATATTTTTGTATTTAAAGTCAATTTATCATTTAATAAAAAGGCTAAGTCATGAATGGAACAGTCATGTTATACACGGATACATACATTAGTCTTCAAACGGATGTAATTCTGGCGTTTGGGAACATTGCTACTTAATAAGCTCAGTGTGTTTCTGTGGACAGATGCGTCACAGGGAGGATGTCTAATGATTAAATTATACTGATTAAAACCTGTAGCTATAATCAAAGAATCATGGCAAGAAAAAAACATTTTTCTACTTAGATTATTTATGTTCTTTCTAGGATAAATAATATTTTCATTTTGCAGCTTGTCATCTAATGTTTTTATTTTTAACTCTGATGGATTTAGACATGCAGCTGTTTGATTTAAAGCACAGTGAAGCCACTTTTTAATATGTCCCTCCCCGTAGATCTCACAATTCATTCTTTACATTTATTAGTTGAATGGATCCAATAATCCTCTGATGCCACAACTTTGCAGGTTCAAGAGAATTCGCCAGGTCACCGTGCTGGACTGGAGCCATTCTTTGATTTTATCATCTCCGTTTGTGACACGAGACTGGTAAGTGCAGAAAAAAACCCACCCTGCTTTCGGTTTCATTGATGAAACTATATTTGACTTTTTTTAAAGAACAGGGACAATGATACTCTCAAAGAGCTGCTGAAAATGAATGTGCAGACGCCGGTCAAGATGCTGCTGTACAGTAGCAAAACACTCGCTGTGAGGGAAACCACTGTGACTCCCAGCAACATGTGGGGTGGTCAGGGCCTTCTGGGTGTCAGCATCCGCTTCTGCAGCTTCGAAGGAGTTAATGAAAATGTTTGGCATGTCCTGGTGAGTTTGCAGGCCAGGCTGCAGCTTTCTTCTAGACGCATTTCAATGACCTGATATTTTTTGCGTTGTTTTTGAGTTCAGGAAGTGGAGTCAAACTCGCCAGCAGCCCTGGCTGGTTTACAGGATTATGTTGACTACATTATAGGAGCAGACGCCGCCATGAATGAGGTACCTCTTTTGCTAACTGGTTGAGATGAAGTTAGGAGGCTGCTAACCTGGTGTTTTGTTTTTTTTCTTTTGAACAGAGCGAAGATCTGTTTTCCCTCATTGAAACACATGAAGGGAAGGAGCTGAAGCTGTATGTCTACAACACAGACGCAGACAACTGCCGTGAGGTGGTCATCACCCCAAACCCCGACTGGGGTGGGGAAGGCAGGTACGATGCTTAACAGAACATTTACTGTATGCTAGTTAATTTCCGTGTAGCAGCTATATATATATATTCAGATATTACATGTAGAATAGTGGTCTAAAACCTTAATATTCCCAATACTCTGTAAAGCAAGGTTTTAAATTGAATGTTAATACAGCTGCTGTATTTCTGTCTGCAGTCTAGGGTGTGGGATCGGCTTTGGCTACCTGCACAGGATACCTACGCAGCCATTTACAAAGGGCAAGAAGATCAGCTTCCCTGCACAGACTGAGCATAAAGCTGGTTCTACACCTAAAGATGGCTTCACAGAGGTAGCACAGCGTTTTAATGAGTAAACATTTTAAATAACCTTGTTTTCAAATGTTAACATTTAGAGATAACTTTGGTTACCAGGTTCCCCTCTCTGCTGTCATTCCAACCATTCCAGTTGTCTCAACTTCTGCTTCAACGGGGTTAGAGCAATCTCTCACCAGCATATCAGTCAGCTCGGGCCCGACTGCCATTTTGAGCGCTTTCCCAGCAGGTACGCCGCCGTCTCTCACTTAACATTTAGTATTTGAGTGCATTGGAGGTAAAGTAACATGAGAAACTTAGCTACATTTGTACAGTTTTGAAGGAATCGATGTTCTGTAATTGTTATTCCAGGAGCTTCCATTGTCCCACCACCGAACCACACAACCCCCGCTAGTGTAAACCCCGCTTCAACAGTGCCAGGTTCAAACTATTTTGAATGTATAACTATACAAAGAATTAAATATAAATGACCTCATAATTCACTTTCATTATTGTTGTTCAGGTTTAATGTCCTTACCTGGAAGTCTTCCAGCCATTCCCACCACCTTGTCAGGTGTGGGCAATGTACTCCCACATGGAGTTGGGTTACACCCTGCAGGTATGGCTTTGTCTGGAGTATGTACACATGTAATAAATAATCAATGTTCTAGTCATTTTTATACATAAAACCAATAAAAAAAATTATTTGTACTATAAAATAATGGTAGTTAAAGCCATGTATATTGTGTGTGCCAAAGACCTCCATCCAAGTTGGAAAAATAGTCCAAATTACAGTTCATGGCGGTTTGTATAAAATATTACAAATGTTTAAAATCTGTTTAAATGTTTATTTAATTAAGTCAGAGATGGACTGTGCTTAGAACTGCTGACAGGTTTAGTGCTATGAGCTTTGTAAACAGTGAATTTATGGAATTTGATGCCCTTTTCCTCTATAATTTTCTCCTTGCTGGCTCACAACTGTGATGTTTTTAGTATTTAAACAAAAACTTGGTGTCTGTATGTAATTTATTCTTTCTTGAATAGAAGGAAAAAAGAACGAGGGGGACCTAGGTCCAGCTAGTTCATTTAGCACTTTGTGTCATTCCTATTTGGTGTGCATGAATGCATAAATTATTTGAACTGAATTAATTTATTCACTTGTGAGCTGAGAAAACAGTCTTTTTAAGTGTAAAACTGTTTTCTTATGGAGCTAGTGGAGGCACCAAGAGATCTTTGCTGTTGTAACAGATTACTTGAAGCAATGTAGTAGGGCTGCACAATTAATCGTTAAAAAATTGTGATCTCAATTCACTTTTATGCTATCTCATTTCCAAATTAAAACGATTTTTTTTAAAAAGAAAAAAAGACCATGATTGTACCGCATTTAGATCGAGGACATCATCTGCATAAAACAAGCGCTGCCTTTTTCTCTCAACAAACGAACAGCAGAAAATGATTGAAAGGTTGTGTAGGTAAAAGAAAAGTGACATTTATTGTTTTCATATTTAGTGTCAGCTGTTGCGAAGTTTTGTGCAATAAATACGTATATTGGGAAAAAATCGTGATCTCAATTCTTGGCAAAAAAAAATTGTGATTCTCATTCTACCCAGAATTGTGCAGCCCTACAATGTAGTGCATGTTCATAGAGCATGGACTTAATACACTTCAACACTAATAATCCTTTAAAAAGGCAAAAGGGTGGAAAATAAGCCCCATGAAACATTCTGAAAGTACATTTAAAGATGGCTAAAATACAAATGAGGCTTGTAATCTAAACCTGGGAAGCAAGTTGTAAGTAATGTTTTTGTACTGTGCAGGTCTTTCGTCTTTTCCTCCTCTCATCATTCCTGGTGCAGCCCCCAATGCAACTTTACCTCCGTCTGATTTGGTGTGTTCACCCATCACGGTTCCTGTAGAGCCTGCTGTTGGACACAATGTCACATTTCCCTCTTCTACTATTCAGACAAACAGTTCATTAACAAAAACCCCAGTGTCCACTTCTGGATCAATAACTATCACAATGTCTATAGATTCCTCTTAACACAAAGCACTACCCAAGAATGACAAGTCTATTTGTAAATGTGTTTACAGGAATTTTGGATGGATTTACGCTGCTGAAATGCAACAAACTTTCAGCCCAGTTCACACTGTTTGTGCTAAATTAAAATGCAACTACTATTACTGCAAGAAGCTTTTTCACTTTTACCAAAGTCGGTTTTATACTATGGAAAACTTAAGTGTAAGTATTATTTAATCTTGGAGGTAAATTTAGTAAAAAGATGTAAGAAAATGGAAAGTCATGCTGTCATTTTCTTTTTAAGAAGAAAAGTAAGTGGTCACCTTTTACACTGATATTTGCATTAGCTTCATTATGCATTAGGTGGTGCAAGTACAGTCCCAAATGTTAACCCCAACATGTACGGTATTTTATAAAGTCATTACTAAAACATTCACTGAAGGGAGGAGGGGGGTCCTGGCATTTATTATTTACTTTTTGTCACCAAAGTGTAACATACAGCCCTTAAAGAGCACACAAAATTAAACCATGTTGGAAACTAATTTTAAATTGGGAAAATTTACTGTACAATTACTGCTGAAGCTCAAAATTTGAAAATTCACCTATACAGCATATACAGTCTCCAATTTCTATTAATTATTATTCCTGCATAGGGTTTCATACATTTATCATTCTACATTTGGTTACTTTGTGCATTAAACATATGCAAGTATGATGCTCCAACCTACATGACACTAGATGTCACTTATGCTACACATTACATTCTCATGGCTAAGTAACTCAAACGTAAGCCTAACATTGTGAAAAACAGAAAAATTAATCAAATCATGAGTGAAATCTCCAAAGTTCTACTTAACAATGACAGTGTCCTCACAGTAAATTAACTTCTAGCAGCTGAATAATTTGCATCCTGGCAGGACCAAGTTGTTTATCCTAAATGGCACACTGCCAAATTTCCCTTCAGTCCACCGAGGCTTCATCCATCAGAAACATCTCAGCAGTGTCCAGTCACATTTTCTTCAAGGTTCAAAATCAGTTTCAGTGCTTTTGTCAGACCCTAAAAACAATCCGTTCAGCCATGTCCTTTAAATCATGCCTTCGCTGTCCATCCATTGATCAAGCCTTGGTAAACGAGAAGCCTGGTGTCAGACCCCTGCTCGCCCCCCCCCCTCCTTCTTGAGTCTTGCTCCTGTTGCAGATTGTTTCTCTGCTCAAGTCCAAGCCACTGAGGAGCTCCGCAGTCACAACAGCAGATGTCAGTCTGCCTCTTTTAGACTTCAACATTGTCAATATGAGATGATACTAGAGGAGGCTGGTCCAGAACTGGCAGCACTCATCTGCAGATTTCCAGAGGAGCTTGATCTTCTAATGTGAGGAAGCAAGTATGGGTCACTTCCCAGCTGGTGAACATCAATCCGGTCCTCTTTCCTGTATGCCAGACACCTTCTTATGAAAGCCTAAAGGTTCACAAAAGTGTTCAAATCACAAAAATGATACAGACTTTAACACGAAAGCAAACTATTTTTTCCTGACCCAGTTGTGTGTTCTTACCTTTGCTTCATTACTGGCAACAGGTTTAACGGGGAACTGGACCTCGGTAGCTTTCAGTATAGTATTCTCTTGCAGAATGTCCTGCTGTGACTGGTTGTGGCCAAAAGGCTGAAAAAGAAGCCATATTTTATGTCCAGGCATTCATCAAGATCAGAAAAAAAAAAAAAAAAAGCCTGTTTACCTTTCTTCCATACAGACACTGGAAAAAAATGACACCCACTGACCACACATCCACCTTATTGGAGATTTTTGGAGGTTCTTTACCAACCACAAAACATTCAGGAGGCAAGTACCTGCCATCGGGATCACAGTAAAAAGTGTCAGTTTTACCGTTTCACACATTAATTTTCAGCAAGTAACTTAGCATAAAAACAAATACAATACAAATTAATTTGATGTCAGTATGTCAAAGTACCCTGAGATACATCAAGTAGTTAAATCTGGTTTAAATAAGGGAATCTTGGAAGCACACAACATAACCATGTCGCATGCATTGCATGAAGAGCATTTTCATCTTACCAATAGGTCCCTGCACCCTGCGATGTCAGGTCCATCCCATCTACACCGTAGTTGTCATCGTCCATTATTTTAGAAAGACCAAAGTCTGTGATTTTGATTTCACCACAAGCTGTACCATTCACCAACAAAATATTACCTAAAAAGTAATAGAAAGTTTCAAGTAAGCAATAAAACGGTGGTCACGTGTTAAGATTTATCCATTGTCAGGAGTGTTTACCTGGTTTAAGATCATAATGGATGATGGGGGGTTTGATTTCATTTAGGTATTTTAGTGCATTCACTATCTGCATGACAATAGACCGTCCTTCTTTCTCGGACATTAGCTTATGCTGCTTCAAGTAGAAATCTAAATCATTGCCGTCGCAGTACTCCATAACGGTGCAAAACCTAGCGAACAGATAGATGTTTTGTTAAAACTCCGCCCATATCTAATAAAAGATAACTGAAACAGCAAGTGACTCACGTGTCTGTGTCCAATGAGAAGTAGTCATAAAGTTTTACAATCCTTGGATGGTCCAGCTCCTTGTGTATTCTGTATTCTCGACATGCATGCCTATGAAAAAAAAAGAAAAATATATCACTATAAGATTTGAGATATGATGAATACATTCATTGTTAATAGTAAATAGCATTTGTATGGATATATCTTGGTGAGGGGAGTAAAAGCATAAAACTCCATACTTATGATAGTTCTCCTTTTTCTCCTCTCTCCAGTTCTTGTTAAGCTGGTGGATTTTCACTGCAGCATATCGTTGCTCGATCAAGTCAAAAGCCTGTACAAGAAATGGTGAAGATTGCTTCTCAGAGTAAAGCACAACAAATGGTGTCATCTTCTGACAATAGTGCTTAATAACTTGCCTTGTAAACTTCACTAAAGCCCCCTCTCCCCAAAAGGTGTAGAAGCAGGTATCGTTCATTCAGCGTTGGATGGTCTTTAAATCTAGAGATGGAGAAAAAAAAAAGATGGATAGAAACAAATTTACAAAGTATTAATGATAAAATTCCTCATAAGTTGAATCAGTTTGGCCAAAATCACGTAAACAGGAACAGCGGCGTTTACTCCGTTCACACTGCAGCCTTATTCCATTTTTTTATAACCCACTCCTGACTCGCATCAGATTTTTTTTATGAGTCTGAATGTCACAGATGCAATAAAAAATAAAAAAAAACTCTGAACCAGGCAACTTTCTGTAATCCTAAATCGGATCTGATCTGCATTAACCTCAGTCTGAATGGTCGCAGTGCAGGAAGGGAGTGAATAATCACAAACCTTCAAACATATTCACATCACAAAAACAACGACATCACTTAAAATATATGAGCAATGCAATGAAGGGAGAAGTGGGTCAGGTTGTGGCAGGTTAGATGTCAAAAGACCAGAGGCCTGTACTACGAAGCATGATTAACTCAGCCGCATTCATCTCCGTTCTCTGGATTGACTGAGCCAAACATTGAGAAACATCCTCCAAGCAGTGTTATGTCATGTTATTCTCTGCACATTTGTCTCACTTCCGGACCAAATACCGTTCACGCTTCATCGTGATGAAGGTTGAATTGAAATGATCATTTCGATGACCGTGCAAAAAGAAAATAATTAAATGTAAACATTAAGCCCTGCAGTGAACGTAGCCTTAGTTTAGTGATTATACTGGTCTTGTGTATGTATCAATATATCATGCTCCAAAGTCAAAGCAGTAAAGAACCTGACGACTCACTGGGAGCTGTCTTCATTATTTATTCTCTTCAGCTCCCGAATGTGAAGGTTGCGCACTCTCTCCAGACGCTCCAGCTCTGCCTGGATCTCAGCTTCTTCCTATAAATGATTCAAGCATATAAACACAAGTGCATAAAAGAAACTTTAGTGTACAGACTACTCAGACGTTTAAGCCCCTACCAATGACTTCTAAATCAAATATTAAAAGACTGACTTGGTACACATAGTGATCAGCGTCCTGTGATGTAGTTATCAAGAAAAACAAGCTAAATACAAAACTGCCATCTCTTGCTGTTCTTGAGCATAATCGAAACACAAAAACACTTATTCAAGAAAACGGGAATTAAAAATAAAATATAGCCGATACTGAAACAGGTAAACAAACCTTCTTCAGATGTCCAAGTCGCAGTTTGAAAATCTCTTCCTGCTCATGGTACTCTGCTAGCGTCAGCCTTGACAAGATAAAATAATACATATGAGGGGGCAAAAGAAAAGGCTTAGAAGGTTACACGGATTACAGCTTTCATTTGTTACCATCACATGATGTGATAAAATCTGCTTCTCAACTCAAGATAGAAGAAAATACCTAATAAAAATCTAATCTAACCCGGAATAAAGCATCTTAGCAAACAGGAGGGATGTTATAAAACACACACGTCTGGACTTACAATTGAGGTAGGCTGGGTTTCAGAAAAGGATCATTCTCTGCTCCGTTTACTGCCTTGGTTTTGCGTTGCTTTGGCTCAGAGTTTGTGGTTGGTGTTTGGGAGTTGCTGGAGGATGGAGGTTTTCTCTTAGCAAGAAGTTTTCTTTGCCTCTCAATGTCTTCTCTCTGTTGGTTTATCCACTCTTGTTGTCTGCCAAGAGAAATAAGATGAGAACATTTAGGGTATTTCTTTTGCCAAATTCATTTTTCAACATGATTATCTGCAACATAAATTATGGACAATTGTATTTTAGCCAATGAAATTATTTAATGTTTTATCTGCATCGAAAGGGTTCTGTTGTGGCAAGAAGTTTCACTGATTTACACAACTCCATAGACTGTCATTCTTTATACTGTATGCTTTATGCACATTAATGTAAAATAGGTAAAAACATCCTGTCTTGATAAATGAATAAACACTCATTTCGTGAAGTATTGAATCATATCTGGTATGTACAAGTGATGGTCAACACCTTATGTTAACTACAAATGAACTGGTTCTGTCTGAGAATAAGGAAAATAATAAATAAGTTATAATCTAAAAATAAAACACTCACTTGACGAGGTTTTGGAAGGCATAGCCGTCAGTCCACTGCTCTGTGAATGAGGCCCCATGTCTCACAGTTGTGAAATGGCCTAAACGTAGTCTATCCTGCATGCTCTTCTCCCGACAGGCCTGCTTCTCTTGCGTGCTCTGAATAAAAATGATTATTTGTATCCATCGAGAATCATCAATATGCATATATGAATGAAATGGATAGAAAAACAAGTTTACCTTTTCCATAAGCAACTTCTTGCTCATAGAGATGCATTTATTCAAGCGTTCCTTGTACTTTTCAAGTAATTTTTGTTGCTCATCTATCTGCCTCCTGAGATCACAGTTTGCCTAGAAAGCAGAAAGATAAACATTACGACACACATTTAGACTTCTTTAACCTTATCTGTTAACTAAATGTTCAATATCTTTTAGTCTACAAAAATAAGGGTTTTTTTTAAAAAAAAAAATTTAATAAAAAAGAAAAATCCACTTCATAGTTTAACCATCACTATTAGTAATACTGATTGGTGTTGCAAGGTAGATAAAGTACCATTTACTTCTTACCCTTAGCAAGTCATCTATCCTGCCTTCTTTTTTCTCCAGGTCTAAATTCTTCGTGCTTTCCAGGGCAGCCAATTTTAACACTGTAAGGTCAGTCTAGAGTGGAAAAAATAAATAAAAACACACACACACAGTTAAAACATTTTCATGATTTTCAAAACTCAGTTCAAGAGCTTGCAAAAACAAGTCAAAGCCCTCACCTGCACAAATTTGACAGCTAACTGCTTTGGATGCGTCATTAGGTCCCCAAAAGACAGATTAGTGGGAGACGAACTATTTTGTCTAACCTGCAAAAGAAAGTGTTGTTTATGTTAAGATTAGGCAACAAAGCAACAAAAGCTCATTTTGATCAAGTTTTAACAGAACGTACAGCAGGGCCCTGAGCAGAGTGGGAATGTGAGTTCTGGGGTGAGCGTAGCACTGGAGGGAGACCTCTGACAGGACTGGACCCATTTCCCCCCTGGAACTGCAGGATGAAGACAGGACAGTACATTTACACCAGGACAGTTCACTAGAGTCATCCAACAATTGCGGATTCAGGTTCAGGTGGGGTGTGGGGGGACAATAATATTAGATGGAGACTGGACATTTGAAAACATTTCCACTCTCATCCAGAGGTGGCGCTGCATCTAGAATTACTAAAGGAGAAAACAAGACAACTGGGTTTCTAGTACAGAACAGGTAAATATGGCGACATATCAGATCCCTGTGGCCTTGGGTTGATCATAAGCCGATCAACTTTGCCAAAAATCTTCCATGCTTGACCGTTAATCATTTCTTCCATCCAGAGTCGCTTATTGTGTTTGAGGCTTTTATACACAATCCTGTGCGCTGAGCACACAATGCACTTTGTTTTTGTCGTCCGCTTCCTGTGTTTGGTCTGCTTTAAGTTGCCCCTGAGCTGAATTCGACAGCAATTTATTAGTGTATTCACAATAACCCAAATGAAGCCGGCTTTCGGAGCGGACAGAATTGGGTTCTAATGAAAAAGTAGTGAGAATGGACCCAAAGTTAGGCCTGAAATGCTCAGCAAATATTGTCTACAGTCACACTTCAGGACTGTGTTTTTATTTTTGTTTGTTTTACTAAAATTCTGTTTTCTTTCCATTATCATTTCAATGTGATCATCATGTTGAAGTGCAAACAGTACATGGTCCAGAAAGGACATTCTTGCACAGATAATAACAATGTCACGCTCTGTGTAGTACTTGCATACAAATATGGATGTTCCATTTAAAGGTGGCCTGGATTGGACTAACAATTTTAAAAAAATCTGTGCTGTTCAGACTGACAATTTAAAAAGGTTAATGAGAGTCACACATAAACACACACACACACACACACGCACAAAAACAACAAAAACAGAATTGAAATGCGCAGCTATTTACAATCACCCTTTTTGTATTTGACAGCTGGAAACTTACATCAAAATAATCACTTATTTTGGGTCCTCGCACAGCTGATTTACCTGTCAACAGAAAAAAGGAACGATTTTAGGATTCATGAAAGGACACTGAAGAAATACCCGATTGAAAAGAATCTCTTTATATCCAGTTTAATAAAAGCCAACTTACCTTGGCTGCTCTCTGACTGAATGTCAGGTTTTCTTTTTCTGCCTCTAGGTGTTTCAGACTGTTTCTTCTCTGGAGTCTGAGAAAGAAAATATTAAAAATCAGGAAATCATAACATAATTATAACACAAGCAAGGCATTTTGATATTTCGTCGAGAGCCGTGCTGCTGCTGCCCCTATATCTGTAATTAGTATTTTGCACTTCAAGATATAAACTGATCAAGATCCAAATTGGTGAGTGATTTTACAGATTTTACTAGGATTTTTCTTTATTGCTCTGATTGTTTAGTTTCTTTTTTACCTTTTCTTTTTACTCTTTTAAACATTATTTTATAACTCAACAGGATTACTGGAGCAAACTAAAGCTATAATTAATCAGACAAAAACCAAAACAGCAACAGCTGTTGCCATATTAATATTACTTTATAAAACAAATACGCACCGAATAAGCAGGAGAACTGCCTCTTTTTGCATCTGACCCCTAACAAGTAAGAAAAGAAAAGACTTAAAATCAACATTTGTCTAGAAAAAGAAATATTGCAATATTATTGCAAAAAGTTAAATAAAAAAAAATATAGGTACAAAACAGTGGTAGACACTGAATTTAAAACTTAAAGATTGAATAGAAAAATAAACTAATGTAATATCCCCAAATCTAATTAGCTTGATAATTGTTGATAGGTCTTACTCTATTGCCAGGAAACAACTTCAATAGTTGAAGCTGCATTAAACTAATCAAGTAATGGGCATAAATATTTGATGAACTTTTACAGCCACAAGACAGCTTATATGGATTTGTGAACAAGTGTAAAATAAAGAGATGGTTCAAACATACATACATGGAAAAAAAGACAATGAAACTTGACATTAAAAGGCATCAGGGGGCTTCGTTTTTTTTTTTTTGTTTTTTTTGTAACTTCACTTATGTTATTTACACCATACACCTACAGACTAAATCTAAAAATCTAAATCTAAAAATTATCAGCACAAATAGCAGTCAGATGTTTAATGTTTTTGCTGTGTGTTTTGGGTTTTTTTTTTGTACTTTTCTTTTGTACATTTCTCTCTGCTGTAAATTTAAACAAGTACTAAATGAAAAACATTGTCAAGCTGTAAAATGTTATGTCTGTAATTCATAACTTTGTTTTTGAAATCTTTAAGAATTAAATTGTTGGTACTTTTCTGCCAAATATAAAATTGCCATCAAAACATCTTCTGGGTCAGGTCCTAATAAGCATTGTTACTGATTCACTGCTCAGTCGACAGATTTACACCATGTTCATTAAGCTACTATCCTAGTAACGCGTATAAAACTACATTCAAAATAGTTATTATCAATGGATGGATGTGGGTTAATGTTGTTGTTAGGAGATATGTGTTCATAATACTGTTCGGTTGAGATCAAAGTTTGGAGAGTTTAGGCTCATCAAGAAGTACAGTTAAGCCTTACGCAATAAGTCAATCGCGTGATAAGAAAAAACGAGCGCAATGTGTCTTCCGGTCGCAATTAATTTAGTCTTTGTTTTTCTCTTTCTTTACCTGGATTTACTGGATTGCAATATGTTTCACTACGGTGCATCATAGTGCATGAGGGCAATTCAGAGGCAGCGATGCCTTTGTCTACAACGTTGCCTGCAAGATGACGTACTGGAGATGAGACATTCATTCAGTTTTACTCTCCTACCTTAAATATGTGGTCATGTGAAACATGAGCCCTTATATGAGCAGACACTATGTAACTGTTGAATGGACCCTGACATGCAAGTGTTTAAAGACCAGTTTTGGTCCAGATAAGCACACTGCCGAAACCTTGGAAGACCAAACACTAGTCTGCACATCAAGCTAAATGTTCTTTAGAAATTAATACTTATTCCTAAGAGTGTACTTTATTATTATGTTAGTTGAAAATGGTCTAAAAATAACAACATTAAGTGCTTATCGCAATATTATCGTTTATAGCAATAATTTCTGAGACAGTTAATTGCACAGCCAAATTTGTTATCGTGACAGTAACCATTTCCAGGTCGGCTTCAAGCCAAGTTGGGGCAATGCGATAGCCTGATGGGAACAGTCATCAGACTAAAGGCCTCACCAGTTGCACTGTATCAGCAAAAAAGAATTTTGTTAACCCACCTACTCCTAATTCACAAATCCTGAACGAAGGAAACTCAGGCCCATTTGGCTGTGTCCTTTCATCAAACTGACATTGCAGAATCAGTTGAGTGAGTGGAGCACCGTTTGTTACAGGGAACGGTTCTGAGATGCCATCTAGATGTGTGCAAGCATTCATGGAAACACCGTTTTGCTTATCACTGCAAAATCTGCCTCTGCATTCTCACATCATTATGTGACGTTTGTATACATAGACTTAAAATGAAAAGACTGACACACATGCAAAAGCATAAACCACTTCAGCTGAAGGATAATTGATGCTCATTAACTAAACTAGTTTTGTAACAGTAAAATGTGCAGAAAACAGAAAAAAAAAGTCTGATTAAGATGTTAATTAGATCCAAACATCAAATCAATGTTGAAAGATTTTACAGCAAAAAAAAAAAAAAAAAACACAATACCTCTGACTCTTTGTCACTCAAGGATCCAAGACTTCCAAAACTATGGTTTGAACATTCATTATTGGTCAATCCCTAGAAACAAAAAAAGACAACAGTATTAAATAATAAAAAAATATCAATTATATATCCACTTAATTGAAAAAAAAAAAAAAAAATAGGTTCATGAGAAGAGTTAACAAAATGTACAAAAGTATATATATGTAATAAAAATAATAATAAAATATC
>JBAMHX010000014.1:14631549-14652918 GCA_037177515.1 Pseudomugil tenellus | reverse complement strand
TATATATATATATGAAAAACATATATGCATTTCCCATAGAATAATAATAGAAAATCTATTATGTCAAGTTTTAATTCTTGTGAACAAATTATGATTGTTATTTGACCATCTTTGCCAATTTCACTCTAACCCTTATCAGGATTTCCACCCGCCATGACTATCTGGCATCTGGATTAAGTGAAAATTATGGGCTTATGTTTAAATATTTTTACAATAAAATTGCACTGAGGAAACCATTGCAATGGGTTAGTCTAGTGTATTCAGTGCCCTTCAATAACTTGAATTCTTAGCAAAGAGGTAGAATCAACATCCCTTAATAAATCATACAGTAAGACAAAAACCACACATCTAATTTGACTGCATGTTTTGTAGCTTTATTACAAAACAGATTTGGCTGCACCACACATTTACCTACAGGATACTTTGCAAGATTAAAAGAATAAATCGAATATAAAAATGTATAAATCACAGCCGTGCATAGAGATTTAGGATGCTGAATGCAGATATGGCTTCCTATACTTGCTCTGCATCCACACACGGTGCATTGCAACTTTCTTTCCTCGGTTCACTTGTAGTCGTTTGTCCTCCAGATTCATAATTTTCTCCAGTCCAGCTTTGGAAAATAAATCATGAATATCTTCTGTAAAGAAAAAAAAACTATCATTATTTCCACTTTCAATGCTTTCACATTACAGGGTGTGCAGAATTATTAGGCAAATTGTATTTTTAAGGATCAGTTTTTATTACTGAACAGCAACTATGTTCTCAATGAACACAAAAGACTCATAAATATCAAAGTTGAATATTTTTGGAAGTTGGAGTGGGGCTTTTTTTTGTTTTAGTATCTTAGGAGAATATCTGTGTGTGCAGGTGACTATTACTGTGCATAATTATTAGGCAACTTAACAAAAAAAATAGCTAGACTTGAATGCAGAGACCCATTTAATATGGCAGCGCAGATGGAACAGGCACCAGTGCTCAATGTGGCGTCTACGTGTATAATGTCTATAGTATGAAATTGTTCTTATACAAATATTTTTACTTGGATCAAGTTTTTTTATATATATTTTTGAGTTGATATTAATTTTTCATCAATAATGAAGATAATAAATCCCAGCATAAAGACAAATATAAAGTTTCAAACTTTTCTAAAAGGAGAAATATTTGTAAGAGTATGTTGTTACCAGTGTGCATCTGTTTGCCTGTTTGTTAGCTACTTTTACCAAAATGTATTGGACAGATCTTCGAGTTTTTTTTTTCTGAGAATGGGTATTGGTCTAACTTAGATTCCATTCAATTTAGGTCTGGATCTGGATCACCATTTGGATCCAGCAATTGTTTTGGAGAATTCTTGATCACTGTGAGATAGGGGCATTTTCCCTGTATTTGCATGTATCTCCACAAAACATAGTCAAGAGTGCCTGGCCAAAATATAGGAAATATTCCCAACAGGTTTTACAAGATATCAATATTAGATATGACTTTCTTTTACTTACTATGATCCAGAACAAGCAAAGGTTTACGGATTGATTTACTTACTAGTTAAGAATAAGAAAAAAATCTGATAATGACTGACTTGGAAAGCAGATTTATTACCTTTTATGAAAAAATAAACACAGGTCCCATCCCCACGAGTGTAGAAATGCTCAGATAAGCACTGACCTATTTAGAAAAGATTAAATTATTAATCAAAACTAATTTAAAAATCCACACAAAACTGCCTACATCATATAAAGTGGTTCTAATGGCAGTCTGAGGCTTCACCTTTCTTAAACCTGAGTTGTGAGAAATCGTATCTCCCGTAATCCCGGAATAGGAATATTCCTCCAGGTTTCAGGTTTGTGGATAGTCGGTTTACAACCCCCTGCAATCTGCCAACGAAATATAAAACAATGAACTGTGCTATTGTTTTTGCATATTAACATTCCTAAATACTGTCAGACAAACTAATATAATACAGCTGAATACACTTTCATTGTGTTTTCAAAGATATTCAAATAAACCCAGAAAAACATGCCTATGTGCTGGGAGGGTTAGTGTGTGGAGGGGCTGGCAAGTGGTAAAAGCCATCAGGCGCTCATATTTCTGTTCTAGCCTTCACCTACCGTTCTGGGTGGATAGATGAGAGCACAAAGATCGCAAGGATAACATCCAGGCTCTGAGGAGGAAATGGAAAAGAGGCCAGATCCTCACAAATGTCATGGACAAAGGCATGACAAACTGAGTCATCGTAATCTGGATTGTCCTATAAGAGGAAAATAAATCAGGTCATATTCATGCAAGTCTCATTTTCACAAAAACTAAATGACCTAATTCAATTTGGTCTCCATAAGGATGGGAGTTAATTATTTATTACACGTATATTGGAATTTTTTTTATTACTGGACATTTTAAATTGTAATAATTTATTTATCATATCTGGCAGTCATGTATGGCCATTTCTACTCCATCCATCCATTTTCTAAACCGCTTCATCCAATTCAGGGCCGCGGCTAGCTGGAGCCTATCCCAGCAACCATTGGGCGAGAGGCAGGGGGCACTCCGGACAGGCAGACCATTTCTACTCTTCCTGTAAAATTACCTTTGCATTTATTAAAAGTAGTTAGACGCAAGGGATTTAAGTATAATTCAAGTCTAAACAAAGTGAATTACACAGTTTATCAAACAAAAGTAACTCTTATTACCTGAAATATTGCTATAGATAATATGCATCAATCAAATAAGCAGAAATATATGATAAAACCCTAATTTTTCATTAAAAAGAAAAATCTGCACACCAGAAGCATTTTCTTACAGAATTTTAATCTGTAACTCTCTACAGTGTGTGCTTACTTTATTGTTATCCATGGCATTTCATCTGTTTGGATCAGCACCTTGCTGCATGTAAGGACATCTTCTGGGGTGTGCATGTTATTTTCACTTGTTTTAGAAACAAAGTTTTATCATTTAATCATTTATTATTATGTGAATTACTAAAATTATCTCTACAAATAAGAGTTTTGATAGAATTATGACAAAATTGGTTTTAATGTGCTGCAGCTAAAATCATTACATAGATATACACTTACCTTAACCAGCTGA
The DNA here is from genome assembly GCA_037177515.1 of Pseudomugil tenellus. NCBI lineage: Eukaryota > Metazoa > Chordata > Actinopteri > Atheriniformes > Pseudomugilidae > Pseudomugil > Pseudomugil tenellus. The sequence goes on along the minus strand of JBAMHX010000014.1, from coordinate 14,649,837 downwards.
ATGGCACGTGGGGAGAAGTCACAGCAGTACAAAAACGCGTCTTTCCCCCTGTACATAGACAAAATGCACACAAAACATTACAACTTATTGACAAAACAATTTTTGTAGTTTTATGGCTTTATGTTTTTTAATTAGATTTTGACACTTTAACTATTAGATGAAACAATGGAGAAGCAGAAACAGGAAAAGAATAAGAGTTGAAGAGCTGCTCAACTCTCAACTTTAGTGTAATCCAGGATTATCCATTAAAACCTTGAATTTTCCTTATGTTCTACAAATGCTTCGTTCCCAGTTAACAGTATATTAAACAAAAACGACTTCATCTTTTTTAATTAATCTGTAGAAAAACGCATTTACTCACTTGATGTTATTAACAATGGGAAACACACTGTTACCAACTCCACATCCAACCTGTGAAAAAATTAAGAGCTTGATTAGTGTGATTAACTGGCATAATAAATTTATAACAGTTGAAATAAAAACAATGTAAAATGATAAAAATGTTTAAAACGTATTTGAATATTTTTAAAAACCTCCATGATCCTGAAAGATGCATTATGTCCAGGAAAAGAAGAGGTCTGTATGGAATCATCTTTTTTTTGTTCCTGTGCTGCTTCCTGATGATAAATGGTGTCTCTTTTTCCGTGGCCTTGAATAGGATCACTGTTTTGATGGTTTTCTGTCTCTGTGTCCATTCTTAATCCTGTTTGAAGGGGTATGGCTGCCTGCTGATGACTGGGACATATGTTTGTGTTCTGGGCTTCAGAAGATGGAGGAAGGAGTTCTGGGAACTCTAAAAACAACCACCTGCGATCCTTGAAGAACTTGTCCTGGTGCATCTCATAAAACTTGTCCCAATATTGGCAGGCATCTGTGTCAAATTTACCTGAGACAAGAGAATTCAGGGATATTTTTACCACTTGGTTTTCACGTAATCCCAATCTACAGTAATTTAATATGGTAAAGTATTTGGTGAGAATCATGCCTTGTTCTGCTAATGGAAGTTTTACACTGGAATTTTCTTCTGCCTTCTGCCGTGCATTTTCTTTCTCTTCATCTGTCCACTGTATATGATCCCTAAAAGAGAAGAACAACTAAACCTGCATTTCCAAAAGGCACAACCAACAACATAATCATGTTCAACTTTAATTCACCAACCACATGTTGTGCTTAAAGATGTCATCACGATTGGTAAGAATCCGTGAACCCAGTGGAGCTGAAGGTCTTAAACTACTACTCTTCAATCTCATGGACAATCTAATGAAGGTTGTAGCAAGCCTGGCTACAAATAAGCTCCTATTCCTTTGCATTTACTCTAGAAAAAAAATGCCATAAGATATTATTACATGCATTATCTTTGATGAACTGTTAACAATCAGAGCAGTAACTTGTGGATGCCATAAAAATATTAATTTGCAATTAGGCAAAGGTCAACACCGTTATTTAAATGTTTATTTTATTACTTGTAAAACCACTCACAGAATAACAGAAAAGGAAGATTACTTGAAAAAATAAGGGTGCAAAATGATCAATGACCTACCAGTCGATGGAGGGCGCTGGAGTTGTAATGAACACACTGGTGCACCCGGTTACTTCGTAGAAGAAGACGGTCATTCACTACGAAGCAGTAGCAGAGATTAGCATGACCGGCTAACTCTACAACATTTACCAAAAATGATATTAAGGTCTACTGATTAAACGCTACAGAGCCACCTGTTTTTTCTGCTCCTGAACAACACCTCAATGCTATATGGTCACATTGGTAGGCTCCTGTTTCTAAAGTAAGTTGGATTTTAATTTATAAGTTCACCCAGCATTTTTACTTGACGCTAGCTATAATGTACTCATATTAGCAGCAACCGACTTGCTTTGTTGATTTCTTAAGTGAATAGAAGTTACTTAATAACTGCAACATAATCGGGATGAGAAACCACTCCGTGCTTACCTGGCTCTGTGTGGTGTTTCAGTTGGCGTCCGCTTGTAGTGCAAAGCGCCACCTGCTGATGGCGCCAAACCGGAGAAAGCGCATCATAAACGCCGCTGAGCTCTTGAACCGAAGAAGCAGAGGTATCAGGGATGCTGGTACTTTATACAGACATTGTCTGAAGCTCTTTAGAGGTATTCTCCTCCAGGTAATGCTTTAAAACCTTTAGCGTTTTACTTATGTATTTATTTGTTTAATTATTTAACTAATCATTATTGTTATTTTGTAGGAAAACAGAAGTTTTAATAAAGTATGGAGCAAGACTTCAAAATCTACTATAATGTATGAGAATGGTAAAGTTTACCTTGAAAATTACCAACACTGCTACAGCTGGTGAGTATGGATGATAAATATATTCAGTCTTTGGATGAGAGTGGTTGTGGTTTTTCATTTTGTCCAGCATTTATAACCAACCCTGTTTGGGTATTTTGAAATCAAATGTTATAAGCCAGTTGAGGATCAAGCAGGAAATAAATGTCTGCTCAATAGCATCTTATTACTTAATGATCAAACATACCCAGTTTAGTCCTTTTGATGCCCAGTAAATCCATACTTATTACCGCTGTCAAGGCTGAAGTCTGTCTATGTTTCCTCTCATAACTAAAGATTATAAATGGAACAATGACGAATTGTCTAGATTTTTTTCAGGCGGGTATGGATCACTGAATAGGTTCAAGAACTTGATAAAGGATTCTTTACTATGGGAAGATACAGAGAATTTTACTATTAGAGCTTTTATGTAAAAAAATAATGCCGCAATCACTGGGTGAAACCTAAACTGTCTTGAGTGCTTCAGGTTTAGACAATTAATACCACTGAAGAAGACATAAAACTTCTGATTGAGACCATGAATATTTACTCAAATACCAGATGAAATAATAAGAAAGTCTTTATTGAGATTTCTGTTTGTAACCACAGGAGTTACTTGTACTAGCCATTAGAGAAAACTGGAGGTTTTAATGAACTGGTGTAATGGTCTCAACTTAAACATGATAGACATTAATTTTTTCTGACTAAACATTATTTTGTAAATGTGTAAAAAATAATTCGATTTTCACAAAATAAATGTTCTAACAGAGAAAAAAAATGTTTTTCTTGTCAGTGTTCATGCCGAGCCTCAAAGATTGTACAAATTGCCCACAAAGTCGAAACATGAGAAAATTGAAGATGCCTTGCTGTGTCAGAGCCCACTTGTGAGTAAACTCAAACTGTTTACATTCTGATACCGACATACATCCCAGATTATCCAAACACGAGTCGACAGGTCTAAATACATGTATGCATACTTGATATTATAGGTTATGAAGTGAAATGATCATTTTTCCTGTCAAGGACGAGGAGACTGGTAGGCCTGTCACAATAAGCAATAAGGCAATTAATTGCACAATAAGAAAAAGTGAGCGCAATAAGTTTCCTGGATGCAATAATTTTAGTTTTGGTTTTTCTATCTCTTTAAAGATTGCAAAATGTTTCACTACAGTGCATCATAGTATACAAGAGCAGTTCAGAAGCAGCGGTGCCTTTGTGTACAACATTGCCTACAAGATGACAATCTTAAAATCAGACAAGCATTCAGTTTTAATCTGGCAATTTTTATATCTAGTTAAAACATGACCCTTTATATGACATTATACGTAGACTCATGAAACCCTGGAAGACCATTACCATTACATACATTTAGCAGACGCTTTTCTCCAAAGCGACTTACATCTGAGAATAAGAACAACAGAAGCACTAATTCAAACAGTAGAGGACATCATAGATAAGTGCAGTCGAACTGCTGTAGTGTATTTGGGCACATGTGTTGTCTGCAGTCCACTAATTTCTTTTTCCCTATGTTATCAGAACAGAAACTGGTCTGATAAATCAAGCTAAATGTTCTTTAGAAATACATTTTTATTCTTTTGAAAGGGTTTATTTAGGCTTATAACTGCATTATTATTATTATTATTTTATTATATTAACTGAAAATTACAAATGACATTAATCGCTTAGCACGATGTTAATCGATCGTTAATCGCAATAATTTCTGAGACAATCACACAGAAAAATTTGTTATCATAACAGGTTTAGAGACTGGTTTCTTGGATTGAGAAGAATATAAATTTAATAAATGAAGAATAAAAGAAGTTGGACATATATTAAACATTAAAACATGGAGTGGGACAATACATGAAGGACAGACAAGATACAAGGTTATAACACGGGGAGAATCATTTTTAGACGTGTTGTCACACAGAAGTCCGAAGTAATTCTGACCAGTCACTTAGAGACACCTTCGTTTAAAGACTTTGGTTGTGTGCATCATACTCTAGTCAGTATTCTGTTACAAACAAGATGGAGACTCACGTCCCGTCTAAACATTATCCATGATGGGAAGGACACAACTCAGACAGATGGCTTACTAAAGGCAAAATGACATTAGCTTAGGAACATGATGGTCAGACCTTTCGGCCAGATATTAATGAAGAGTGAGGTAATTAAGGTAAAATATGAAACACAATATGAAACACAAGTTACCACTTATCTGATCTCAGTTATCCAGTCTGTTGTCCACATCACAAGCTGAGCAGCACAAACAGGGCAAACACACATGCCTGCTGATGTTTCAAATTTGACATGAGAGAAATAAAGAAGCATTTAGTAAATTATTTCAGATCTCATAAGCTCAGTCTCAGTATGCATTTTAATCCTCCTCCTGAACTCTGGTGGAAACCAGAAAGCAGAAGACTACATTACAATCATTTTGATCCATCCCATGGTAATAAATAGTAAAAGTACCAAATAATTAAATTGTTAAACTATTTTTCAAATTTTGTAAAAGGCAATTAAAGACTTCAGAGGGACGTAATGCCTGTTATATCAATACAACTTGTGTACACCTGTGCACAAGAACAGTGACAATGCAACATATCAATAACTCTGTGGTCTAAAATACAGTTACTGCAGTCAGATCTGAATGCTTTGTTAATAGTTCCCGAGTGTGACCATACACCTCTACTTACTTCCATCCTCTAGTAATTGGATTGTCTACTGTAGGATGCATGTCAGTACTTAAATTTGATCCACGCTCAGAGGTCTTACATTAAGTCATAATGTGCACTCTATTTATTTCTTCATATTTTTATTTTCTATTATGTCAAACCTTTTGTAGGAGAAGACATTGCCCTTTCTTTTGGATCATAAACCAAGCCTCTTGGCTTTGACAGCAAATAACTGGCTCTGTCGCATCTCAGCTGAAACAGGAAAAGAGCTGCAGAGAGTCTACCTTTCGTCAAACATCAAGTTCAAGTATTCTTAAGGGTTTCAAGTCTATGCACATCAATAAAATCTAATTATTTTCTTCTTTTTTTTTTTTTTACTATTTCTAATGTTTTAAACTTACATCATGTTGTTTTACAGATATCTTGGCTGGGATGTTTCTCAAGAGACATTTTATGTTAAATCTATTCAAAAGAAAGAAACAACTTTAGCAAGACAGGTAATATTAATTTATTTGATATAAAAGCATTTAAACATTGTTTTACAAAAAGATTTGTGCCTTACTCAATAAAGAGGTTATACACTCTGGCTAACAACTTGCTGTGTGATTATTTTAAATAGTTGATTTATTTTAAAAATAGATGGCATTAATTTGTTGTTTTAAGGTGTAATGAAAATGGGGTCCACAAATATTTTAATTTCTCCGTGCTGAATACCTACTGCTTGTTTTGTCCCACACAAAAATATAAAACTGAAAAGGATTAAATTAAGATTTTTTAAAAATAATTTTAAACCAGGAAATCTTTGTTTAGTAAATTCATAATCTTTTTCTGCTTTTTTTGGTAAGTCTTGAAATGTAAGGTGTATTGATGTGGTTGGATGAATGTGAGACTTTCCTTTCATTCTATAGGGAGGTATCTCTCAGAATACTTTGATGCACTTGGCCATTTTTAATGTTTTCCCCTTGGAAATTGTGGGCATTTTGGAGATCAACAAAAAGGTATATAGATTTATTTTTAACTGTCTTAAATGTTCTTTGAGCCAGATGTCATTAGAATATGTCTTTTCTTTTTCAGACATTTGGAAGTGGCGTCTCTGATGTTGTTCTGTCTCAGGGTGTTCTTGCAGTATCTTACAGCAACAAGTCAGTGAAGCTGTACAGCTTTGAGCACATTGTCCAAAGAGTATGTCTGTGTTTATCTCCACCAAAATCCTGCAGCGCATCAAATGATTAACTTGCTAAATAATTATAATTTGGAAAATAATTTAGCTTAGAATTTTGATGTTGCTCTGGGTTGCTAAGTTCGTAACATTTGCGTGTCCTTTAAGCTACATATTGTCCCTTTTTTCAGTGGTTATCTCAGAAGTTGAATCTTGGACAGTCAAGTTCACTTCTTGGAAACAAAACGGTGGGAGATGCTCCATTTGGTATACCAGTGAATATCCAGATTACAGGTGAGTCTATAATGAATTAAGGCTAGAGACCATAGAAACCTTTAAGATTTCTTTCAGACCTGGAGCCACTTAATGATGACTTAATGACTGAACATAATGATGTGTTTTTATCTTTTTTATTTAATAGCTTAATGTGACGTAAGCACAATTTTAAACATACATGAAAAATGACCTTTTAAGTTATTGGTACAAATAACAAAGTCAATATTGAACAAAGTCGATAATTTACAATAAATTCCAGGTAAACGTTTCAAATGTTATGTGATTCTTTTTTTAAATTTATTGTTAACAGCTTTTTAAGTGATTGGGAAAGTCTTTGGAGACATTTATAAGCTTTCAGAGAAAACCCTGTTTTTGTAGGAGTCTGTTTTCAAACTCTGGGTTAGAAATCTTGGTAAATGAAGCATTGTGTCTGAATAGATAGACCTTCAGTCTCATACCCTCGCATGAAAGAGAGAAAACAGTTGCTACTGAAATAAGTTGAAATAAACAAAAGTAATAATAATTCCATGAAAATCCTGAAATTGCTTTTGAATTGAATTGAATTGAATTCTAGATCAAATTCTGTGCGCTCAGTTTACTAAACAGTGCGCACAGTATATCGATCAGTTTACTAATCCGTGTGTTCAGTTTATCAATGATATAGTACTGAGGATCAGAGGTGGGCACATCATCTAAAATATTAAATAAGTTTCATCAGTAGCTTGCCCCTCCCTCTGCTGATTCTTGACCCCCAAATACACACCCTATCAACCTTCATACTTTCACCCAATTGGCTTTATGCACAGCTCCACTACTTCCTGAACTTAGACTAACTCCTTTGTTTCCAGTCTTTCATTACTGGACGAACTGATTAATCCAACTGCACATGTCAACGATAAGGCAGAATGGTTGTCACCCCGTTGTAAGCCTTCCTTTTTTATCCTATTATACAGATTGCCCACCTGTACTTTTTGAGGTGTCCTGCTCTAACATTGGTGTGCAGATTGGAGGCTACCCTTGGCATTATATTTACACTCCACCGCATAAAAATGACAGTGGGACTCACCACATCTGTTCACTCAAGGACAGCACCATGGTAAATTTAGACAAATTTCTTCTTATATACAATATAAATAGACCTCAGTGTTTCATGTAAAAGACATATACTTCACCACTATTAGTGAACGTCCCTAATGCAGTAGTGTAAAACACTCACCTTCCACCAAAATGTTCAGATTAGTAAAGGTACATATGTTCCAGTAGTTTAAAGGGAGCAGACAGAGCACCTTCAGGAACTTTATTACACATGTATCTGTTATGTCGTGTTGTGTTCTCAGAATAACAGCATATGATGCATTATATAAGACCAGGTAATAAAGTGTTCATAGTTTTTAGACTCACCGCTGAAAAAAGTGTTTATTACTGTAAAATTAGCAATGTTAGGAAGTCAGTACCTGGAGGCTTTTCTACATCCACACAACTAACCAGTGTCAGATTCAAGGATGTGAAAGTGTTAGATTTCCTGTTTCATTAGGATAGCAAACTATTTCAGACAGACTTCATCTGTCTATTGTTGAAAAAGTGATTTTGAAGGAGTTCAGCATTTCTAGCCATTCAGTTTTCTGTTTAACTAACCATGAGTCCAATTTAAGTGAAGTTTATTTAAGTAAAGTCTTGCATTTTGCATCACTTTCTGTCTCTGTAAGTTGTTGATGCTAAGTAAATAAAAAAAAAAAAAAGAATTTGGATCAACAGTCTCAACTATTATATATTTTTTTTGTTATTCTCTACTCATGGTACCTTGTGAATACATTATGTAATCAATGAGTTTATATATGACTTTGTAACTTTGTGAAATTAGGCGACAAATGGAATACAAAACATGAACTGCTGCTCTTTAGAGAGCGACGGGATCTTTTTCCATCCAGACGATTCAGGACGGATCATCCACGTTGGACCTACTACCATAAAGTGAGTCCTCCAGTCTGCATTTACATAATATTTTAATAAAAACTATAAGGACAAACTCCTGTCGTCTTTTTGCAGATATGTGCTGTTTAATTCATTGTAATATTTTCTTTTTCATCCCAGTGTCTTAAAAATCCTGGGTGAACTAAACAGTCCTCTGCCATCAAGGGTAGTTGAGGATTTCTCTTTGAAGACTCATCGAGACATTGTAAGTGTCTCTAATGTGTTTTATATGGATGCTGCCACATAGCTTATCTCCTTCATGTAGGGATGGAGTGTATGTGAAGTTTTATAATCTTTCATACTTGAATGTTACTGCTTTTAATCTTTTGCAGCCTTCTCCCCAAGTCACCGTCACCTCATCAGGCCGCACAGTGAGGAGAAGATATCATCAGCTGGATGATGATCCCAGTCAAGAGGTACCAACTGGCTACTTTTTACATCTCTGCAGTTTGGTAGAAATTGTTTACAGTCAAACACAGTGAATGTAGATTATTATATACTCTTGTTAGAAGCCTAAAGGTGGATCTGATTTTGTATTTTAAGAGTTTGTCTTTCAGAGTCACAAAAAAGCTAAATACAAACTGGTTTGACAATTATGCTGTCAGTTAATTGTAATCTGATGTACTTTAGGTTATTCAGAACCCCCCCCCCCCCCCCCCCCCTCATTCTCAAAAGAAAAAAATACAAAAATACATACATGAACCACAGAACTACTTTTTCATTTCAGAACTTTAACCCATTATTTCCCGACCTAAATACAACTGGAAATAAAAATCTAAAACTTATATCCCCGAACAGAGTATCAGGGATATTCTGGTTTCACTCTGACCGCCACAGATCCTTTGTGTTAACATAATAACTTGAGCAATATTCAGTTTAGAGTTTTCATGGTTTGCATATGCATAGATATCATTGAGAGGATGAATCGATTCGATTTTGAGAGATTTATCCTTTTCCGGTTGGCCACCAGGGGGCGATCAAACCTGAAAACCTCTGGCTATATCTCTGAAACTATTCATACGATTAACCTCAAATCAAGTGGAAATGAAAGGTCATGACCTGAAGATGTGTCAAACAGTGATGTTATACCTGTTTCTATATTTCTATATGTATTTGAGGATTGGGAAAATTTGTTGATATACTGCTAGCTGTGCCTCCAACAGCGTAATATCTAGTTATAATCTGAAGTCTTTATTTGACCCTTTTAACAATGCCAGGAAAAAATGGACAATTTAGTTTTTTGGTTTTTATTCCATTTATTACCAAAATTATTGTTGTATGATCTTCTGCTTTCTGGTGTTCACCAGGAGGCAGGACAGCAGTATCTTATAGTGCAGAACATGGTCTTCAGTAAAATTTCTACCATAAAGTGTTGCAAAATGTCTCAGAAACTACATGTATATAATATGTTTAGCTTTATACGGTTAATCTGAGTCAATTTTAACTACATGGTTTGTTTCTCAGAACTCTGAGAAGTGGATTTTAGATTACCCTACCCTACCAAAACAGCACAGTTTGATCAAAATCTGTCAGAATCCAATCTTAATTCCACCATTTTAACTCAAAATAATCACATCAAACCAGAAAGTGTTTTTGAGCTGTTATTTCTTAGCAGATGTTACGCCTAAACCCATCCACAGCTACGTATATGATGCTGACAGGTTTGGATTTTTCTGATACACAGGAAAAGAATAACTTGAAGGCAGATTCTCTTGTGATTATGTTTTTGTAATTCTTTTGACTACTTAATAACTTTACTAAATAGGCTTACACATTCCAGCCATTATAGTTATATCACAGGTTGCATGTTCAGGACTGACTTTTGATCTGCTTTCACACATGCATCAGAGTCCTGAAATATTGCACAGATGTTCTGTAGATTTTCTGCAGATGTTTTTCACCCTGACCTCTTGTAAAAAGCTCCAGAACATGAACCTCCGACACACTGGATTAATATATCAGTTAATATTCCCAATAAGTTGCTAAATGTGTGCATGGCTCTGAGAATTTGTCCTTTTAGCTCACCCTCTCTAATGTGGAAATACTCGTATAAACACAATAAGGAGCTTTTTCTCTCAACGTGATGTAACGGAGAACACAGTTAAGAAAAACACACCGATTTTCATCGTGCAATTTCTGCCTCTTAGACACTTCAGAAATCTTTTCTCCCTGCTCTTCCTCCCCCCACATTTCCACCCAGGAGAGCGCATCTCCTGCAGAACGCTCCAAGCTCTGATGTGCTTGTGTCAACAGCGCTTGCAGAAAATGGCTGGACCAAATTATCCTGAATTTTTACTCAAAATTTCTCATGTTGTTGAATTATTACAACAACATTCATGTTAACATTGATAACAGATGCATGAAAGGAGGTATCAGGACAACAGTCTGTTATTAGCACTACATCACTCATTCTACAAATTCTTCAGGCCTTTGCGTTTGTACAAAATGAAAACTTATTACAAACGTCTGTCGAGATTAGACAGTGTGGATTCAAAGTGTATCCCAACATAAATAGAATCGCCTTTACAAATGAGGAATAATTAGTTAAAACGAATGAAGGGATTGTGAGAGCTTGGGAGAGCTATGATCAGTACCTATAAAAAAATATTAAAAACTATTAATTTATTATGCAGACTTTCCGAATGGTGGAATATGAGGATGAGCTTGACCTTCTGGCTGTAGTGGTAACTAATGGCGAAGAGGAAGAAGGAAAAGCTCACATTCAGCTGCATGACAACCAAACTGGACAGTTGCTGCAGAAGATTGGTCTGATTGAACCTTGGGATGAGGTGAGTAATTTAAAATAAGGAAAGCAGCAGCTGAATGTACTGTCTATATATGTATTCCTGACTTCAGTGCTATTATGTTTCAGACTTATCGACACGAGTTATTCTTTGACAAAGACACGATTGTTCATATTGAACAGAAGAACAGCAACTTCTGCTCCCATGTCTATAAACTCAGGACTTCCAGAACATAACTGGGAGATAAATGTCATTAAAGCTACTTGAGGGCATTTAATGGCCTAATGTCATTTTTTTCCTATTTTACTTCAAATACTGTATTTTTAAATGAAGTACTGCATCACTTTTATGAGTACCAGTTCATTGCTTGATTGTGAAATTGTTTTATTTTTATTCATTGTATATCTACATTTGTCACTACTGTTACCTTTTTTTAAACATTTTCTTAAATTAAAATGGCATATTTTTGTAAGTTGTGGTAAATTTCTCCTTTTCATTTTTGTGTTCATCTAAGTACTAGAAACTTTAGGCATGCTTTTCTATTGTATGCACTAATATGATCTTAAAAATGCTCAGATATGTATAAAATTTTTAAAAATAAAGTACTGACTGAAACTTTGGAGAGAAAAATGGATTAATAGATTATTAACCAAAGCATGAAACATGTTGTGGGAGCAGTTTGAGGTTGAAGTAATGTTTAATTTAGTGAATGAATAAGATGAACGAGAACGGACAGAAGGAACTCCGAAGAGTTGAGTCTCACCACATGGAGCGGTCTATAAATGTGAATTACGCTGATCCACAGTCAAGACAGTGTCCATGAACCCATCTATCCATCAATACTTACTCCAAAGCAGGCATTCTGCTGAATATCCCATCATCTTCTGAACAAGAAGGGTACAGCTTGGACAGGTTTAGAGTCCATTGCAGGGTTTATGTAAAAATGTAAGACAATTTTTCACTTTCTCAAGTTTTGTTTAAACAATAAAATATGGGATGTTTTCTGGGTTTTTTAAATTAAAAAAAGAATGACATTTTAGCACAAGAACATGATTCAATCTGTGAAACAGGGTGTTACGGTGTCAGAAATGTCCTCCCCAATTAATAACATTTATCTTATGGTAGTGTTACTGTATTGATTTTGAAAACTGATTAAACCAGCAAATTATAAAGAAAATGTCAAAATAGTTGTTTATGAAGTGGAAAAGATATGCTGTGTGTCAAAGTTAATAGAGTAACAGTGTTTAAAATGTCTTGCTCTAATGGAAAGTGTAACCCCAGCTGAAGCTGCCGTCCTGTGATTTTAAAAATCATACTTATCATCAACTGGTCAAAGAAGTACTTAAAACTCTGGTTTAATTACATAAAACAGACAAAGCAGCTTTAAAACCTTCCACAGCGTTGTGTTTTGGGAAGTTTATATGAAGTTTATTATTAAATAAACTAATGTGCATCCAGTAAACTGTTGCAGTCTGTTGTATAGTTTTATTTTAAATAACACAAAGGCGTTTACTTCAGATGGCTGAAGTGTATAAAGCCTGGGATAAAATTGATGTAGCCTAGTACAGATTGAAATACATAGCAGATAACCAACTTAACTTTTAAAAAAACAATCATGTTTGGCTTTCTTTGAACTCTAGTTGTTATCGACATTTTTAAAAATGAGACAGTGAAAAGTAAGAGTTAAATTGAGGTCGAATGATGACAGGATAAGTATGTTTTTACATGTCCTTCTGTAACCACACAGTTACAAAACACCGCGTCTTCACACAGTTGCATAGCTCTCAGTCACGTGACCGCGGTCAGTCCACTCCCCAGCACTCACTTCAAGTTGTTGTGATTCCAACAAACAGCCACCTCAGTCGAGCCTCTCCGTCCAGCTGCTTGCACGCACAGATGCTGATGGAGAACCCAAAAGAGTTCCTGTTTGTTCTGTCTGCTGCCGGAACCGTCGGCTTTGTGTCCATAATATTCGTGCTGAGATGGGTTCTGCACTTTAAGGAAGGCTTAGCTTGGGATGGAGGACTGGCGGAATTCAACTGGCATCCGGTGCTGACAGTCACAGGCTTTATTTTTTTGCAAGGAATAGGTGAGATTATTTACTTTCCAGGAAATACGGTTTGCGAAAGGAATGTGTAATTTGCTTTAAAGAATGTAAACAAAAACAGGAATTGTATTCAAACTATCCAAGTGGATCCAGACTTTTTCTCAAGAACCTGGAAGGAGGGGGTGATAAAGCTGAAGTACTTCATTTGCAGTTGAAGTTAAAAAAAAGAGGCTGCTAACTAAACTATGAATAGAGACAGTTAGTTTTTCAGGAAATCAAATATGAGTTACATAAAACTGATCTCATTACTATAACATGGCATTTAGACACCTCAAACTTAGTTTACGTCTGCTTTTTTTAGGTGGTGACACATTGCAGATTTCAGTAGAAGCATGTCAGACATGATAATAATTACTCATGGTGTTGCCTAAGTATAACAGAAACTGACTGATCCTTTCTTTCAGCTATAATTGTCTACAGGCTCCCTTGGACCTGGCGGTGCAGCAAATTAATGATGAAATTCATCCACGCAGGCCTGAATTTGGCCGCCTTCGTTTTCGCTGTCATTGCCATAGTGGCAGCTTTTGACTTCCACAATGCTGTCAAAATTCCTAATATGTACAGTCTGCACAGCTGGCTGGGCCTGATTGCAGTCATATTGTACGGGTTGCAGGTAAATAAACTTATGTGGTGTTTATGTGAAACATTTTAAAATAATAACCAACTTTTAAGTTATCAGATGTTTTTATTAATACTTTGCTTTAAAAAAACAATAATTTTTGTTGGATTCTCAACTTAAAAATTTCCAAAATGCCAAGTCATGGTTAATGGCACTCCTGATGAGCAAAGTATTTGACAAATGTCTCACCCCCCCTACTTCTCTCTCACCTCAATGAGCAGCTTGTTCTAGGAGTTGGCATGTATTTGATACCCATTACACCTGTGTCCTGGAGAGCAGCCTTTATGCCCATCCATATCTACAGCGGCCTCTTTCTCTTTGCCAGCGTGATAGCTGTGGCACTCATGGGCATTACAGAGAAGCTTATTTTTGGTCTGTAAGTATTAAAAAGTGTGCTGAGTGCTTGGATTAAAGTGATATGATCTGTAAAATGTCAATATGAGTAACTGTATTTTATTTTTACAATATAAAGGAGCAACCCAAAGTATAAGGACTCTCCCCCAGAGGCGATTTTTGTGAATGTTCTGGGTGTCCTACTGGTGGTGTTTGGGGCTCTCGTCCTTTGGATTGCCACACGAACGCCTTGGAAACGCCCCAGTGAACAGACCTCGTATGCTTCACAGGCCAACGGGAGACGCGAGGACGACACCAAAGTTGGTCCGGCGCTATCTGAGCTGGCTGATGGAACAGATGCTGAGGCCAGTGAAGATGTAAGGAGGAGAAATAAGTCCAACAACCAGGCTGACTGATTTAAAAGAAAATATATATAAGACTTGGGAATGGCATAGAAAACAGAAAGTCCAAACAATTTAATCAAATAATACTGATCTTTTCCTGTGCCTTGATGTATTTTATTTCAGCTTATTATCGACATTTATTGTTTACATATTTGTTTAAATAATTGTGACCTACAGTACGTTGCAGCAAGACTTAAACCAGGCCTGCCCAAGTTCGGTTATCAAGATCTACCAACCTGCCACTTTTAGATGCGTCCTCGTTAGAATAAAAATGTTTTATTCTTTTTATCCTCTGTATTGTTATATATCTGGGATGTCATATTAGTACTTATTGCATGATAGTTTTTGACTAGTGTTGTACTTGTAGGATGGGAATATTTTTACACTAAAACTTGCTGTTATGTTACTTGCACTATCTTGTGATTGCTGTAGATTTCCTATATATTTCATTGAAACCTTGTGTACATGTTTCTATAACAAAACCAGAGCTGGGTCAGTTTATATATTATATTGTGAGTTACTGACTACATTGTGCTTTTTTAAAAAAAAAAAATCAACAACATTATTGACATGATTATTATAAAAGGGAACAAAACAGATATGTTACACTGAATATTGCCAAAAATAAATAAATGGAGTTCCATCATTTTTTTCTCTTCAAATGATAAACAAAAGTTCAATTTCAAAAGTTTGTCATATTCTGCAACATGTTGAGTGCTTTTCATCAACCATGTCACATTTACCATGACAAAGGCAACATGGACGACTTTGTTCTTGTAAGGCAATAGGAGTTTTGATTCAAATTAATCCTCCATTATAAGTGTAAATAAAAAAAACATTTCTTTTATTTCTAAACAGTTTGAATAGCTAAATAAAGGTGATAAAACAAGGACTGATTAAACTTTTTGTTATGCCATGGGTCAAACTAGGTGCAATTGAACCATTTTACTGCCTCAGTTTAGAGGTGTAATTAAAATGTAATCAGATTAAATTAGTTTGACTTATAAAATCTTAGTTAGTTCATCTACTTTTAATATTTAAGCGTATTATGTCTTTTAAGCGTTGCACGGCCACGTCATACTAGAATTACTCTTTTTGGCTCCTCTCCCCACCCGTAGTTGTGGTTGTCAGCCCGATTGTTTTGTTTTTGGGGCATTTTGTGTCAGGCCAAAACCCTGCTGCAAGGTTTGTTATCAGCATTTTAATGTCCGGATAAGTTTAGCATCACACGATTGCACGATATTATTTTATTTATTGATTTCTGAAGTTTATTTGGCGTGTGGTCAGCGCAGTTTAAAGCGCGTGACAGCGCTGCAAGTGCAACCGGTCAACTAAGTATCTGCTAGCTAAACGGCATCTCAAGCAGTAGATGGTTGGGCTGTGCGTGTTTACATTTAACATGAGATGCAAACTATAACATTAACGAGTTGGTTTTGGCACTTTTAAAGAAGTAATGGCTACTTATTTATTGTAATACTTTGAAACCTTATCATACTCTGTTGCTACTTATGACTGACAAGGAAGGCTAATCTTAGCATTAGCAGAGGCCGGTAGAATGCTAATGAGTTATTAGTCATTATATCTGAAAAGATATAAGTTGATCATAATTAACATTTTCATTCAATTTTACAACGCAAATAACGACCCGAAACAACAAACTAAACAGAGTGAGCTCTCACGGATTTAGCTTGGCTCAAACTTGTACCAACAGTAGGGTGGGGCATTGTTAGCTCGATGACAATTAGCCAGGTCAGCCAGTGCAACAGTAAATTCTGACGAGTCTGTAAAGTGCCCTGACATTGTTGTGAAATGGTACTATTCAAATGTAGCTAAACTGTGTTGGTTTATGAACTCACAACAAGACATTTAAGCTGTATTCTTGGTATAATCTAAAATTGTATTTTAAGTAGGAAATGTGGTAAAAGATCTGTGTGTGAAATATCTGTTGTGCTTGAATACAGCTGTGACATCATGTCTGATAAAAGTGAGCTGAAAGCAGAGCTTGAGAGGAAGAAACAGCGTTTGGCACAAATCAGGGAGGAGAAAAGAAGGAAGGAAGAGGAGCGCAAGAAGGTAATTTTTATATATATTTAGAATATTTGTTACTATTGAATCCAACTGGACAGATTTAAAAGGGTGAGTTTATCTTCCACACTCATAACGTCTGTGACTTATTGCAATCTAGGTGTAGAAACTAATTTAGATAAATGAAGTTAAAGGAAAGTATGCACACTCTATCCTCATGCTGTTCACAAAGGAAAAACAAACCTTTACTGGAAATTTCAAATAATGCAATCAGATCCAGCTTTTTCAACTTTTTCTGCTTTTTTTTTCTTTGTCCACCCACCAGTTTTTTCTTATAACTCACTAGTGTTGGTGATACTAGTGATACTGCTACTTCAATTCAGTCTCGCTGTATTTACCATTTCTGTGGTTCCTGAGATTCTTGCGCACAATGCAATTAATGCAGTTTAAGCAGGTGATTAATAATGGCTTTAATCATTTATTGCAGAATTTGTTGAGGTTTCTCAGGTAAACTATCATAAAACTTGCAACAAGACACGTGTTACTCTGTACAGAGTAAAATTGACTGGTGAAGGTTGCTCTAATGCATATTGTGGTACATTACTTTGTATAGGTTGACCTACAGCTGAGAGAAGCTACGCTTCAGCAGGATGATTCTGACCTGGAGAAAAAAAGACGAGAAGCTGAAGCTCTTCTGCAGAGTGTGGGCATAACAACAGATGTTGCAGTCGGTATGTTTTATATTTCCCATGGCTGGTTTGTACATATATTCTTTTAACTTCTGTGCCATTGGACAAACACGTGCTTGCTTAAAAGATTCTGTGTGTATGGGTGGTTGTGTGTGTAAACGATAAGTCAGAAGTTTTAGAACACCCTTATCTTTTCAGTTCTTTCTTGAAAGAGAGTTGTAAGTAATAAAAAAAGAACATCTTGAGGATTTGGTTGTGCCACCGACCAAGACTTGATCAACTTCCAGTGCTGATGACAACATGCTCAAGTTGCTCCTTGAAAAATGTCTTTTTTGTGTAAATCTACTGTTTTTCCAGCTTTACCTAACCTTAGAGGTTTTTGTAACCTCTGGCGGTTGAACACTTAAAATCTGAAAAAAATGTCCTAAAACTTTTGATCACCTTTCTGTCCCTCCATATGTTCATTTGTCAACTAATACCATTTAGTCTCTTGCTTACAACAGTTACCCTTCTATATGTCTAAAAGATAAGAAGGAGCACAAAAAAGCTACAAAGCAACAAATACATAGATACAAATATATTAAAAAGTCTTTAAAAAAACAGGCACAAGTCTCCATCACCACTTTATTTATGAAAGGACAGAAATGTTTCTAGTTTAATATTTTTCTGTATGGTATTGCATCCTCAAGGTGCTTAAAAGGACAATGCAGTTTTTACCAATTCTCTTGCAAGTCTGGGAACATTAAAAAGTTAAAAAGTAGCCACTTTGAGGAGCGTAACTGATAGTTATTAGAGGAAACAGAGAGGAGGTATAAAGAAAATTTATCAAGTATTGCTTTATAAATGAAAATATACCAATGCTGTTGTATATTAATTTTGATTATCCGATTATTTGATTGTTAGTATTATTGAAAGAAGTTTTATTTTTTGTTTTCAGTTTGTGTACTTGTCCTGTTACTGTGTCCTAAAATTCATACAATACTTGTACTATAC
>JBAMHX010000014.1:14609395-14628787 GCA_037177515.1 Pseudomugil tenellus | reverse complement strand
GTGTGTGTGTGTGTGTGTGTGTGTGTGTGTGTGTGTGTGTGTGTGTGTGTGTGTGTGTGTGTGTGTGTGTGTAAATGTGCTGAACTGAGTCAGAGCAATGTCATGTTGCAAACAGCAGGTGGCAGAAGAGCTCCATAAGAAAAATCTGTTGGTGTTTAGACAACTCTGAAGCAGATACTAATAAGATGCTAAAAAGGTTTGTTAGTTATTCCAACTAAATATATTTAACATGTATTTCAGAAAGATAATGTGGATGTAACTGTTTTTACATCCTGTTTTGCCATCTGGGTTAGCTTTGTACATGAGTTTTACTGATTTGCTTGTCTTGTCACTTATGTGTATCTGAAAATCTATTTCTGATATTTGATGTCTTTATTTCAACACTCCACTAAAGAATTTATGCCTTTCTACTGCAAAAGTATCATTTTACAGTATAACAGATTGATCATTGTTTGTCTTCCTATGTAGTCCCCCCTCCTACGTCTCCTACCGCCAAATCGGCGGGGACACCAAGTGAGGCAGGGAGCCAAGACTCTGATGGAGCCGTGGGAGCCAGGTAGTCACACACATTCATACACTTTCTCTCAGCAAATGTTTGAACCACAATACAGCACTTTACCATGTGGGACCAAGCATTCTTGTTAATGTAGACCTAAAGAAGAATGAATAGTTAGCATTGTACTAATTCACTGCAGCATGTCTATCCAGACAGTTATAATTATGCCAGAAAGAATAAGCTTAAAGAAGCTTAAGTTGTAGATACATCGGTGTAGGAAATAATTTAAGAAGTTGCCTCAAAGATCTTGTGTGTTTTGCTTTTTATGTGCCTTTCACTACTTTCCATCTCTGCACAAAGGTTATGCATACCTGCAAGCCATGTAACCGAGCTTAAGCTTTTTACAGTGCAGTGAATGATGACAAATTCATGCCCATTTAGTGCATGTTTACTTCATTTATGTGCTACTGAATTAGAGCGACTTTAAAATGAACTGTAAAACAGTGAGCTGCTGCGACGCCTAGGGGACTTCTTAACCTCTAATTAGAGCCTCTTCCCTGGGTTGAAATCCAAACTCCCCTAGTGTCCCATCAGGCCTGGTGAGCTGTTCCCCCTACGTGTTGACTCATTTCCCTCACCAGCATGGCCATTTCCTACACACATGGAGGTCATGTTTTCTCTCTGGGGGTTCTCCCCCCCCACCTCTTGCTACACAACACTCAAAGCCTTTGGTGGGACACAGTTTTGCCGGTGCAGCCCTGCAGGCTGCACTTTACACCCTGTGACATTCGACTCAGACGTTCTGTGTGTGTCCGTGCATTTTAAGCAGATGCATTCCTCCATCTTTGGGTTTTGTGTAAGCGCATTGGAGCTTGATTTGAGATGAGAAAGAAGATATTAATATTTACTTATGTTGTGATCAGATGTAAATGAACTGCTCTGAGACCCTAATCAGTCAGCATGTTGTGTGTCTTAATAACTTTATTTCCTCTCCTCATTGCTTGCCCGTCTTTCTGTCACTAATGCTGCCTTGTTGCTGTGGCACTAATCAGGACTCTGCACTGGGACTCTGACCCGTCCACTCTTCAACTTCACTCTGATTCTGAGCTGGGGTACTGGACACTCTCTTCTCTTCTTTCCTGGTCATTTTCCTTTCTATCAATCTATGGCATGATTACTTTGTCTTGTAAATGCATTGTTTAGTAATTACAGTCCAGGAAAACAGTAAAGTCATGCATGCATGAGTCGTTCAGTTAAAACCATATATACATGATAGTAGCTAAACTAATGCGACTACTTCATCATTCCATGGAAGACTAATTGATTTACTTTTAACCCACTTAGGTGAAAATGGCTGCAAAATAAACAGAGATTGTTTGCAGTGCTTTTAAATGAGTAGGATTGATCAAAAATTATTCTTGTTTTGTGTTGATTGGGTGCAAAAATGAAGTTGTTTTGTATTTGTAGGCGTGTAACTCCCAAACTGGGGATGGCCAAAATCACACAAGTGGACTTCCCGGCACGTGAAACAGTGTCTTACTCAAAGGAGACCCAGACACCTGTCATGACTCAGTCAAAACAAGGTGACTCGCATGATGTTGTGCATTTTTGCCAGTAAAATCACTGAAAGGAAACGTATGCCTGTTTAAAACTGTGTGGATAAATATTGATAAAAAGAAAGTTAAAAAACTATTGTAAATGAACATTTGTGATTAGTTTGTCCCTTGAAGTGTAAAATGCTTCCTTAGAAATGTTTGTGGCAGCATAATTGTGAGCTACATGAAAACACAAGAGAGAACCGGAAATAAATGATAAGTGAAAGAGGTTTACTAAGCACTAAGATTAAAGTGAGGCCTAGGAAACATTAGAAGTCAGGGCATAGATTAAATTCAGACAAGTTCTGCTTCCCTGAACCTCACAACCAGCTCTGCTTCGGTATAATTAACGAACAGGATAAGAAATCCAGTGACAGGAAGCAGAAATGCGATTGGAGCAGAAGATATGAAGCGCTGTCCATTCGACTGCTTATTGCCTCTGAAGCGTGTCGATATGTATGTAATTGCTGCCTTGAACCGCTTTCTTGTGGCTGGACAAAGAATATTTGGGTTTGCGCTGAAATCCACATGTTGACCACATGTTGCATAAAATATGCAATATTTCCTGTCGTGCCTCTTGTTCTTGGTTGAGTTTTTTTGTAATGACGGCTGGAGAAAAGCACGCCTGACTGAAATCCTGATTAGGACTTTTGTTTTGAATCTCCAGTTTTAACTTCTGGTTTGCCTTTTGAACTGTTTTCTCTGTTTGTACCAGTTAACATTTTTACTGCAGCCTCGAGAGCCTGATTAGGGTTTTAAATAGCCTGCTGATGTGTAGCAAACTCAGAAAGGTCGGATGGTTTTGGTTTGATTTTGTTCAGAACTACAAGCAGAACAAGTCTGATGAAGAGCGTCCCTGTTCTCCTCATCACTCTTTACTCTGGACTGCTCAGGGCATAGTAAAACTGTTAAACAACGATGGTTTCTGCCAACTGTTCAACACGGAGGAGCCCCCCCACACACACACTCTTCCCCACACTGCCACTATGTAATCATTTCATCAACTCCCTCGCTTCCCTGTCTTCTCCCTTCACCGAACAGGCACATAACAAAACACACTCAGTGACATTGTGCATTTTCACACCATCAGTTCTGGCACTCGATGAGGCGGCATCCCCTTCCCAGCTTGCTCTTCTCGTTGCTTTTTTGATGTGTAGGGTGGCGTACGGCCTGCTTGCTGATTGAACGATTTATTATGTTGTCAGAAGGCAGCACCGACGCAGCCCTTTCAAGGTCAGCGGGCTGTGGCTTTAGGGGGAATGGCTACTATGCACTGGCTGCTGCAGGCTGACGATTCCTAATGTGTTTGCATTTTGCAGGATTGAAGATGATTTGATTGCAAAAAAAATACAGAATAGTCAAAAAATTGCTTAGTAATTTTTACTATTTTTTTTTTTAGAAGTACTTTAATTTTTGTTCTTATGTACTTAATAACTCATGTTAGTAACCGTTGTGCATTGGATACCATTTTTTCTGTAGCGCTTTATCATACATCAGGCTGGGTCTAACGTGTGCTGTAGCAAGGCCACATGCACAGCCACAGTCAGTAAAAACTGACTCACATGGAAGAACGCATCACCATTTGCTAAATCTTCCAAGAACAGTGATTCATTTTCCAAAATCTTTAAACAAATGAAGTACCAGCCAACCTGAAGAGTGTGCTCTTTGAGGAGGAAGAGTTCACATTTTAGGGGTTTCCTTGTTGAAAGCATTATTTAAGGTTCATTTATGAATAAACATTTTTCGTAAAACATTTTAAAAACATTTTCTCCTGCCTTTCACTCCCTAAAACTAAGATGGTTTCTACTATCTATACAGAGTTTCAGAAAATGTTGTTTAATACGATTAGTTTAATGAATGTAGCATGGCAACAGCCTCCAGTAGTACTAGTTGGTAGTGTGCTGCATCACTATGCACTCTTCAGTAAGAGGCTGTAATTATGGAGTAAGATATTGTTAGATAAGGGGGGGCGTTGGGTTGGGGTGTGTATATGTGTGTGGGGAGGCTACTGGTTGGTCTAGTACAGCCTTTCAAAAAGGCTCATCAGGGATACAAGTATGTCAAGCAGTTTAGTAGATCTAATATTTAATTGAATGTGATTGTTTTAATCATTTTGAATTCAGAGGCAGGTCAAAACTTTTAATCACAAAAGCCCTTAATGGTCTTCTTGTTTCGAGTGCCACTTGTAATTGTGGTCAGCTTTTATGCTCTTTATGATTAGTACTGTTAAATATCCATTGTGTCTTGTCATATAGTAGCTGAACATTTTAAGCTGGAACCTTGATTTATTCGTTCTGCTTTATTGAGCTGGTGGCTGGATTAAAAAACAAAACTTTCAATTTGCCTTAGCTTTTAGTGCATTGCACTGCATTTTTATACTAAAAGTTTTACACAATTGCACCATTTCAGAAGGCAAGAAACATTAATCCTCATTTTTATATACATGTTAAAGTACATATAGGCTATGTACATGTATAATATATGCTCATATATATGCTAATATAGAGGTATTGGCAAATTAAAATCATCTATTTTTTAAGTTGGATCAAAGTTACCAAAAGTCAAAAGTAGAGTTTATTACCAAAGAGTAGCTTTTTTTTTTCTTTCATGGGAGTCTGCATTGCATTGTGTTACTATCCCAGATTTATAGTTTCAAAATGGAAAAAGATTATTTGCCTGAAAATTTAAAAGCAATGTTTGAATTTGGTTGACATTTCCCTGAATAGGGAGCTTTTGCATGGCTTAATAAAGACAAAACTTATCTGTTGTTTTAAAAGACAAGACAAAGCAAATTAAAACAGAAAAGGAATTAATTTAAAAACCTAAGTTTGGTGAGAGAAAAAAAACCAAGTCTTAAATGTTTCTGACATGCTGCCCCCCTTGATGGAGATTTCTTTCTCTCTATGGGTTCATAATAGCCCTTTAAGCAGCAGATAAAACCCTTGTGCACGTGCTGAAGTCAAACTGGTTCTGTCTGTCTGGACATATAGAAAGTGAAAACACCTGCAACAGCCAGCGACGGTTGTCTTATAGTTCGTCACTGGCCACATGCCATGTTTGCATCAATATATTGTCTATTGACGTGGACTTGTGATTACTCTGCCCACTCCCCTCCTATCCAAACCCCCCTCCCAAAAAAAGGCTTTTATTTCTTAAGTGGTACAAAAGCCATAATTGGACCTTCTTTGAGAGGAGGTGTCAGTGTATGGGACATCGGTGATCCGGGTGAATTCTGTTAAATGCAACCCACCCAACCTCGCTTCCACCCCCCCACACATCCCCAGCAGGGTCACAAGGATCACTAGCTTTTCTCCAAATGGCCATTTTGGCTGGCAGGTGCATTATACCCTTTATTTTCAGATTGTCTGTCCGCTCCTAATGCCTGGCAGGTTGATTGCTCTGGCTGCCTCACCAGGAAAAAGGGCTGACAAGCATGGCCGGGACTAGCTGAAAGACAGTGATTACTGTTTTCCTTTAAGCCTGATTGAGGCCCTTGAAAGGAAAGATTTTAACCTTCTCCTGTTGGGTGCAGAGTATGGCTGCACATTGAAATGGCTTGTGTCATCAACCCAGTTCTGTAAACTCATCAGTGCACCAAATAACCTTCGCTCCCCCAAAACCTCCATCTGAGAAACGGAATAAATCACTTTATGGACAAAGTGACAGATGACATTATCATTTAGATTATCTCAGTAGGAAGGAAATTCTGGGATGTGGCTCCGTAAATCTTAGATTAGACCCGATAAACGCCTGTAAGATCCAAGTAAGTCCTTCCTCTTTCCAAGAGGTTCGGTTTTATCTGCCCTTTTTTCTGTTTTCTTTTTTTGTAACATTGAAAACATTGGCTAAATACCATCTCTGAGATGTTCATCCTCTTTGAGGTAAAACCAGTGTGCAGTTTGCCAGCTGGTGTGGGCTGTATTTTGTTGTACATTCTCTAAGGTTGAATAGGAGTTGCAGGACCTCCTGCTAGGATAGTAATTGCGCAGGCTTGCCGTTCAGGGAGAGGCTTGTCTCGGTTCAGCCAGGCGGAAAACCTCTGTGCCATCCCCATGCCACCTCTGAAGAGCACAAGACAATCCCAGCATCACCATCTGCTTTTGCACCATGCTGTCATCTGGCCAGTCCAATGGGATGGGCCCAGGCAGCTGCTTCACACCTTCTGCCCTGTAGCCTTGAAGGGGGCAACCTGCAACTGGGACACAGAGAAAACGGCTACACTGACAGCTAAACTCACTATTGAATTTCTAGTCTCATTAACAGTGGGAAAAGACAGGGTCCCTATGACAACAAGACACCCGCTGCGCTGTGTCCCCTTAATTCAAATGACAAACTTCCCTGCTTTAGAGGAGCAGGTTCTTTTTGAAAGGCAGCATAGTGGTGACAAACGAATGCAAGGCAGAGATAGAAAATCACTATTGCTGTGGCTGTAATTGCTCTGTGGGGCTTAATTGAAAAAAAAGAAATAATGGAAGTGGGAAATGAAGCAGCCTTAGATTTGATTTTGCTTTGATTTGTAAAGCAAACAAAATGTTTTACAGACTGCTATGCTGATTCAGATATGTACTTAAAACAACCCAACGCGGTGTAAGTCGCGATGTTTAATTAAAAGCTCTTTTTGATCGGCAGTGGAAGAAGAAGAGGAAGAAGTTGCTCCGCCAGAACCAGTGGCTGAACCTGAGACTGAAAAACTGGACCAAAAGGAGGAGGAGGAGGAAGGTACTTAATCTGTAATGATAATAATTAAGATGCTCTGCTGAAATTGAGCTGCTAATCCTTCTCTGCAAATTTTTTGGTTGTATATTTAATACTTTTTTTAACGAACAAATTAGTTGTTTTTTTAAAGAGACATTGAGTGAATAAAACAATGACCAACAACAGCACAATTTTCCCTCCATTTTTGTGCATCTGTTTTTCTGTTAAGCACCCCCTCACGAGCTGACAGAAGAGGAAAAACTCCAGATCCTGCATTCTGAGGAGTTTGCCAATTTCTTTGACCACAGCACTCGTATTATTGAACGTGCTCTGTCTGAGCATGTGGACCTCTTATTTGACTACAGTCGCCGTGACCTGGAGGGGAAAGAGGGGTAATAATAACTGCTGGCTAGTTCTTTAAAAACTTTCAATCATTATTTTGACGAGGACCTTTTTATTGATTTGTGGTACCATGTTTTTGTTTTGTTTTTCTCCAGTGAAATTCAGGCTGGAGCAAAGCTGTCACTCAACAGGCAGTTCACAGATGAACACTGGTCCAAACATAGAGTTGTCACCTGCCTGGACTGGTCTCCCCAGGTGATATTTTTGCGCACTGTAGCACATCTCATAGCTTAATGAATGAATTGTTGCGTTTTTTTAAACTTAGGCTGAACGAATGTATGTATAACTGTTTATAATTGGCTTTTGAGAGAACAGGATTTCACGGCCATAATGCTTTATGGTTATGTTACTTGAGTTTGACAGCATTTACTTCAAGCCTAAACTCCCTCAGGAAAATTAACTTGTATGCCATACAAATTGTCACTTATTTGTAGGCCATAATGATTTGTTTCCCCTGGTGTCTAAGGTCATTTAATGCCTGATTCGGCAACAACTTGTGACAGTGATTGAACACCAACTCTTTGTTCACTGTATTTCTAGCTCAGAGCGACACCAATGATCCAAAATTACATGTGAATACTCGGATTCAGGTGTTTCATGGAGCAGAGCCTAACTGTTTATTTTCATCAGGATCACATTTCTTTTTGCGTGGGTGAATTTTGGTAAAGACTTCTGAGCTGTTTTAATAAACATTCTGTAAAAAATAGGGTGATTTAAATGATGCATAAATCTTGAAGTAAAGAGGTTACTTATTCTTGAAGGTATTCAGCTGTATTACACAAGCCAGGCAAGGCTTTTCCACATTGAGTCAGGCCTCAGGGGCATGTCTCCCCTTTCGACGTGCATTCTGTTTCATTTCTTTTTATTTTTTTTCCTTCACCAGTATCCCGAGCTCCTGGTTGCCTCATATAACAACAACGAGGACGCTCCGCACGAGCCAGATGGAGTGGCTTTAGTGTGGAACATGAAGTACAAGAAAGCAACACCAGAATATGTCTTCCACTGTCAGGTACCTAAAAACAACTTCTCTTTCCTCTTAAACTCCCCTCGTTCGTTCTGCCCCACCCCCCACCATCCTGGACGAGCACCAAACACTGGCAACCGTCCCCTTTGCTCACCCTCACGCCGCTCACATTGTGAGTTCACCATGTTGGCATTCACCTCCACCGCATCTTTCCACAAACACATGTTCGTGAGGCGCCGGAGAAGACCTGTGGCGCAGGAGCTGAATGGAATCTGAGCACTGCAGCAGGATTAAGTGTGCAGGGTAAAGCTGGTTATCATGTGCATCTAAACAAGGGCCCTGTGTTCAGACGAGCAAGCTGGGAGACCAGTCAAGTTCCATCGCTCTGCTCAGCCTTATTATAATGCTTGCCCTGAGGCTCCTTCACCAAGACAAGTTGAGTAGAACCACATGTTGTAGCCTTCAGAGCGGATGTAGTTGTAGGCATGCTGCTCAGATGAATAAAACCGAACAGTAGTGTGAATGTAGTTTTCTTTGTACCTCCAGCTTGGCTAAAAAGGTCATTTTCTTCACACGTGTCACAATTTTTGTCAACAAAGTTCTTTTAAAAGATTGTTTATTGTGCTAGGTGAGAGTGTGTATAGGCCACCTTAGTCCAGATCCATTCGGAATATGCACAGATCTTATTGGCCAGTGTCAGTGTTTTTCTCTGTCCCTGAAAGAACTGAAGCTGAAGTCATGGAAGCATGTTTGGCTGCGTTTTAAAAATAATGATGGTTAGGTGCAACTTTGAGATGAAGCAGAACAAGAAACAAATAGATTGAAGTGGTTCATTCTTCTGGTTATTCTTGGTTTTAATATTTCAAGTTATTAATGGAAAAATAAAGGATATAAAATCTACAATATTTTTCAGACATTTACCTTACTACTAGCCGGTGGGTTTGGGTCTGAAGCCTATGTCAGTCAGACGGGTTTCGGTATATGTCATGTTTTTTCGTACAGGTTTATATCGAGTTTTAAAACATTTTGGGCTGTTCATGTTGTTTCTTCAAACATTTTTTTGGTAATACAATATTTTATCCACAGTGCTCCAGAAATAGCAAGTTTAAAGAAGCTTTTCAGTGCATGACTTAAAAAAAAAAAAACTTATTGATAAGCTATATGGATAAAAATTAAACTAATCCTAATTTCATTGTCAATGGATCAAACTTAATGAACTTGATTTAGTTTTAGACTAATTATCAATAAGCAATATTGATTAACAAATCATTTGCTGAGTTCTTTGTAAAAATAACATTTTTTCAAACTAAAAACAAGGTAAACAAAGCACAACCTAAAATGACCTACTCTTTATAGAAAATATTTTACTTTTGAATAAGCTGAGCAGTAAAAGGAGATTTTCCTGAAAACATGTCTAACTAAAAGTTCTTCCAGACAAATGAAATGTCAAGTAGCTGAAGTCCCGTTGCAGGGTTGGGATAATAAATTAGCTGGGCTCTGTTTTTCAACTTGGATCATCGTTCGTTATCTGGCATGTTCACTGGAAACAATGAAAATCATTAACAATGTCTTCACTGCTGCTTATTAACCACCAGACACAAGTTTTCATTAGTGGCTTTGCAACATACCAAACCAAACCACAAACTCAGTCATGTTTTCCACCTTGCTTTGGTCATGTCCTGCCATTACTCAGTGGAAATCAGTTTGTTAATAGAAACATAGAGCTACCTGTGTAACAGATTTTTTTTACCATTAAAACACTCGAGTTCTGAGTTTTGAGTCAAAATAAGACATTTTGACAAACGCTACATACTCTAGCATAAACCAGGGCAAAAACTGTATTAATGTATATACATGTATACACACACACACACACATATATATATATTATATTATATTTTCTCCTTTATCCTGACAGTCAGCAGTTACTTCGGCTACCTTTGCCAAGTTCCACCCAAACGTCGTGGTGGGGGGAACATATTCAGGACAAATTGTACTGTGGGACAACAGAAGCAACAAGAGGACCCCTGTGCAGAGGACTCCCCTGTCAGCAGCTGCACATACGGTACTGTTAATACCAGACACGGTCTATTCAAAACTCATTTATATTCAACATACTAGTAAGAGTTTCACCTTCACTGTCTTTGCAGCACCCGGTTTATTGTGTGAACGTGGTCGGTACCCAGAACGCCCATAACCTGATTAGCATCTCCACTGATGGCAAGATGTGCTCATGGAGTCTCGACATGCTCTCTCAGCCACAGGTGACAAATCCTCAGAGAAATATTTCTAAAAAAAAAAAACTCCACATTTAAGATGTAAAATTATGATTAAAAAATTTATCTTTGTCTTCTTGTCTCATGTCGCACAAGTTTTGTGTTCCTTACATTCACATTGATTGCATTTTTAAATATATATTTACTTTATTTCTTTGGATTCATTTTTGAGATTTCCTTCTGACATCTTATTTTCTACAGCTCATTTTTCAGTTCGATGGAAATTATTTTTGTCAGCTGTGTCATTACTTTTCTGCTGCCAGGACCTTTATGTCAAGCAAAGTGCTAGCTGCACTGAGATTATGCATTAATAAAGTGTCAGGTGATTTTTATAGGTTGTGCTTGGCAGGGCACATGCTAACATAAACCTGAACTGTGGGTTTGTTACTGAAGTTGTTCCATGTTCCCCCCCCCCCCCGTAGGACAGCATGGAGCTGGTGTACAAGCAGTCCAAAGCTGTAGCTGTCACCTCCATGTCTTTCCCGCTTGGAGATGTCAACAATTTCGTGGTGGGCAGCGAAGACGGTTCCGTCTACATGTCATGTCGTCATGGAAGGTGAGTCTGTTAGCGACTGTACCCCCCCTCCAAGCATCCTTCTCGAATGCCAGCAGGAAGCCAAGGCCCACCTAGGACCGAGTGTCAAATAAATAAATCCCACTCACTTCCCTGTGCAACTCCAATCCAGCACTTGATCTCCTGCTGTTTGAGGTTTCGCTCCTGCCCAGTCATCCTGTTTTTCTTTTCCGCTTGTCAGTTGTGTTTGTAAAGGTCGTTCAATATAAACAGGGCACACATGCAGGGGAAACAAATCATTTTTTTTCCTCCTGTTCTTTTTTTCCCTCCCCTTTTCAGTATATTTTTCTGGGTGAGACAGTTTGTTTACAGTCAGTTGTCCCTGGGAGAATTAAAACTCCAGTTCGTCCCACAATGTTCTCATTTGAGAGACCAGGGCTTCTCTCATGATGTAAGGTCCTCTGCAGATAAATGTGGCTTAAATCAGAGCCACACTAAATGTCCTGTAGTATACCCAGAGACCACAGAGAGGGGATAGCTGCTAGATTTTTTTGCAGAACAAAATCACCTCTGTAATTGGGGGAATAATTTTCCACCTCATTTACAATGGTATGATACTCTCATCACAGTTAATAATGCATAAGCATCACTCATGCTGAGTATTTACCCCTCTACATTAATTATCAGAGTCTCAGTTGGATAACTGCGCTGCAACATGTGGTTGGAGGGACATGGGCACTTTTGCCACCCTGCTGGTAATTACATGATATAAGCAAATGATTCCTGTGAACGTGTCCAGCAGAGGTCCATCTCTGCCTGTTGCTTTCCTTCATGCTTATGTAATACCTAAATTGTTATAAACAGCTGTGCCGTTAACCCTTTGGATTGCTGTGCTTTTTTTCTGCTGCATGCAGACACGCATTCAAACGGTGTAACTGAGGGTCTGCGCTTCACATCTGCTGCTTCTAAAGATTAAATTTGTCATGCTCAATTGAATCTGTCAGTGTGTTTTCACTTATTTCTGTCTTCGTTTGTGCTTCACAGCAAGGCGGGCATTAGTGAAATGTTCGAGGGCCACCATGGCCCCATCACAGGAATCCATTGCCACAATGCTGGAGGGCCACTGGACTTCTCCCACCTGTTTGTTACCTCTTCTTTCGACTGGACAGTCAAGTTGTGGAGCACCAAGGTATGCAGGTCAAAAAGCAGAGAACATCCAAATTAATTAAATTTGTTGGTGCTGAAAAAGTTGTTTCCTTTGAAGTTATACAATGTCTCATAAAATATTTTTTATGACATAAAATCATATTTATTGTAATAAAAAACATTTTATAGTATTTTTTTATATTATTGATTGGATTTTAAGGCAAGCATTCTGGCAGCCACACTACCTTTTAGTTAGTCGAAATAACTAATCTAAAATCGCAAGTATGGGACTCCGAAGATGCCGAAAACTCTAATACTTTTAACAATACTTTAACAGCAGTTATTGTTTTTTTTCACTTCTCTATATTGTCACATTTACACTGGAGATATAGACACTTTCC
This sequence comes from Pseudomugil tenellus, assembly GCA_037177515.1. Taxonomy (NCBI): domain Eukaryota; kingdom Metazoa; phylum Chordata; class Actinopteri; order Atheriniformes; family Pseudomugilidae; genus Pseudomugil; species Pseudomugil tenellus. The sequence continues at coordinate 14,616,298 of JBAMHX010000014.1, read as the reverse complement.
ACAGAGGGAACATATGAGAACAAAAATATCAGAATGCAAATGTCTTGGTTTTAGTCAGACTGAACATTTTGCAGCTTGAGTCTGAGTAAAGTCTGCATAAATACTTAATCCTTGGTTTTAAGTCAGAATAATGTCACTGGGAGCAAATGTGTTAGCTGATGAGTTTAAGAGTTCTTCATCTTTGTTGCTGGCCTCATGTTCCTTTCTTGTACATCATCAATATCGTGGATAAGTTAATACACATGCATACACTGTAAACAGCTTCCACAGACCACCTTGCTGTGCACAAAACACTTCTGTTTTTGTAGTGGACTTTTTGCCTTTTGTGCACTCTACTCAATGTCTGCCTCGCTGTGCTTTCAACATATCTCACAAAGAATCTCCTACGGTTTTGTGCAGGAAACATCATACTCCCAGTTCATATGTGAGGAACAGTTGTCATTGCAGACAATTCTGAAATTTGGACTGTCTATTGTAGTTTTAAGATAGAAAATTCTTGATTATTCAATTCAAATGTGCTCTTTTTCATAGAAGAGAAGACAGAAAACGAAGGATGATTGTGCAAACTGGAGATGCATAATGAAAAAACATGAAAACACACTGACTGCTCTGTCAACTGAAAGATATGCACGTCCTTATATTCTGCACACACCTCTATCTTTGATTAGCAATCACCAAACAGGGTATACATTTGTTCCCCTCTGTCACAGCAAAGGTTGTTTTTAGCAGGATTGGTTTGTCTGTCTTGTTAGCAACAGAACTCAAAAAGTTATCGGCAGATTTTCATTATATTTTAGGGAAATGTCTGAAATGAAAAAAAGAACAAGTGATTTACATTTTGAGGATGATCCAGATCAATGTTTAGATACAGGCACTTATTAAATGATTCTTTACTATTAGGAGATATAAATATTTTTGCCTTTTCAGTTTTTAACTCAACAGATAACACCCAGAATCATTTGCCAAAAAAATATTACAGCATGACATCATGGTAGATGTAAAATACACTACAGCTAACTCAGATTTCAGCCATTAGAGAAAATGTCAATTTCTTCAATAACTGCAATACTAGAAAAGCAATTTGCTTCATCTTGGTGTGGACTGTATTTCTCCAGGTCAATGATCTTAAATAACATACATCCTGATGATGGACATGAACATTAGCTTGAAGTCTACATAAAAGTGTTTGTATGGGGTTAGTAACCGGGTAGGCTGTTGTGCTTCTTGGGGTTTTTCATAGTGACCCAATAACTTGGTGAAGGTCTGCGCTTACTAATCCTTCTAGTTTTTTTTTTTTAACCATAGAGCACATTTCAGGTTTATGCTCTGTCGTCTTGATGCCGTTACACATTAATGCTTGGTTCTTTGTAGAACAACAAGCCGCTGTACTCATTTGAAGACAACTCGGATTACGTGTATGATGTCATGTGGTCTCCAACTCACCCGGCTTTATTTGCTTGTGTGGACGGTGTTGGTCACCTCGACCTGTGGAACCTGAACAATGACACAGAGGTATAACGCTGCAACCATCAAGATCTTGTGGAAAATTGTTGGTGTGGATGTTTCCAGAGCAAGTTTCCACTCCTGAGTCTTCTTCTGTGCTGCTTTTGTTTTAGGTGCCCACTGCTAGTGTCACAGTGGACGGTAACCCAGCCCTCAACAGGGTGAGATGGGCTCATACTGGAAGAGAAATCGCAGTTGGAGACTCTGATGGACAAGTTCTTGTATATGATGTTGAAGAGGTGAGCGGGCACTACATCAACTACATGTATTTCTTTTATTTATTGCTCAGAGTGATCCTTTCATCCAAAAGCGAAAATAAAATGCATCTGAGGTTTTAAGGAACTACTTAGATCAAATTGTTGTCATTTCTCACTATAGAGATAGTTGTCAACTGTTACTTCATTGAGATTTAAGTCAAACTTTTCTTGTGCTCCTTCGCAGCAAATTGCAGTTCCACGGACTGACGAGTGGACTCGCTTTGTTCACACACTGGCAGAGATCAATGAGAACAGAGATGATGCTGAGGAGCTAGCAGCTCAGCGTCTGGCAGCATGAGTTTGTGACTACCAGACGCAGTCAAGGGACCAGTTATGTGCTCGTTGGGGCTGCTTGTCACCTTAGTTTTGATAGAAGTAAAAGATGTGATAACACGACTGTTAGAAAGCTTTTTTTCTGTTTCAGAAGTATGGACATCTTTTGATTTCCGAAACTTAGACCTTATTTAGACAGTTTGGACCGTCAGCAGTCTTCCTTTTTGTAAATACAAGCATCAGTTCTATAAACCTCAGACAATAACAGTAAGCCATATTCACAAAGCAGTTGTCTTTTTTTCAACCAGATGCCTTAAAGTTAAATTTAATTTTGATTTAATCATTAACCATTTACAGCATGTTGACAAAGCCTTAATTTTGAGACCCTCTAGTCAGTGGTGCTCTATTTCATAAAGTTTATGAAAATCATTCACACTGTAGATGTTCTGCATTTCTACTAAAGTTGTACAACCACATCTGTAAAATATCCAGGAATGTAGTCATCATCTCTGCTCCTTCAGACTTAATATTCAGTTACGTATGAAATAATGAGATGTTCAATCTTTTTACTTCATTGTTTTATACTAATCTAATGCTTACTTAGTCCATACAGCTGGGGTTTAACCAGGATCATGTATGCTGTAACCGCTTTCCACATGAATATTTGATGGGAGAGTTTAGTGTCAAAACTGAGAATGTACATTTCACAGTAGAAACCAACACTTTGAATGATTTTATTTGAATAAAATACAATAAATACATTTAAATTATTTCCCAAGTCCCTAGTCATGATTTTAAAATAAACACTTTGAAAATTTCTGTACATCCTTGTCTCATAAATGTTTATGGCACATGCACACCAAAGCTAATCCACGCCAGAAAAACGCAGCAACAACCCTTAATAAAGCCATAATGTCCCTCCGTTAAGAAGTACAAAATGTACAGTAACGTTGTGCAAGCTATGCAAAGATAATTCAGAAAAAACGAAGCCATTCCCATGCAGCATTTGAAGTAAGACAGCTCAATACACTGACTTGAAATGCAAACTGGAGGAACATGCAGCCCTCTCAGCCTTTCTAAGAGGCCTATGCTTCAGTATTTGCTGGTTTGATTGTTGCCTCTCCAGAAGGTTTGAACTTGGGAAGGTGCAAACCAAACTTCCTCTCCACGCCGGCGAAGGTTGCTGCAGCCAGGCGGTAACCGCCCATGTGATCTGCAGTCACAGAAGGCAAGTCCTCCACCCTGGGTTTGTGAATGGGCTCAGAACCAGCTGGACGACTGAGGAAGAAGCCAGGTTACAACTCAGCACTCTGATGTATAAATCAGAGATTTCTTCTTTTTAGAATCATGTCAGAAATACTTACTGTCCTCCAAAGTCCACATAGAGCCATCTCTGCAGGAGCTCATAGGTCACCAGTGTAACACCAAACTGTGGTGAAGATCTGAAAACACGAGCTGATGGGAGGCAGATATAAATGTTGAACTCACTTATTTACATTTTATCTTGCATTTGTGAGACAATACAATAAGTGTCAAAGTGTGTATGACCTCCTGCGCCTTTCCAAAAGGCCCTGAAACCTTCCTCCCTGAGAATCTTTCGGAAGCAGTCAGTGACTCCGTTGTATGTGGTCTGGCCTGCCCGAGCCGCCACCTGCAGCCTGGTCTTGATGACATCAGCAGGGGTCACCAACGAAGCCGCTGGCACACCTTGTTTGTCACAAAACACATAATGAAGCACTTTTTACTATGCACGGTATCGCATTCTGATATGACAGTGTCATGCAGGGCTTGAAATGGCGATATCTTCATGGTGCGATGTGACAAAAGCGCTGCATGTAAAGTCAAGCTATTGATGGGGCACAAACCAAAGTGTATTTTTTGAAACAATGCGACATCCTTTTATAAATCTCAGCATGATTCTGTTTTGAGTGTTGAGATTGCCCCAGCTTTTAAAATGTTTGTTACCTGCAATAGCTCCAGCAGTGAGCAGCTGCAGCGCGCCCAGCCTTCCGTCATCATCTGCCAGCTTCTCCTTGGTGTGGGCATAAACAGGGAAGTAGATGGCAGAGAAGGGGATGTCACGCAGAAAGCAAGCTTTGGCTCCCTAACACACACACACACACACACACACACACACACACACACACACACACAAAACCATTAAAAAGAGAAACATATGCATCCTCGCAAGGAAGACAAATAGGCAGAGACTGGTAAAGCTGACTTGTCGGGAGGGATTAAGTGGGTAAGGAGCTGATATATTGGGCCTACAGGGATTTTTACTATTGATGATGGGGGGGCTACAGCGAAATCCATCACAGACACACACAGCAAACCAATAGACCCTCGTGTGATGACTTCTACAAATAGATATTAGCTTTTAAAAAACTACGAATACATGACTGAGCTGTAAGTACAGCAAAAATGATCCCATCACCACCAACTTGTTGCTTGTGTCCCACATTTGCACCTACATGTTTAACAGTTTAAGTGCTGAGTCAAGCTGAGACTGGAAAAAGATACAAAGCCAACATGACATGTGATGTTGACATTTCTGTTTCTGATGCCAATCTTATATGCATGAACATCTAACCGGTTATCCAAATGCAGCAGTTTAATCTCTTTATCTAATACCAATTTATAGATTAAAAATCAATCATTATTCATGGAAATAAAATGTAATTTCTGATAAAAAAAAAATAGGAATAAATTTCCTATACTGGGATTTATCAGCAACTAAAAACTTTCAAGTGAACAATAAATAAACTCATCCTGCAATGCATCTCAGGACCACAGAGTGCCTTTCAATGTCCTTGTTTGACAGTAAGCAGAGGTTGATTCTTCAGACGTCATGGTGCTGCAGAGGTGCTGACCCACCTTGTAGAGGCCGAGGAAGCCCAGATCTCTAACAACATTCAGGGCACTGACCCTGGGGCCGGTAGTGATTTCTCCAGCCACCTGCAGTCGGATCTTAACAATCTCCAGAGGATTGGTGAATATCACCTGGGATCCTCCAGCCTGCAGGATGCAGAGAAAACAAAAGAAGTTTAGGCCTATTTTCCATGCAGACATAAAGGTCTCTGAGGGGATTTTTTCCGCATCAAATGAGGTTAGTCATTTGAGGGGGTGAACTCTGGGTGAGAATGGTGATAATGTGTAAGCATTTCTACACTGCAGGAATTTTCCAATCATCTCAGTAAACCTTTGCACAAAAGATACTTTATTTTCTCATTCTGGTCTGATATTGTCAGAATGGCCTTGACAGGAGGAGGAAAAAGCAAGCATTGATAGAAGAGCAACTGGGGTCACAACAGAGCAGAAGTACCAGCTCGTGGTTGGGAGGCTCTGACCCTGGCACCAGCCCTCTGCCCCTGTTCTCCACCCCTGAGGCACCTCCTGTGGCAGGGTGAGCAGCTCAGCCTGGCCTCGCCCCGCACACTTCCCCAATTCACCCCCCCTTTTCCCAGGGGAGAGGACTGAATCACCGGGACGGCTAGGGTCCAGGAAAGCTATGCCCTGGAGGCATGGCACCCTCTGACTCAGGCACATTTATCACCCTCCCCAAATCTAATCAGGCCCCAGGATGGCTGCTGCTGACATTCAGGGCAGGGGTCTTATCTGTAAACATCCGAGCAAAGGTCTAAAAAAAGCTATGGCACATTTAGTCATTTTCAGAGTGGAGGGGGAATATCCGCTGCTCTGAAGATTAATGCACTTGTCTCCTCTCTTTCATCTTCTTTAGTTCTCTCTTCTCTCCTCTGCTGGAAGTGATAATTCAACCAGTTATCAGATCAACCTGAATTTAAACTCGAATGAAACAGCGAAAAATGCGGAAGAATTAATATGAGCTCCTTTAAAAAGACTAAGGGGATCTAAATATGTAATATATTCTTCAAATTAAACAGAGTAGGAACAAAAATCCTGCATTGGGACCTGTGTGGTGACCACACCTCTGGTTTGTACCCTGTTGTCAAACTCAATCACAATGAGCTAGACCCTGCTTCATCCAGGGCCCTCCAGGGCCTCTTCCTCCAATTACACCCTGACAGAGGTCACAACCCCGGAGACCCAGCTCCTCTGAGTCCAACCTGCGGCCTCACTACAGCCCACTTCTTTCATTTTCACCCAGCCAGCAGAAAAGCAAAGTGATGGAGTTACATTTTAATCTAATCCTGCTTCCACAAAATATTAGTTACTAATGGAAAAAAACTGAAACGACACAATGAATTCATTTTAGTATTTGAGGCAGTTCCCGGTCTGCCAATATAAGACATGTATTAATAATAATTCCTCTCATAATAACCTATTCATTACTGAGTCATCACTATGGAGCTACTAAAGATAATATTCTTATCATTATGGTCAGATGAAAAAAAACGTCATTAAATCACTTTGATTAATCAAAATACAATGTTAAAAATTCACTGCAATTATTCATCCAATATTAACAAATGATAATGATCCAAAAGATGGTTAAATTTTTCCTTTTTCCCAAATTGTACATCTTCAGTGTTACTTAGGGACTAGTAAATTTTGTGCTCTCCTGGTGGTGAGTAAAGAGAACCCACGAAGCAATACGAGTACATATATAAGAAATTTGTACTTTACTTATGCTCGAATACTTCTACATTTTGCAGCAAATTACTGCTTTGGAAAGAACAAAAATATGTTTTTTTTTCTAATTTTGCTTGCTTGAAATAAAATCAAACAATTATTCAATCAATCAAACTTTATTCATGCTAATCATGAGAATTTTGTAATGCATCATTATAAAGCACGACAGTAAAAGCCTTTATGATACATCAGTAACAATAATTCAATTAAAATTTTGTGCAGTCTTGCATGAAAAAAAGATACTCAAGTATATATA
>JBAMHX010000014.1:14598906-14609203 GCA_037177515.1 Pseudomugil tenellus | reverse complement strand
TATATAAACAGTAAAAGTATATGTACATTTTTTTCATATAATAATACTTAAGTATCAGCAAGAAGGGTGCACATTACAGCTGCAGGAGGCGAAGCTGGTGTAACTTCTTCATACAGAGTTGGTTTCCAGGGAAACCTGATAAGTCTGATGGATTATGATGATGCATACGAGATTAAAACTGTGTTGGTACAAAGTCAAACAAAAAAGTTGAAATTGAGAAACTTTGTTTACACTTTGAGTAAATGTTATGTTTACAAAGATGTGGGAGTCTACTTGTTTTCTTTACCAATGTATATAATGTCTTTTTTTCTGAGCCATATTTTCACATCAGTATTACTGAAAATTAGACGTAGATATTTTACACTGTACGTAGATTGTTTATTTTAAATGCATGATAGTAACTTATAGCAGGATATTATATTTAATATTGATGTGGTTTCACTGATCATCCATAATCATAAACTCACTGGGGGGTAAAGTAAATAATGCTTATTATATTTGCATGTTTTGCTTGGTTCCCAGTATTCATGTTGATGCTTCGTACTGAGCAACAAACATTTTCTTTGCATTTACAAGATAAAGGGATGTTCACAGAGGTAGATGAGCTTTAAAACATATTTAAACATTAAGGTTGTAGTTTATATCTTTCTGTCAGAGTTTTAAGTTTCAAATAAATTGCCGAAAGAAGAAATAAAAACAATCTTTATTCTATTTACACTGTACTCGAGTTATTCTATGATGATTTTAAATTGTTTTACTCAAAACGTTTGAAAACATTTTTAAAGTACCAATGGTATGTAATATACAAATCTTCGGTGGTAATATGCAAGAATCAGATTAAGATTTGGTGTTGTCAGATAATCATGGGAGGGATGAAAAACAAATTTATATAATTTATATCAAACACTAATAATGTTTCTGCATTGCAATTATTATTATTTAATGTTTGTTGTTTTTTTTTCATTCACCAAGCATAAAATAAACAAAAATAATGTGTGTTTTAGGCTTTTGATACAAGTTCATTAATGGACTAAATTTATAGGACCACTCGAGTGATGCTTACACATCCACCAGCAAGGATCTCTGCAGCAAGAGGGATGGTATTATCTTGTCCTGTGAACTTGTCTCTGACAAAATCATTCACCTGAAAAACACACAAAGAGAAAGAACCTGTCAAGAAAAAAAGGCAAATGAGGCAATCTTGAAAGCAAAGCATCAATATTAACTTGTGGCTGCAGTCGCATCTTGATTGCAAAGAACCCCCCCCCCTCTTTCACCATCATGTTTTTCATTTTTCATTCACAGTGAATCATTCGAAGCAACTTTCCAAACACTAAGCGACACAGTGGAATGACTTGCCGTGAGCTTGATGGCCTTCTCCGGGGCAACGCCAATGAGCTGCGGGAGGAGACCTGCAAAATATTATTCATAGACACTATTAGAATACCTGACAGTGAGACAAAGTCTGACTGGAAATGAATGCACATTTTATCTCTGCTGACTGAAAACATGTACTGACAGGTAGAACTATAACCTGCGGGGTTCTTGTGTGCCTAAAACAAACCCATAAATATTTATAGATGGTGGCTGATACATCTGATGCAAAAGGACACAAAGGTCTCTTTGAGATAGAATAAAAGTCCAAAAATATGACACTGCTGCTGCATTCGGGATCAGCATTGTTGAGGCTTGATCTCACTGTCGGTGGGGAACAGAGAGAGCTGTGTGGTCACTGAGAAGATCGAGGAGGAGGGGGTTGGCTGGGTGCTACAGTGGCGATAACTGCCATACTGTTTCACCGTCTGTCCTTCATCAAACCAGATAAACTTCTGAAGGAGCTGCTGAGTGACTGCTGCTGGTATGCAGCCAGAAAACAGCCGTGCGTGTCTGTCTCTGAGTCAGTCACCCTCTTATCATGTGCAAGGGAGGAGGAAAGGGGGAGGCAGAGTGAGGCAGATTAGAGTAGCAAGGCGCTGCAGTGGTGGAGGTAGCAGTTAGATGGCAGTCTTGACTTCCTTCATATGAAGAGCCTCGGGGTAAGAAGTGTTGGATATCACAAGCCTTCAGCACCATTATCACCACTCGGACAGAGACAGATCAGACAGTGCTGCTACATGAATACTGCTGGTCATTCTCCTCAGGGAACTCTCCCAGGTACTGAGATAATGAAAACGTGACCCCTGGGTGTTGTTTCATTCACTGCTGAACAGGGAGGGCAAAGGTTCTGGTATCAATTAGCAAAGCCTTGCTCCTGATATTAGCACGCAGGCAAATCCTGATAGTTTCCCATCAGATGGGTTGTTTTGCACGCTACATTCACGCTGGCACCGCATGCACATTTTCAGGTCCTCTTACATGTTATGAAATCATTAGAAAATTACCTCTGTAAAATCCAAAGAAGCCCTCATAGCGGAGCACCTTTTTTGCACAATCAAAGCTGCTCTTGTACATCAGCTCTCCCACAAAGGAGCCTGTGGAGCGCTGGTTCTGCATGCGAGTTTTCACCAGATCGATGGGGTACACTGCCGTGGCACCGGTAGCTGCAAAACAAACACGTTTGTCACCGGTTTAGAGAGTAATCCAGTCGATATGTAAAACTAATTCATTATATTGAGCAGTATTTGTAAATTGACTTAAAATTGAGAGAATCAGGTATTTCATCTGTAACCAGATTTATCCAACAAGAAATATACTTAATGATAATTCTAAATCAAATATAACAGAAAAAAGCATCAACTTCACACATTTAACATAATGAATCTGATGAATATATTTCATCTTAAATTACTTAAACAATCAATGCTTAAATATATTTTCGCACATGTAAGCCACCTTAATTCCTCTGTAAAACCACTTTTACATGAATAAATCTGCTGTAATATACTGATGATAATGTTGAACTGGCTAAGTGAGGCAACCCTGGTGACTGTGAGAAATCCGTGGCACAGAGCATGTTTTAAAGAAGCGATGCTGAACCAAGATGCACTAAATCCCTGCTGTCAGCTATATGCGCCTCATCTTGTCTTTGCCAAAATGCAAACAGCAAGAAGGGTGAGAAACAACTCATTACTTCAGAGAATACATGACAATTTCACCGTATGTCTCAAGATATACATCTCTCCCTGACCAGGTCTGAATTGGACACTGCTGAGTGATGACTGAAAAGACTTAGCATGTACGTGGAGAGCGCACACATGCGCTCACAGAGTCAGAGTCTGTTCCTATCAGTGGGGCAGTTATGTCAGGGGTGCCTTGTATCAGTTCCCTCTGGTGTAATTAGAGAGGGAGATTCCAAGGAGTGCGGTTCCGGAAGATTTGTGTCATTCCAAAGCTTCGTCTCCAAAGACAGCCTGGAGCCACCGGTGGCACGGCAGCACAAAGCCGGAGCCTCACATCATATACCCTCTCCCTGCAGCACAATGGTCGGCCCCGAGCCTCAGTGCAACAGTCAGCCGGCTAAAGTTACCCCTCGGGCGGGCCAGGGGCTCTGCCGCAGACATGTCACTCACCTCCAGCGATTGAGCCCAGAGTAAACCTGTAGGCAGACTCTGCAGCCTGGAGCCAGACGGGCCGAGACGTTTCGTGAGTGTGCTGTATGAGAGAAAGGGATACCAGTAGTCAAATGAATCTGGAGAAAGACGGGAGAGATCAGAACGCTAACTATGAATCGACCAGCCATTAAACGATAGCGAACCAGATACATTGTGGAAAGAAAAATGTTATGGAGAACTCAACGACAGAAGGAGGAGGTGGAATGCGGACATGTCATATAATGTCTGATTCATAAGCAGCCTGTATTAAATGTCAGAAAGAATAGCCGTGGATCCAGTAAATGACTGTGTGACCCTGTAGCTGAATTTTCCACACATGCTACATGTGGGAGGCTTGGAGTTAAAGGTCTTCTTTTATTTTAACAGCAAGTAATTTCTCTCCACTTGATCTCTGGATTGGTGTTTGATGTTGAAAGCAGAGCCACTTTGTTTTGTCTGTGATGCAGGGAACCAGATTAGCCCAAAAACCCTTTTCCATGTACAGATAAGAATCTACATGAATATTACACAGCCAGAATGAGGCGCTGTTAAAGTGTAAGCGTGTGCGGGCTGTGTGTGTGTGAGTGCGTGTATGTGTGTGAGGGGGGTAACTTCTACTAGACCTGATGAGAAGGGAATAAAGCAGATCCCCCTTTTCGTCTTCCCAGGTGCTTCCACTGAGGGTTGCATGCTAACAAGATGGAGGTCTTGATCAAAGGATTTAAAAAATTAGCCTACTTCCACTAAAGAGCAGGCATGAGAATTGCAGCATCCCCCCAAAGGAATCAAATTCCAGACCTCTGAGCACAAGTCCCAAGAGCATCAGTGGCCTGAAAGCTCTGACCACAGCCTGATACAGAGCCGTGTTATCCGGTGGAGGCAGGAACTATTTTGTTCTCCCACATCCACCTTGACTCCCACTCCTCTGTTGCCATTAGCAGACTTTGCTAAAGGCTCCTAAAACTTCTCAAGCCCCACAGTGATAAAAGCCTCTTATTAGCGCCTCAGATGTGTGATTGCAGCTGATGCGTATGTGCAGCCATACTGAATAAAGCAAAGAGCCTTTCATGGAGAGCCGCAACGCAACAATCCATTCCTATTCTGTGACTCTAATTGGTGTACTTTTATCTGGGAGTTTAAGAAATGCACTTCAGAGGGGAAGAAAAACATGGGCTCTTCGCTAATTCAGCGACCGAACATTCTCCCTTTTTTGCTCTTTTCTGAGAGGATGGCAGAGGGAGAAGAGGAAAAGGCTTTGATGAAAGGCAGGGGTAGGATGTGAGGTGTATTATAGGAGTCACTCAGGCTACCTGTCTCCGAGTCTCTGCTAGGTGGTACGGCATGGCTCCTTCCTCCAGCGGGGCGACCCTCTCGATGTCTGCATGATTCAGCCGCCTTAACAAACAGCACCGGGGGAGGGAGGAAAAGACTTAGGCCAGGAAAAAGCAGTGAACCTTGCATCTACTTTGAGCAGCAGCAAGTGATGTAAGATTTTCCACAGACCTTTTACTGCCATATAACTTAAAGTTACTATGGCTTTAATTTAAGCCTATATAAACAACAGACAAACAAAGCTGGAGGAGTGCCAATGGCCCAGCAAGAAATAAAAGTGTTTTGTTACTGAGTATTTGAGACACAAATGCTCCCTGCTGGCCTGACGCATCATAAAAACTGTATCCAGGTTTTATGTTTGTCTTGTAAATCAGCCAGTGGAGCCACTGTTACCAAACTAAATAAGCAATAACTTTATCTTTATAGCCAATAAACAAGCCTATAACATATTTAAAACATTCATGCTGGAATATAGAGAAACAAAAAACACAGTTTGGAAAGGTGCCTCAATCAACAACACCATATGTATAAAATGTAGAAAATTAAACATGATGGTTCCTTAATTGCTCTTGTTCAGGATAAACAGTCAAATTATTATTATTATTACGGTAAAATATTCATTTACCATAAATTAATCTTATATACTATATGGAACTTTGAGTGGCTGGAAATTGTATATTTTCATCATCAAAAGTGTGGTTCATTATTTGTTCATCACATCTACATCAACTGGACAAGTGTCTTGCTTCAGATCTAAACTGACAATTTTCTCATACCGCATGTGTGAAAAAAGCCCAAAAGTGTTGAAACATTTTATTATCAAAAGTATAATGGTAAATAGCGATGCTGAACAAGTGGAGTGTGAAGATTTTTCCATGATTTATAGCTCATATTTTGACTAAAAATTAATATTTCTTCAAATTACCTGCATGCGACATGTTTACGAAACTGTGCTTAATTGCAGCATCTCCAGTGATGTAACCATATGGCTGTCAGGGGACAGCTGTAAACTGTAGCTACTGAAAAATCAAGCTCTGAACTGGTGTCTACAGAATAAATTAATAGTGTTGCTGTAATATATGCATGAGAATCACTCTTGCTCAGTGATACAACATAGTCTTACCCAGAGTGCGAGTGGAGACCAACAAGCTGGAACAAGATGTCTACTTCCATTGGAGTGATTTGACCAAACTTATTTGCAGCATGAACAAACTCCTCTGCAGTACATCAAAGAGAAGAGTAATGTAGTCAGGAAAGTTTGAAAAAGCATAAAAAGTCAAACATAGGGCTGAAAGCTTCAAATGTCAGGAATTTTCTACAACATAGTATTTGCAAATACTGATTTTTGTTTGTTATGTGGATGTTTGCATCTGACAATATATTAAGACAGATTACAGAAAAATCATTCAATTTGTTTTGTGTGCTTTTGCTATTTCTCCTAAAGCACAGCAACCTCAAATATGCACTTTATCAGCTGCACCCTGCATCTCTTTTTTTTTTTATACACGCGTCATATTTAGCTTTTCACTACTCCATGCTAAGTTGCTCCACAACCATCGGGTGGTCTTTCTAAAAGGAAACCTAATGGTAGTTGTTGAAGGAGGGTAAAAGACTTTTCTTTTCACTGCTCTTATACCAGAACTTCCTGTCAGATTACAGGGTGGCAACTTAGGCTTGAAACCTTGTTTTTCTGATGTGGAGGACTGCATTGATGTATTTTTATGACTGACAGCTGACATGAATATTTGCTTGATATCTGGTGCAGTTAGTGACAAATAAAGGCAATTATTTGCAAATACTATTTATCTTTTCATCAAGGAGGAAAACAATGTAGATATCTTATGTTTAAGATCTCAGTGGGAAACAACTGGGAAAGATGTGACTGACGGTATGAGTTATTCGGGTATACACGTGTAGGATTACCAGGTTAAGATGTTAATTTACCTTGGTAAATTATTTCTACAGTGTTCCCTCACACCACTCTGTCAAGAAAGTTAAAGCATGATCGAACAGCTTCGTTTCAAGTGAAATTTCAAATACATCCATAATGAGCTCAAGAGATGGTCTGAAGTACCTTTGGTGACGAGAGTATCTATGTGTGTGCCAGCGAGGGTGCTGTAGATTTTGCGGATTAGCTCCATGTTGTTGAGAAGGGCATTGAAGGCATTAAAGTAGGAGAAGCTCACCATGTGGGAAGTGCTGCCTCCTGCAGCCTGCAGAACGAGCCAAAGAAGTTATTATAAGAAATTATGTTTTTTTAAAATGTCTTCCTGCTAATGACAGCCGTTCTATTGAATCTATAATGTGTTCAGCAATTTAAAGGGAAACATCTTATTTTTTCCTAAAAATAAACAACTGGAGAGGGAATTTTTCTTCAACTCACTGAAACTAGATTCTCCTCTACAAAAGGAGTCAGCATGTGATGCCTGATGGTGGCCATGATGTCGCTGAAGTCCAAGGCGGTGATGGTGCCACTTTTCTTCTTGTCTTTTTGTGCAAATGCCTGGCGGGCGTGCTCCAACTGCAGCTCCTGCAGAATCACACAGTAGAAAGTCAAGCTGGTACCCGACAAAAGTCTTTGTTCCCACGTGGAGCGGCATCACATTACAAGTCAGCTAGGAAACAGAACTTTGGAGGGACAAAGTGTAATGACATCAGTGTTGCACAGATGTGGAAGTCATCAGATGCGACAATGCCAGACGCAGGTTCTAGTAATCATCACTGTCTCTTCAGAGATTAATGAAAACCATGTCCTGAGAAGTATGATCCTCTAGCCAAGCGGCTGGTGTGATGGCCAGCAGGTGTGCATGAGCAACGAGATGATTCAATATGACAGCAATGCAATCAGGAGGGGATGCAGGGGAAGGGTGACCCCAGGTCAGTGTCTGCTGTCAGAGCTCATCTTGTACAACCAGAGGATTGTGGAGCAGCGACACTGGTGTTTCATTATCCTCACACTCTGGTTCTGATAACCTAATCAACGGATTGTTGCTAAAGATCAAGCCTCACAAATGTTTATATAGCTGAGAAATGATAATACATTTTAACCATCTGGCAGCTTTATGAGACCCACATAGCTCGATCATGCACACAAGTGTCTGGCAAGTTTTGCAGCAATCACAATGTGACAGAAGAGACAATCTGAATAATATACAATTGAACAAACACATACATTTGTACTCATATGAAAAATGTGCTTGGATATTAAAGAAGAGCAGTAATAGTAATGATAGATTTAAAAGAATTTCTACACACACACACACATGGGACTTAGTTGTGTGAACTTCCAGTCAGGTTTGATAAAGCTCAAAGTGCTGTGAGGGATCCCACACTAAGGTGAAGAGGGAGAGCAGAACTTCATAAAGTCTTGGACCTCCTAGTTTCTGCCTGAGACCACAACCTCATCTCTAAACTGGGTTCTTCCATCACATTGTTGCTGCTTTACTGGCACACTGAGAGGCAGGCAATGTCGGATAAAGATAATACTGTCTTTAAATGGCCCACTGGGCTGATTAACAACTACCTGCAGAGCCCAGCAGATAAACACTAAAGATGCAACTACACACTCTTTTCTCTTTCAATTATTGTAACAGATCATGTACAGCATGTGGTTCAGTTTCCGTCGTTCTCGTTTGCCCCCCAGCTGAATAAAAATGCCTCACAACAGAATGAATAGGCTCACAGTTATTGATGCATGGAAGATGAAAAATACATAGCCAGTACTGTCATATATGTTTTAGGTTTACAGATTAGAATGATTGCTAAAGATAAATAACCACCTATCCTCACTGTTATAGTATAAAGATCTACATTTTTACATAGAGCTATGTATACTATTTTGACTGGTGAAGTGCTAGCAATAAGCAATTTAGGTATACTTTGTAAATCTGATACTACAAGGTGCTAGTACTTGTTGGTGAGCTGGCAGGTGGACATTTTAGTGGCTGGATATATTTATGTGTTCTTTTCTGGCTCTCTACAAAAAAAAAAAAACAAAAAAAAACTTGTTTCTTTAAACCATAAACTCTTCTCATAGCTGCAGATAATGTCCTGAAAAATCTCTGACACTTCAAATCAAGATCAAATCAACTTTATTATTATTAAGAAGTGATTTACATAATGACAATGGTTGCATATTATATTAGTCTTAACATCAAAGTATATAACATGGTAATTTAACCCTAGAAAACCCCTTGGGGTCAAATTTGTCTACTTTAGGTACTTTAGGTATCATTTGAAAGAATCACAATAACAATGTCACTGTAAACTATTTTATATTTAGGAATATAATCAATCAACCATTTAACAATGTTTTTTTTTTTCTTTCTTGTTGCATGTCAGAGCTGGATTTCAAATGTACAAACACAGTGGCCAAATTTGAGCCTGTGGGTTCTCCAGGGTTAAAACCCCTCACTATGTACACTGCAAAAACTGGCTTTAAACAACAAGAAGAAAAACTACAAAAATTTTGTTAGTTTTCCTTGAAATAAGATAAAATTTTTGTCCTGTTGGTAGATAATTTATCTTATTTCAAGGAACATTAATCTGTCAAGAATTTCTAAAACAAGTAAAAAAATCTTTTAAAAAACCTACTAAGTAAGAATAATTATCTTATTTTTAAAGAATAAGCATATTAGATTTTAGATTTTAGTTTTTGCTGTGTAATAATCTCCTTCACACACAATCACTCATGCACACACACACTTTAAAAACATTTACACAACCCCCCACTTTGTTTCTGTCTTATAATTAAATGATATAAAACAGCTGTTAGAAATAAACATCTGGCTCAACACTGTTGTGAGGAAGGATATTTTCTCACCAGGAGCCAGTCTACCCACTGCCACAGAGATAAGAGTACCAAGAACAAGGCAACATTCAGACTACAAGTGTTAAGTTTCAATACCAATTTTTTTTTGTCAGATCTGACTCTTTCTGTGTGACTGCATCACATTACCAGGGTAATTACAGCCCTGAAGTAATCTGCATGCACAGAACATCAATAACAAGATGTGTCACCACCCATTTGGAGCTGAAGTGACCCGCATGCGCAAAAGATCAATAACTTCTGCGTTCCACAATGGCAGCCGTTGAAGTTTATATGGATGGATTTTAATGCCAATGTTTCCTCTACCAATATATAGGAAGGGCTCCCTGCCTCAAGTTATTAAGCATATAAAAAATTTATATTGCATATGAGAGCATATGTCAAGAATCCCATCTGAGTCACTTCAGGACAAAAAAAAAAAAAAAAAAACAATAAACAGATTTGAGCCACATTTGCCTGCAGTCTGAACATATCTGTATATTACCAATCTGTATATTATCATCAATAAAAAAAATCTGTATATTATCATCAATAAAAAATAAAATAAAATAAAATAAAATAAAATAAAATAAAATAAAATAAAATAAAATAAAATAAAATAAAATAA
>JBAMHX010000014.1:14569873-14592723 GCA_037177515.1 Pseudomugil tenellus | reverse complement strand
TATAATATTTATCAATCAAAGTCAATCAATGAAAGTTCTCTCCCACCAGATGACCAGATGCTATCCATTTATTTATCAGAAACAACTATGCCAGCAGAACATCACATGTTTCCATGAAAAAAGTTACAAGTATTGTTTGCACAAGTCGTAATTGCTGTTATTATAAAGGTTAAATCTTGGAAAAGGGATAATTGCTTAACTTTTACATTCAAAAATGTAGCCAGTATCTACATTTTAAAGGTCCACATTACCCCATGGTTCACATCAGGTAACAACTCACCAAACAATTATAAGAAATCAATGATAGTTACAGATAACTTTTTCAGCTCGGACAGTATTATGTGTGCAACTGATTCAAATAAAGGGCATTAGACTGTAATACATAATAATGAATTTAACTTTTTAATCTAAAGTTTTGTGTGGCAGCTGCTTTGTAGTCTGAGATTAGGCTGGTGAGGTTTCTTTGGCTTTTCAGGTTAAAAATCTGACTTTGGGGAACTTCTAGTAAATTTGTAGGAAACATGGAAATTCTCACTTCAAAGCTAAAAAGAAAAGCACCATTAAATAAGTAGCACTGCTGGTTAGGACATTTATTTTTATGCTGAAAATAATTTTCTTCTCTGTGGTGTATGAGGATTCATTCAAATTAAAGTATCACATGCCCCTTTTCAAAAAAGGAAAAAAAAGAACCTTTAGTTTCTTTTAAGAGTGTTTTTCTAAGCCTGAAGCTTGCATTCAGTTAGTTTCACTGCAGCTTCTGAAGCTATTTATAACAAGCTGGTTCGCAACACTTTTTTCAATGAAATTGGCCAATCATTATAGGCTGATTTGTGTTTTCTGCTTTTTTTTGTCTTGTGCTTAAAGCTGTATAATGTACAGAAACCTGAAAGCAAAACCTGTGGAGAATAAGCAACATGTGGAAAAGCTCCATATAAAGCAAGAAAACATAAAACTTCAATGCAAGAAACCTTTTACACTGTGTTCTGAGTCCACATCTTGGGATGGACACAAAACAGCTAAGAAACTTCACATCTTTTATGCATTTCAATACAGTTTTGTTTAATGTAATCAGATTAATACCAGACTTTATGTGTTCTATAAGTGGAAAATGTTATTAACGTTCATTGTGTAAATTATACTGTGCTGTTACATCATGGTAGCACATCTAATCAAACGTCAGCCTGATTTTATTACTATTATGTCTCTTCATTGTTGCATATGGGCAAAATAAAAGTCAAACATTAAAACTGGAGTTTATAGTTGAGATCAACAGCACATGTTGCATAAGCGCTGAAGTAGGGTTTTGTACAGTAGATAATCTAGTATTAATATTGTAGTAAAATGACAGTGTCTTAAACACTAGTAGGGCAATCACCGGTAGCCTACTCCTGGAGGACCCTTCAATTCCTTCAATAATTAAGATGTCCAAAATCACACAATTCCTGTTTGGTTTAATGATATAGCCTATTTATAGGCTAGCCTTCTTTATTTTTACTTCCTTTAATCATAGGTAATTGTTTATCCATACATAAAAACTGTATACAATGTCAAATGTGGCTTTTTCCCTTTAGTATCATTTTAGTAAAGGAAAACTTGACTTTGGGGCTCTGCTGCATCAAAGAAACAAAACATAATTAAACTTTCACATATACTGATTCTTTGTTTTACATTGTGAATGGGATTCTATGCTAATAGACATCTGTCATTAAAATTCCTGCATATCACATCATATATCACTGCATATCTTAGATGACAAATTTATGGTTACATAAAGACACTATTTCATTGTTAGGGATTTCAATGCAGTTTTGAATGCTGACTTGTAAAGTGTATCATTCTTACACAAAACACCTGAACATGAAAGAAAGTAATGTATTTGAATTGACTGTACAGTTTCTGAAATTTATCGTGTAAATTTAGCCTTGGAAAAAACAGTCAAGCTCCTGAATATGACTTTTATATTTGTCTAGCATGGTTGGTTAGCATGGTGATCATTTCAGGTGGGATTACGTCCGGTTCCTGCGGAAACACGGCGACCCGGAAGTGCTTTTGTTTCCGCGGGTCTTTTGGGACAACAACACAAGTCCGTGTAACACAGTGTGCAGAAATGGCGGGTAAGAAGCTAGTTGTTTCTGTTTTTATTCCTGATTTTATACATATACGTTCGCAGACGGACATTAGTTCTACTTTGAATATGCCAGATAGCAAGCTAGTTTTCTGTGAAAGATATGGTTTTGCTAGCTATGTTTATTTCTTACATTGAAAAGAAGTAGAAGGCCTGTGTGCTAACGCTTGCAGCATGCTATCAAACAGACATGACATCGTGTTTGTGTATGTTTATGTAACGCGTAGGTTTCGAGCTAGATCCTCTTTGTGAATCAATGAATGCAAGCATAACGTTATTTCATTTCTTGTTGATACTTCTAACAGCTGACACACTTTATTCACTTGTGAGAAACTACGTGCCGACGTGACACTTTGAACCAATGCTTTGAATATAAAATGGTTGCATTGTGTTTGAAATGATCACTTATGATACCAGAGTTGCTTAAACTGTCTATAAACTCTAGGGGACGCATTCAGTTTGGCATCCAACTGCATTTTTTTTTATTCTTTGTTTTATTTAGTTTTAGTTCTTCTTCGTTCAGTTTCTAAAAAATAGATGTGGCATTGTGAGAAAATTAACGAGAGGGAAATCTTCTGTATTAAACTATTAAACTTAATTATTAAACGAACACACACACGTTTACAAGAGACTTTTATGGGTTGACTGCCACGAAGTCACATTTATGTAGTTAGATCAATTTTAAGAGGAACTAAATGTTGCAGCAAGAATCAGATAATGCATGCAAAGGTTGCGTTGATGCTGTAATTTATTGTAAATCTGCTTGTATGTGAATTATCAGAAGATAAATACATTTCCTAAGCTCATAGTAACTTGTTAATTTTGCTTATTTGGTGTTATTTGACTTTATATAGTATAAGGTGAAGTAAAAGTTAACTTCACGTCTGACGTTGGAACCAAAAAATGGGCATTTAAAGTGAAAAAGACCAACACAATAATTTGATTTTTGATGGGTTTGTAGACTAATCCTCGTTGCTTATATCTCATAACAAAAATTTTCCACTGGAACCTAGCTCAATAGAAAAACTGTTCAACAATGTTTGTTGTGCTTTCTGGGTTTTTACAGCAGTAAATGCCATGGAGAAGAAACTGGCTGAGTACAAGTGTGATACAAATGAAGCAATCTGCTTGAAGTTGGGTATGCGTTTTTTCTTTTTATTGATGCAGATTAATTTGATCACATTCATGCAACAATGTGCACATTCTTGTATTGGGTTCCTATTTGTCATTGTAAGTAATGTGTCTTCTTTTGCTCTCAGTTCGTTTTCCTGAAGATGTTGATGATGATGGCACCACATTCCACCCAGAGTACAGTCACCAAATATTTGGAGATGAGTAAGTCTATCTATCTATTGATGTAGGTGATGATGCCCTTACACTTGGTATATTATTCCGATAAACCAATGAAAAAAAAACAAAAACTTTACAAAATTAATTTTGGCAAGACCATTTACAAATAATATAATATCCTTTCAAAGAATAAACATTTATTTTTAAATAATATTTAGCTTGATGTGCAGACTAGTTTGTGGTCTTCCAGAGTTTTAGCCGTGTGTTTATCTAGAACATATCTGGGGTCTCACTTATAAAACTTTGTTTAGAATCTCTACTAAAATACTACTTGGCAACAAAACAAACTAGTTGGTACACCAAATTAAAAATTTGATTTATAATTTCAAAACCTAATTGGTTTGAAATAGTTGAAAAACAGTGGGACAACATGTCGAAGTGGCTGCCTGTGCAGAGTGGCGACATTTGGAACTATTTAATAAACACTCTTTAAACGCCAAAGCCTTAAAAGCTTACAAATCGCTGGATGTAAACAAGTTCTTTGTTTGTGGGCTTGTTCACAAAGGTTTATACTACAGTGCAAATGACTCACAATGCTTCCTACGGAGTTACGTTCTTCCTTCCGCACCTCTTAAATTCCTGCTAAAGGACCACAGTCGAAATAAGGGCTTGACTCTTTGTGTGACTTTGAAGAATGTGTGTAGCCACAAAAAACACACACGCTGGAGTTAAATATCGGACTTAGAAGATCATTACAGTGAATCCATTTCAGTGATTGTCGCTTAATTTTCCAGCTCTGATGGAGGTCTACCGGACTTTAATGAAGAAGAAGGTTTATTGTTTATCAAAGCCACGACAATCTGCAGAGCAACTCAATTCAGCAGTGTGTACCGAAAGGAGTGACAGCTGACAACAACACACGGAAAGTTTTTAAGGCTGGAATATAAGAATTAATGATTCATGCAGGATACACAACAAAATACACTTAGACCTTCAAAATGTTCAAAAAGGGTGAGTAAAATCTCAAGTTAATAGTAGATTAACTTGTTTCCCTGCAGGATTACATCTGGCAAAATCAGATTGTGTCCACTGCCTGTACGCACGATCATAAACATGTTCAGCTTAAAGACGATACGTTCATAATGTTTTGTTTGTGCAACCTACTGCACTACACAAACTCGGCATAATCTTTGTTTACAAACTGTGGAAAACTGTAAAAATGGATTTTACGCTCTAGTTGATATATGCAATGGCAGCAGCGCCTTTCTGCTGCCAGCCTGAAACTAGATCAATGAGCACGTAAACGTGACGTCACTTGTCAAAGTGTCTATAGCAACATGAGTGCATTCTTTCCCGCCGACTACGTTTGGGAAGCCGTTTGCTGCAATTTGCCTTTTGATGTTTGCCTGTTCTTCCACGGTGACAGGAAACTTTACTTATCTATTTGTCATTTTAACGATACTGTCCAAAACAGCCGGTGACACTGAACTCATGTCCATAACTGTAAGAGCAAATCGGCTCATCGGCCAGTCATCATCATTTGCTGGGAAATCCTCATGATCCCCGAAAACTCTCCCCGTCTTCATCCTACCATAGGCATAGTCTTCAATAGGTGCAAGCACATCCATTGTGACACATTACGCTCATGTGTTCCTGTGATATTTGTATATCTACTCAGTAATTACTGGGATTGCAGGCCACCCTATCACAATGAATATACCAATAAGCCTGATGACGTTTTTAGTATAAGCATATTGTGCTCAGGTGTTTGAATACGTATTTATGGAATATATATACCTCTGTTTTTGGGCATGTATAAAATAATCTGTGTTTCTTTGTATTTGATTACAATAATACAAAGTCTTGTGTAAATGATAACAAATGTGTGTCAGGTCCAAAGTTGGCGCTGGACGCACTCTTCTACGTCAAGTTTATTGAAATGTAATCATATCAACATAAAAATAATCCTGCTGTCTTAGTGCTTAGGAGAAAATGGTGCATGCTACATCTTCAGTTTATATATTAATGCAGCTATATATGATTCAATTGAACATTTATTCCTTTATTTGGTAGTTGCCAAACTTGAGCTTCAAGATAAATTTTTCTATTTTTATAATCTAATATTATGTGCACTGTCAGACCTTATGTGACCTTTCACAGATATGTGAAAATGATATATTTTTCTGTTGATCTATAAATAAAGGCAACATTGAACCTGAGCAGCGATTATTACCAGAGACACCTGTGTCTGTGTGTGGACTTACAGTACATGTCGTTGTGCTCTAAATTGCACTTCCAAATTAGTCAAAACTAGGACGGGCCATTTTTACGCTTGCTGCAATCAGCTGAAAGGGAACTCTGTAATTGGGGCATTAATTATTTCAGCAAGCGCTAATTGCTGGTAAACCTTAATCACGCAGTTGCATAATGATGAATCTATTTTGTCAAACTGTTTTTGATATGATGATGAAAGTAAAAAATGCATCCCAATGAAATGAGTGACCACAGCAAATATTTATTTATATGTCCAGGGCCATATTTTACTGTTTTAATACACAATAGAAATAATTACATGTTTGCTTTTGTCCCTCTGAAATAAGTTTGATTTAAACTGTGTTCCATATAAAGACGTTTTTATGTCACTTTTCACTGGCACAGTTGTGGACTTTTTAAAAAATGATTTTATTTTCCTTTTATCTTTTCTTTCTTGCAGTGAGGTTGCTTTTGGATACAAAGGTCTTCAGATCCAGCTCTTCTACACCGCCGGAAACCTGAGCACTCTCTTCAAAGTGAAATATTCCTCAAAAGTGACTGAGATGTTTGATTGTGTGGAGGTGAGAGTTGTTTTTTCTATATCTTTTTTATTTTTAACTTCTTGAAGTTCACTGCTTTTTGCAGTCCAAGGTCAGCTCTTCTCTCATTGTGATGACATGGTGGCCATCGGTCTTTATCTATTCTTACCGGATCAAAGTAATCGCCTACGCATACGAGATTGGAATTCATTTATTAAGCCTGAGCACCAAAGGCGGTGTGAAGGCCTATTGAAATGAAAATGTTTATTATTCTGTTTTCTTCTCCTTCTGTGAAATGAATTGTGATTTCGGGAGTCTGAAGGTGCTCAAACTCACAAATGTACCCCCATTGTAATCTGAAAATGTTCGTATTTTGGCATTTTCCTAAGTGCGCGGGCAAAAATGTGTGAGAACGCTACTTTTTGTAAAGTCCCCTGAACTACATGAAACTTTGTACACTTGTTCTACCTGCCTCAGGGACCTATTGTCTAAACCAAACAGGAAGTCAGCCATTTTGGGTCAAAGTCATCATTTTGGTGTTTTACTCACGTCGTATTTGAACGAACTTGTCCTTGGGCTTTTATCCCAGTACCATCAAAAATTAGTCACGATAGTCAAGAGGCATGTGTGATTAAAAGTTATCAAAAGCTTTTCCCAAGACATGGCATGTGTGAGAGGCGGGGCCTCAAAGTTTAATGTCTCACCATGGAAAACAAAATTGATATAACTCCCACATAAAACAAGATATCTTTACCCAAATTAATAAGTAGGATTCCAGCTGAAGATGTGTAAATGTCAATATTTAGTTTAAGAATTAGCCATGCCCCATGGCAGTAGGAAATGATGTTTTTTTACTCAGCCATTATTTTGGCTAAGTAGACACCGTCGGGTCCATTTTGGTCCAGACAGCAGAAAACATGTTGGTCAAGAGATCCCCTGAAAACTGTGGCTCTACACCAGCCGATTTTGAAGCCAATACGGAAATGGAAATAATTGCAGTTCACCACTCACCGCTAGAGGACTGGCTGCAAGAGAGCGCAATCCCCATGGACTCCCATGTCCGATTTCACAGCTGAAATATACATGTTCAATGCTCTACACCCAAGGGCAGCACGGCGAACTTCGATACGCCGCCGTGACCTCATCAATCGCCATAAATCCAACAATTTTGGTCCAATCATCGTGAAATTTGCAGGGATTAATCAGGGCCCTGAAAGGAATGTTATGACCATGTCCTGTGTAAGCCTTAGCCCCGCCCGCTTCCAAAAGGAAGTGCTTTTTGCTGCTTAAGAAGATCATTCTCCTCAGGTATTGATCCCAAAATTGCTTCACATTGTTTCAAAACTTTACATGTGGCAAAAAAAAAAAAAGGAAGTTTCTACCAGAAGCGTAGCGAATAATGGTCGGATGCCATGTAACGGGAAGTTTCAACCATTAAAAGGTTAATCTAAACAAAAGTTGGCATGGATGATGTCAGCTATCCTTTAAACTCAGTCAAATTGAACGATGTTGCATAAGTCCTAATCTGGAAAGATAGCGCCCCCAATAAAACTTAAATGTATTAGCTACGCCACTCAATTGATTGTCATGCATGAAATTTTGTATACAAGTGCAATACAAGTATACACAAGAAGTCAGGACCTAAGAAAACCCTTTTAGACCTATGGGCTAATTTTATTTATTTTTTTTATTTATTTTTTGTTTGGATGGTTGGCCATTTTGAATTAAATTTTACATTGTTTTGCATTTTTGGGCGTTTTTTGCCTCTTACATTTGATCAAACTCGTCCTAAGGACTTTTTCATGCTGGGCTAAAGATTTTACAGCATGATCATAGGACCCTTTAAAAGTTATCAAAAGCTTCTTGATGCATCGATGTGTGTGGCCATGGCGCCCATTCAATATTGATGATGCGCCATCCGCATGATCTTGCTCTGTATCTGAAATGCAATGCACCCAGTCTGCACCAAACTGATGAAGGGTCTCTCCAGTTACACGCTGCAGTCCCTCTGGAAACCGCAAAGTCTGTTGCAACTTTTACTTGTAAAAATTGGCTGCCCACATATTTATTACTCTGCTCCATCTCGGGATAAATATTTGTCATAAAAATATTTGTTCAAAAGGTATAAAACCAATATGAAAATTAAATTTTACTCTATTTTAATCAGGCTGGTGTAATAATGATGAATCGCAACATTTGTAACCATTATACCACATAAATCCAGCTGGCTCAAATAGTCGCAACAGGCAGTCACTAGTTAGCTTGTTTACTGCGCACTCCTCACTCATACTTAAAAACCCTACTTCATTACTTTTTCATTGCGGTTGAAACTACTTCAGAGTGTTTGCAAGGAAAACTAATAGAAGTTTTAGATGTTAGTTTTGGTGCATTTATCTGAGAGGTTTTTATTACATTTGGTCTGGGAGCATTACAACTATTGTAAGTATTGTTTGTAAAAAAAAAAAAAAAAAGTCACCTGGTTGTATTGGATATCTTTCACATGCATGTGTTTATTTCCAGAAATGAATTATTGCCAAAGTTACTAACAGTTAACATCTTCAAAACTCTTGTGTAAAGGACTTCAAATTTATTAGATCCTGTTCATGGATAACTTGATAGTTGGCGTTAAGCATTTTCTGAAGCTACCGCTGCCTTTTCTGTCGTCTCCCAGTTAGTTATTTACATGTCAACAGTGCGAGTTTGGACAGTAGAAGACAGAAAAGTGGAAAGCATGCCCTACTTTCTCTTTTTTGAGACTTTGCAGAGAGCCACTGCCACCTTTTAAATGTATGTTAGTACCGAAAAAAATGCAAAAACCAAAGAGAAAAAAAGCTCCAAATGATTCAAATCTGGGAAGTCTGTCCTATCTTAAAAATATGCACTTGAACTTGATCAGGATTGTGTGTCATATAAACGTGGATGTGCTTAATTTAAAGTTTAAAGTAACAAAAATAAAGGACATGAAAAACAACTTGATTTTTTTTTTTTTACTGTAAGGAGAGCCAAAACACTTTGTGGAGAATGCGGTCTGAACTCTATATTCAAACTGAAATGAGATGGCAACGTTCGCCCCAGCGCAGGCTTTAGCGTTGACCCCTGAGCGTTGGTTCACCTTGTTGAGGGTTTGAGTGCAGCTGGCGTGGAGGGAGAGATCGAGGGGAGTCGGAGAGTTCAGGCTGCATCTGAAGAGTGTTTGTCTCTGAGTGCGTGTGGACAGTCGGGGTGTGGTGCAGCTGGCGAGGAAGGCGAGGGGAGGCAGAGATGGAGTTGATGCAGCTGCCACATTGATACAAGACTCAGATCAAAACTCACCTTGTCCCCTTAAATCAGCCAAAAACATTTTACTGCTGGATGTGTCGCTGAAAACAGATTCAGTGCCAGATCTTTTCATAAAGGCCAGAAAAGAGGGAAATTGGAATAGTTGTATAAAATTAATTGTGTTTGATCTACAATCCTCAGAAATATTTAAGGTTTTTATCATACAATTTAAACTAGTTATAAGCGATAGATTTAAAGCAAGTATTCAATGAAGATTGGACTCGGAGAAGATTAAACAGAGGGATTAATACCAGTACAACAAATTAGATAGTTTGTAGCCCCTTTGTAGTTATTGTTAGAAATCAAAGACATTAACAAACTGCTCTGAAGGAACATTGTTAAGTTATATTCATGCCCAACTAAGGCATCTATTCTGGAAGGCTGTGCAATTTAGTGTCTAGTATGTAGGAGAGTGCCTGGGACAAAGCGACTTGTTTGTCCATGGCCTTTTGAGTGTGGTCCTTGTTCCCCCAGAAATGTGGCTGAACAATTACAATGGTTAAGAGGCATTCAGCTGCAGGTGCATTACTTCCAGTTAGATATTAGCTGATGTCTGAAAGGGGGGAATTAGCAGTATGTTGTATTAGCCTTTTGTAGTGCATTTTGCTCAGACCTTCTTCATTTCCCAGTTTTCAATACTGAGCAGCAAGGGTCTCTGTGTGGCCATAATGCCCATCACACATGTAAATGGTGTGAAAGGGCTGCTTAGCAAAGTGTTCTCATGTCAATCCTTGTGGAAATGGATACAATGCAAACATTACAGCTGAACTAACCACACGTTGCACTGAGTAGAAAGTCCAAAGGTAGGGCCCCTTTGTCTCGGAGGCTCTTTGAAAAGGCAGGGGCCAATTCATTTGATTGGGTTCACTTGGCAGGATTAGAGGAGAGGCCTCTTTATATGGCTGCCCAAAGGTTTGTTAAGTTGAGATCAATTCATAAGATTTTATTTCCCAGTGAGGAGCAGAAATGCGTTTATTGTGGCAACTTCATCACATATTCATGGTTTAACATGAGTAGTAAATGCACTGATTTAAGTAGCGGGGAAAGGAGGGGGGTGCTGCCATGGTCTCTGCTCAGCTGACAGTTTTAATTGCCTAATGGTTTTCCTTTCATTAGTGCTAGATATGTGTACTTACACGTTTCATTGTGCACGCTTGTCTACTTCATGGAAGAAACAGAAAATATATGAAACTCTGAAAATGTTTCCGTCCATGTCCAGATCTATTTGCTGCTAAATCAGATCTCATTGTGTCATTTAGCCCGATGATATTGACGGGAAGATCTTTAAAATAGTTCCTGCTGGATTCACCAACAACACAGACGACTTCATCTCGCAGCTAGAGAAGGATGCAAATTTCAAGCCCTTCGGCACTCTTCTTCACTCGTACAAGGTTCACAACGAGGAGGCAGGCGAGCTCACCTACCAGATTCACAAGGTGCAAACATCATGTATTACTTTTTTGTGCTTTTTTTGCCCTTTTTGAGATCATTTTCACTTTATCTTTACTATTCTTGCTGCTACGTCCTCCCCAGGCTGACATCACCTGCCCGGGATTCCAAGAGTACCACGAGCGCCTGCAGACCTTTCTCATGTGGTTCATCGAGACGGCCAGCTTCATCGACACAGACGATGATCGTTGGGACTTCTTTCTTGTGTGAGTGCCCTCCTTAATTGACACCAACCCCCCCAGCTTTACCCTAAAGCCTTTATTCTGTCATTGAAAAACAAAGCCCCCCTTTGAGGCGCTTGTGACCAATTACCAGGCCAGTTTGATTATATTTCCCCCATAGGAGAATTGTTGATCAGGCAAGAGCTTCTTTTGTGCCAAAAGCCCTTTTCAGATTTTTCAGGGGCAAGAGCTGAATTGAATACTGTTGTCTTTTGAAACACTGAACAATGTCTTAACAGTAAAAAGAGCCTCTCCCAGTGTTTTCTTTACTCTGGCACCTATTAATGGTGACAATGGGGAAAATGGACTGAAGTGATTTTGAGGAGCTCAAACCCTCCTCCAACCCCTTCTCTTCCTCTAAGTTGCAGTACTCAAATTAAGTACATAATATATTCAGGTTGTAGCAGGTGTACCAATCGGGACCCTAGCAGCTCTAACATGCTGATGTGGTTGGGTAGGGGTGGGGGGCGGCATGAGAACTAAGGGGCTAAAATGGACACTGCATGGGAGTGTGCCTGTAATTGACCTGTTTGCCTTTGTGTTTTATCTGCAGATTTGAAAAGTACAATAAAGATGGGGAGACTCTCTACGCAACTGTTGGCTACATGACAGTTTATAATTACTACGTATACCCAGACAAAACCCGACCACGTGTAAGGTAATTGCTGGGGCAGCACGTGCCTTCCCATTCTTTTGTATGAAAAAAGGAGTGGAAAATTATACATTTCTTTATCCTCTCCCAAAGAGCCCAAATTACTGGCTTATATAGCTAACCATTCATCCAGATTTAGTTTCAGTACCGAACCAGGTTGATTTGTATCTGAAAACAACTTTATAGATAAGCTTTTGATTTGATTTGTTGCATTGATGGATCAGTATAACAGTCTATTATGTCCTGCTTTCAAACAAGGAGTTTCTGTTCCTATTGAAGAAAAAAAATTAGACACCAAATAAATGTCCTTGTTTCATTTGCACGTATGTCTGACCTTTTAAACAGCCAAATGCTGATCCTGCCTCCATTCCAAGGAGAGGGTCATGGAGCTCAGCTTTTGGAGGCAGTGCACAGATTTTATTGCAGTCTGCCTAAAGTGCAAGACATTACAGGTGAGCATATTATAGATGCAGAGTTTTTGTTCTTTTAACATGTCACAGACTGTGTTGAAAAATACAGGCTAAACATTTAATCTAAGATCCGAGCATCACCCACGAACATTTTCAATGATTATTCTCTGCAGCTGATGTGCTCAGGCGGTAAGTTAATTTGCAGGGCTGTCTTGCATACTGGAATGTCTTTGATTGAAACTTGTTGGATCGAAATGGATGCCTTGCGTGGAGATGGAGGAAGAATACTAAAGAGGCTTCCCAGCTTTTTCCTTTGACAAACACTTTTCAAGAAGAACTTTTTAAGATCAAGCTGTGAAAAGAAAGACCTTCCCTTACTAACATTTTGTTCAACCTTGGTTTCAATGCATCATGTATGTATTAGCTGGTTTAATTTTGATCCATATTTATGGTAATAACTATGCTTATTTTTACAAAAACCTTTGAATCTGATTTATATTGAAATCAATTAATCTGCATACCAGTTGTAAAACCTTCCCTTTACCTGTATGAAACAGCTCACACAGTCATTATTTTAATCAGTTACTCTATATTTTGTATCCATTTGTCTTTTTGTTGTTATGAAACAAACTTCTCTTTTGTCACTTCTGCATTCAGCTTGTTGATATCCACACAACAGCATCAGTATGGGAACTTCTTTAATTCTAGCCGAGTTACAGTTAACCCTTTCACACCTGCTGTTTGAATTTACTTGCGCAATTGCTTCATGTTACAAATATGATACAGTAGGATGACACTAGAGGTCTAACTTAATGATTACTGTAAAGGCGAAGGGTTCTGTTTCTCCACTTTTTGGACTATTTTATGTTATATCGTTCAGGGGTAAGGATCATGGGAAGTGTGGATGTCGCATCCTGTCGGCAACGACAGTTCTGTCTTTAAAGTGGTTAAAGATACTAATATCAATCATTTAAAACTAGTAGTGCCACAAAATGAACAAATAAATCAATGAGTAAAATCAATAAAAATGATTGGCATGATTGCAGTGGTTTTAACAATCCCGTTAGTGTCTTATGAACCAGTTGCAAAAACCTGGACTTAAGTATTGCCAACTCAGATCCACTGTTTTATCTGCTGGCAGCTGAAGACCCATCCGAGAACTACGTGAAGCTGAGAGACTACGTGCTGGTGAAGCTTTGCCAAGACCTGCCTTCCTTCGCTGCAGACAAGCTGCATCTTGGCTTCTCGTCCGACATGATTCAAGAGGCACAAGACAAGCTGAAAATTAACAAGGTGTCGTAGAAAAGCCTACAGTTGTCACAACAAATGCTTTTTATTTCTAAAACTGTTTTCAGTATCCATGAAGTGCTGGTAATTATGTGAGGAAAAAGGCACATCGCTGTTTCATTTGACTCATGACCTGCAGTTCAAGCATCTCAAATATCGATTTTCCAGTCAGGGTAAAACTTGAAACTTCAAATCGGTCGAAGCCATCAAGTTTGTTAATCAACAGTTTAAACTGGAGCTGCAGGCTTTTTTCACAAATCTCAATTTAACCCCAATTACTTTCTATAAAGGATGCAATATTTTCTTCTGGGTTTATTTCATGCCCTGAACTTTAATTCATCTTACATTGTTTTTACAGAAGATCAAATGGACCTTTAAAATGTCATGGTCACTTTATTTTTTAAACTTATTTAAAGCTATTTTTTATTTATTTTTATTTTTTTTTAATATGTTTTATCCTTTTTATATCCCAAAACATCTCAAATTGTTATCTTTGGGAGGTAATATTTGCTTTTAAACTGTTGGATTTGAGTCCTGATGGATTTCTAGTGTTTAATATTTTAATTAGCTCTTGATCTAAGAGTGAAATCACACCTGATAGTTTACTTTCACTTACCAACAGAAAATAACTTTACCCTTTTAATAATGTGTTCCCCTCCCCACCAGAGGTGGCGCTGCATCAAGAATTAGTGAAAAAAATTGACAAGACAAATAAAAAATGGGGGAAATAAAAGAAAGTTCTGTATTTATCTCAGGGGGAATTGCAAAAGAAAAAGGCAAGAAATAGTAATTCTATGTCAAGAACGTAAAAATCCTGTCCGGCAGCTGTTCGGACCAGTTGCACACCTGCTGAGTTTAATCAGAACAGTTCATCTGGCAGGTAATCGAGCCCGTTAGTGAAAACACTTGTTCAGGTAGATCCAAAAACATGGCAGGACTTTTACTTTTCTGTACCAGGAATTGCCACCAAAAAAGGCAAATGGAAACTTCTGTTTCCACCACATGAGAGCAAACCGCATAGCCTTGTAGTCAGTGGTTGATCAAAATTCAATAAGTTTTCACATTCAACCATGAAAGATTTCGCCCAGTCGTGCACGCGCTCATGTTTTAGTTGTCTTTACTCACACCTCCCTTTGTGTGTCGTCCACGTCCAATGTTTGGTTTACTTGAAATGGAACAAGATCTTCATTTTTAGTTAATTTCTTTAATGTGTATCAGAGTTTCTTTGTGTGTTCCCCACCCCATACAAACTGGACTTTCCAAGCAGACAAACTAGGATTGGAATCAGATAGGTGCTGGGTTAAATGCATCTCAAAAGCCAAATTCTAAAACTCTTACTCCTCATTTCCTCTAGTTATTGTGCTGGGATGTATGGAAGCTCCTTTATGAGGCTTGTATTAAAGATATTTAAAGAAAAGATAATGTTACTTGTTTTCTTTCTACAGAAACATGCAAGGCGAGTGTATGAAATCTTGCGTCTAAGAGCAACAGACATGAGTGATGAAGACAAAGCAAGAGAATACCGATTAGAAGTGAAGAGGAGGCTCTTTGGACCATACAGGGTGAGAGTTAGAAGAATCTTTAGAGTTGTGTGTGTGTGCGCGTGCGCACTTGATTAAAAAAATCGCTCAGAATAACATTTTCTCATGTATTCAAATGTGAATGTCAGATTGTTTCTGCTGTCAACACGAATCCAATGTGCCGTCTTTCACCTCTTGCTAACATTGCAGCGACAGGAGAGGACAAATGGAGCATGTACCACATACATTTGATTGTCTTTCAGCCTTGTACCGTCACTTTTTGTTATGTTACCTTTTAAAACGGCAGAAAAGTTGATCTTCAATCCTGTAAAAAAAAAAAAAAATTGCTAGATTACCAGTGTTGTATTGTTGCATCCACAAAAGGGCGCACCAGGCTTCTGTGGTTTTGCTGCCGGCGGGGGCTGCTCCTTTTTTCCATTCAGGCACATGTCATTAGTCAGGATTTGCATTTCTTTGGGAGAAATCATTTCACTAACATGTGTTTAAAGCACTTTGTCACAAAGCTGTAGCTATTCAAAATTCAGTGCTTTTTCAAAAAGCACTGCACTTTTATCATGTTTTTGTTGTTCTGTGGTGTGCCCTGGATGGATTTCATCCATTTCTGGTAAGAAGAACAGAAACATCCTCAGAGCCTCTGTATTGGCCTCGAACAGTGGGAAACACTGAGTATATCTGTACACCAGAATAACTCCCTTGCATCCTGTTTTCTTGTGACATTTTCAGTTTGAGCTGTTCACTTTAGGTTTGCATGCCATCCATTAGAGCATTTTCTGTCAGCAGAGTGACCACATGTCCCAGGAAAAATGCAGAATCTGACATGGAAAAGACCTATGTGGTGAAGTGGGAAGAAGAATTCCTTGGGAGAGTGGCAGCAAAAGGATCTGGTGGCCAGATGCAGCAATTTTTTCCCCTCCTTCCCTGAGGAGATTTAGCATGTAGTTAGTTGAATGGTGAGGCCACTGCTCTGTGAATATGAGAGGGATTATGCATTTCTGCTCTTACCCCAATTCCCCATTGGCCCTGTCTGCGTACAAGTGTTCGCAGAGTTTTCACATGCTGCGTAATATACTAGACTTTCTCAGTGCATATCCACTACTTTGTTGAAATCAGCTCACAAGTATTAAAACATTCTTTATACTGTAAAAATCAAAGTGCGGGCATTGCAGATTATTAATTCAGCTGGTAATATTTTTGCTAGAAATTAACTCTTATGAAACACATTTGTTGCATGCTACATAAAAACTCGTTTGCTTTAAAGATGAAACATTTTTATAGATTTTAATCTAAAGAGTTTAATGACGTGTCTGAAAAGTATAAAATCCCTCAAAAAGGCCAGAAGACATCTCACATTTCCAAACAGAAATTTAGTTTAGGAATGTTTTTCTTTTGTTTGAGGGGAGAATAAAGTCTCAGGATATTTCAATCTTTTTGACGACACCAGCATAATGATTTACATTTAAAAGTGGACAATAATGATGACGGACGCACAATATATTGGTGCTAAATTCGGTATTTGTAGATATT
Organism: Pseudomugil tenellus; assembly: GCA_037177515.1. Classification (NCBI taxonomy): domain Eukaryota; kingdom Metazoa; phylum Chordata; class Actinopteri; order Atheriniformes; family Pseudomugilidae; genus Pseudomugil; species Pseudomugil tenellus. The sequence continues at coordinate 14,576,114 of JBAMHX010000014.1, read as the reverse complement.
TGTCTATTTTTAAATATCTGTATTGATCTGATAAGTAAATCTGGACCAATATTAACAACCAATATATATATTTAGAGCTACTTTTGTGTGTCTTTCAGGAGATGAAGTGGAGATGCAGTATTTGTTTTTGTCGTTACAGTGATGCAGCACAGCATTGTAAGGTTTTTAACTGCAGTGGAGAAGCAGTTGTCATAGTGACCAAAATTACTTTAAAAGCATTATGTAGTACTTGTACTGTATGTACAGTAGATACAGTAAAATGTATGATTTACACTATGCAGTACAGTCCACGCATTGCAAAGATGACGCAGCGTTGATAATTTAAAACCACAAATTTTATGTAATCTGATAAACCAACTTTCAGAAGTTTACAAACAGTAGCAGGAAGCTACTGCTTATTATGTTACCTTTTATTATGTACAGAATTTATTATTGTTAAACTTTAGGAAAAAATGTTCAGAAATGTTGGTTTTATACCATAAACACAATATTGATTTTGGATATCAGCATCTGCTAAAATGTTCAAATTGGTGCATTTCTAATAATGGTAATAATAAATTAATAAAGATCCGGTCAAATTTCCAATATGATCATAAAAATGGATGCAAGTGGAAAAACGATTGATTGATAAGCCATTTTATATCAGCTTCACGTACATTAGACAGACAAGTTTTGGGAGGCTTCCTGTCATGTACAAAGCAGCAACAGTGATGACCGCAATGTTGTCTGTGTGGAAGTTTATCTTTACGGGTTCATAGACTGCAGAAAGACTGCTGACTTATATTGGAGTTAATTGATACACACCGATTTTTATAGCCAGCATTAAGTGTGACTTTTCTATCTTGACATTTGTGCATCACACTTGCTACAAGATAAATACTCGAGCTTCTCGGCTCAAACACTTATTCCTAAAAAAAATCTCCATCAGTGAGGGTGACATGGAAGCTGGAGCCTATTCTAGCAGATAGCAGGGGAGAGGCAGGTACACCCTGAGCGAGTCAGGTGAACAACCACTTACACGTGAACCAACTCACCACTGCACCCCAGCATTAATAAAAATGCTTAACTAAACTTAGAATTCAAGTTTTTGCGCATTTGGTCGGAGACTGTCTAGAGAGAAACAACAAAACATGCATTGTGCGATACAATTTTAACCTTGAAGACTCAAACAGTTAAAAAATAGTAGAAAAAGTCACAATTTTTGGACACATGATCTTTATTTTTCCCTTTTAACATGTTGTAAAACAAACAAAAGTAACTTTTTTTAATGAGCCTTTTATAACCATGTAATGTCAATTTTTTATGTAATCTGCTTTCTGGTGTTCATTAAAAAGTCAAAAAATGGAAATCACATAGCGTTTAGCAGGATTTCAGTAAAGGTTTTATGATAAAGCGATCATGAAAATCTTTCATAAACATGACGGGATCTTATGGGTCTTTTTCATTTATTATACATTTAATTAGTCATTTTTATATTCCCATATCACCAAAAGGTCAGTGAACATAGTACATGCATAAATCTCAGCTTTCACTACTAAATCAGACAGGTCTGCTTAAATGCCAATCGATCTCAGCACATATTTAAAAATGTTTTACTGCTTTGATCATCAACACTTTTCATTGTGTGTTTGTAGAAAAACCAAAGGGAGCTGGCAAAGATGAGGAAGTGCCTCCGACCAGAAGAGCTGGTGTCCCACATGGGTCAGATGGACACTCAGACGCAGCACGAGGAGCTAGAGAAAAGTTATCAGGTTGCTGTTGAAGACTACAGGAAAATAATTGAGAGATTAGCAGCACAGGCCTGATCTGACTGAAAGACACTGCTGGCCTGGAGTCCACCCACTCAACATGCAGGTGCTCTACCCAGCCTACCCACATGTCTTTGGACCTTTTCCTGCAGCTTAGAAGATGCTCAAGAAGGATAGAAATTTGTAATAGCTGGTAAAAGGCTGCGACAGAAAAGGCCTGTCTGTCTCCCAGCTGACTTTGATGTTAAGAGGATGTGAATAGTGGAGCTGGAGGATGTGACTTCCACTTTGTCCCATGTGTTTTATAACACAGTGAGATGAAAATAGGTGTAGTATTTCACTGGTATTTCACAGGTCTTCGTTCCCTCAGAAAGCCCTGCTTCTTCATCAGTCATAGGCATTTTATAAAAAAGCTTTTGTCAACAGTTCGGTGTGCTCTGAAACACTTCATATTGAAATAAAATAGTGATTTTTGTATATTGTTCAGACGGATTGATTCTTATTAAGAAAAACAATAAACTGAGAAACTGTTTTTGTGTGTTAGGTTTTCATTTTACCTAATTAGGGTTTGGGGATATAAGCTTTGTCATATGCAGCCTTGTATAAACAAAAGCTCTTTGCACAAGTCTGCATTTTGCATACTCTACATAGTGAGAGGACACATGTACAGAAGAGATGTAGGCTGTGTCCCAATGTGCACCCTATGGCCTAACCCCTCATTCACTATATAGTGTGTATATATATATATATATATATATATATATGTATATATATATATATATATATATATATATATATAATTTCCCTCAATCTGCTGGCGATTCGGACATGAAGCTCACTATTTTCTGCCTGTCGCACATCATGTGACTACCAGCTGTAACTACGGCAACCACAGCTTAAAGGGACATTGCAAATCCAATCTAATTCAGTGTGAAAATGTCTTATTAACTTGTACTGCATTTATTCTTGCTTTGTATCATACTGATTCAGTAGAAAAGGGATAAAAATTAGGCTTTATAGTTTTTGATGTTCCTATGATTTCTGCCATTGTAAGCATTGTTGTTTATATTGACCCGTCTAGTGACCATTGATGCTCACTATTTTTCAAGATGCATTGTGGGGGATTTTGAGTGCACTACCGGTCTTGCAGGATGGCAACCCTCCGGACTGGAGTTTGGTGCTCCTGTAGGTTTCAGTAAATTACAATAAAATGAAGTCCTTGTTCGTACTTTTTCCCTTAAGTTTATATTATGTATTTATCATAATTAAATAATATGGTATTGAAGCTTTATTTTTGCAACTAAGATGATTCTGTTACAGAGACTCTATCTGTAAATAAAATGGGGCCCAGCACAGATCCTTATGGTATTCTGTGTTGGGAAAAAGATAATAAAAGACATTAGTTTTAACTTACGAGTGTTAAAAAAAACTGAACAAAATAATCAAGCAAACTGGTTCTTTGATGGGTTTAACTGGAATTGTTTCTTCTATAAGGTTGCTGCACAAGCTCCTGAAGACTAGATAATTCATACTTAAATCTAGAATATAAGATGAGTTCAAATGACACATTAGTTTTCCTAAAAGAAGATCTAGGATCAGTTCCATTTCATTTATATGTTTATTCTTCTGATACAAGTCCAGTATTTTCAGCTTGAAGTAAACTTCATTATGCAAATTTCAGTTTTATATAATTTTCTTGCTACATTTCGTGTCTGTGAGAACATAACTTTCAACTGATCAGTTTTAGGTTTTTTTCTCATGATCTTTCCTTTTCTTTCTCTTGTTTTATTTTATTTCAAAGGAATGGTAGGGGATCTTGGAAAAATGCTTCGAGCAAGCAACATTTTGAAGATGCGCATTTCTAAAGTCCAAACCCCTTTCTTCAGCATCTCTTTCTTTGTCCTCGAAGTCATGCTTCCAAAGCAGAGAAACACAATAAAGCTTATTCCTTGAGGGGACAAATGATAGTTAAATTTGATAGATCACCATTCAATCATTTAAAATGTACTGGTTAAAATGTCCTGTCCATTCCACAGGTGACTAAATATTTAATTAATTGGGTGCAATCAGGATTTTCAGCAATACAGTAGAAACTGCTCTTTGAAAACATCTATTTTGCTTTTAATGATTTTTACACCAAAATAATGGATATTTTTATAATAATTGTAATGAAAAATGTAGAGAGGAGTCACTGATCTCTTTGGTACTAAAAGGTTTAAATTCTGCTTATTTTTTAATGTTTTTGTTGCAGTAAAACCTGAATCTGAAATACCCTGTAGTTGAATTTGCTGTACAAATAAACGTACCTTGGCTTGCCCTAAATCATTTTAAGCTCAGACTGCAGCATAATCTGGTTTGGGTATTTGAGGGAATTCAAAACACAATACCCACTCAGAAAATGTGAGCACGATCTGATTTATCTTTTTTTTTTTTAAGTCTTCATGCAATGTGCTTCTTTCAATTATTGCACCATTCTTCTTTGTTGTTTTGTTTTACTGCACCTGCTACTATTTTCAGCTTCAAGACCAAATAATAGGTTGTATCAAGCATTTGTGGGTTTCTTCACGTCCTCCATCATCAGATTCTAAATATGACTAATGGCATGAAATTGCAAGGTAAATCTCATTCCCTGAGAGCTGTAAAACTTAACTACCAACTTAAATATCCCACAAATAAAATGAGGCATGAAATATGCAAAGATTCATGTTATGTATGAAATGTTTTTATTGTAGATAACAATGTGCTCATTAATTCACATCCCAGTATGGGTTGGGACTTTTTAGGAATCCTCTCACAGCTAATGCAACTTCCGATTGGTGCTGATGTTGAGTGTTGAGACTAATGAGTATTATGATGTTAAATTGAAAACCTTTTGTGCTTCTGTGTTGTCACCGCTTGTGCAGATAACTGATGAGTACCCATCATACTTTATAATACTTTAGCACAGTGTCACTAAATGAAGGCTGCAGGTCAATTTAAATTTTTCCCTCCACTTGAAACAAGAATAAACCTCTGAACCCTTCACATCTCTAATTCAGACTGATTGAATCCACTCATGACCACGAGGGGCCTCATCTCACTGTAGTTTTCTCTGCTTTTTCTGCACCTAGTGCACATTTTCCTTTGCAAAGCTCAAGCTTAGTCAACTGACCTGCTAATAGGAAGTGATATTAGTGTTTAGTGGGCATCTGAGTTTATCTCTATAATCCCACTAGCAGTCATGCAGCAACTTCACATAACTGGTGGGCAAAGGAAACAAACTACTGTTCAAAAACCTTGCTTGGAGGATTAGCAGACCCCTGTGTAGTTGTCAGAAGGTTTTTGAAGCTTGCTTGCCCATTCAGACCACACATTTAAGTTTACATAAGGTTAATTATGACCCCCATGTTCACACCTTGAGTCTCTCCTGAGCTCTTCTGTCTAATTTCACCTTCATCTGTGTTTTATTTAAGTGTTTGACAGCTTAGTGAATGTGCATTTTCACATCCAGCATTAAAATGCCTTAATTTCTGTGCATAAAACAAATAAGATGCGATATAATTAAGTGAAGCATTATAGTTATTTTAGATGCATTAAAATAGCTCAAAACTGTATCAAACCATCACAGTTTTGTGTGTATTATCATTTTTATTTATAATATTCAGTGATTGATGTTTTTTCTTTCTTTGTTTATTTGATGTTTCACAGACTGATGAATCTTAATTTCAGGACCTCTGTGTCTCAGTAGACTCGTAATGACAATGACTATGATATCAACTAAATGAAATGTTAACGTTGCTTCATTAATACACATATCATAAATAAACAGACAAATTAAAAGAATACATGGTATTTATTTATTTGTAGATCAATGTTGATCAAACCAATGATGCATTGACTTGTAATGTCTTTGTAGAGAAACTTCATGATCTCCTTCCCACTATTGATGATGTTTCATATGCAGCAGATGCAGAGACGTCTATAGAACCTGATATATGTTTCAACTGATTCTGTCCTGTACAACTCTGAGTTAATCAAACTATTAACTTTCTACTTGTATTTTAAACTCCAACCCAACCATATTTTTCAAAGTAGTACTTTCTTTTGGGAATACATCTGTACTGGATCTGATCAATATATCTGTAATAGCAGGATATCTACCTCTATCTTTTAAGACAGCTGTGATCAAACCTTACTTAAAAAATGACTCAATCAATCCCCTGTATGTCTTAAATTTTAAAGAAAATAGTTCCATATGTACCCTTAAGCACCAATAATCTGAAGAATTTCCATCAGGATTTAGAGCTCATCATAGCACAGAGACAGCTCTGGTGAAAGTTACTAATGATCTTCTTATGGCCTCAGATAAAGGAGTCCTGTCTGTTCTTATCTTGTTAGATCTCAGTGCTGCATTCGACTACAGAGGCTGGAACGTGATATTGGTATTAAAGGGACCGCACTAAGCTGGTTTAAGTCATATTTATCTGATAGATTTCAGTTTGTTAATGTAAATG
>JBAMHX010000014.1:14531561-14545567 GCA_037177515.1 Pseudomugil tenellus | reverse complement strand
TTTTATTTGTTTCTGGGGTTTAGTTGAAGAAAGGGAAAAGGTTCAAAAGAAGGAAAAGGGGGTTGAAACGGTTTCAAGCATGGTTTTTGATTTCCCCCCCCCCCCCCCCCCCCGCTCTCTCTCCACCTTCTCGTCTTGTGAAAAGAAAAGCTTCAGCGTCGTGCAGCTTTAATGCGAACTGACACAAAGCAGTATCATGTTGGCTATTGTTGCTGACACCATATGAGTGGGCTTGTGTGAATTGCAAAAGGCTCCTCGTTTAGATTTATGGTCATGTTTAGTATTCAATCTAACATGGATTTGTGCTGCTGCTCATTGGATGCAGATGTTAAACCTCTGGAGTAAATTAGAGACTTGATTTTCTGTCTGTAATACCAGCAAATTGACTTATAGAGATGTCCATTGGTGCAGTATAAATGAAAGGAAAAAGTGTAACCGAAAAAGACACATACATAAGCTGTATGGCTGCGTCGATCACTCTGCATGCCTCATTCAACAGCAACTGCTTGCTTACAGTTTTTATTAAAGACTATTTCTTCTTTATTAAAGACCATTTTTTTTTCGTAAATGATCTCCATCTTCCCGCGTGATAGAAATAATTTTGTTTGTGTGTCAAGTGAATAATTGCGCAAGAGGCAGGTGCTCCAAAAGTCTGGCTGCACGATGAGCGAGCTCTAGCAGATCATAGATCAGTGAAAATGAAAAGTTCAAAGAGCTTCTTGTTGGGTTATAAACGTTCTTGTGTGTGAGTGGTGTTAAGGCCGCCAAATTAAGGCGCGAGGAATACCTGCAAATCATAACCGTACGTTTAAACATGGCCAGAAAGAAACGTGCAAATTAATTTAAAAAAGACGGAAAATGTCATTTATGTTGTGTGCTGTTGACGATTGATCCAAAAAGACAGTGGAGAAAATGCAAAAGAAAATATAAGATACGAAAATTAGAATGCAAATAACATTACTCATGATCCCCATAAACACTACCACTAATGATAATAACAATAATAATATTAAAATAATTAATGAAAACCAAAAAATATTCTTATTTAGTATATTTTGTATTTTTGATTGCTTTGGGAGAAAGTAAACTTTTCGTTGCTTTCCTGCTGCCACGTCTATAAATGCATTATTTGTAATTATAATAGACTACCAAATCAGATGCAAATATATATATATATATAACAGCTTTATCCAGGAGGCCTCCATATTAGACAGGACTAAGGAAGCCTTGCAGCAGCGTGAGTAGAAATCTACCTATTCCCAGAAAGGCGCAGCTGCACATCCAAGAGGGTCAGTGTTATTTCGCTGTATTCTCCCCTTGATTATACGAGCTGAGCCCATCAAACCCAGCATAATTACAGTAATTTCGCCCTTATTTATTCTAATGCAGTTTCCTATCTCTGAGGTAATTATGCGCAATTTTTTTCGCACCGAGGATCTTTCTGCCTTAACAAAAGAGACGGCGTTGAAAGAAATTTTCTGCTGCAGCAGGGAAAAAAGCGAAATAGGTGCGTTGCCATTTCCTCACTGTTCCCTTAGACTTAGCCTATGTATAAGACTGACAAATTGCTTGCAGGTGTACATCAACGAGTTGTCAATGCGAAGAGGCTTCAAAATTAGCATGGCACAATGTCACAGTAACGAGTTTGCTTCTGTTTGCAGCTCCTTACGTGTTTCCTCAATGTGAGCAGATTCTTGAGAGTAAACTGCACTTTAATAAACTGTAATTAAAAAAATCATAAGTAATATTTTCTTATAAAGTTATTCTTTTAAAAATGTGATAAATCAACGTTATCGACAAGAGAAGAAAAAAACTAATGTATGCTGTTGCTGATGAAAAAAAACATTTTATTTATAGGTCAACTGTATTTCCTCTCTTTAATTACCCAAAACGTAGCCATCCCGCTAAAATAGGAAATAAACATTTAGCACACACCTTCCAGCTTGACACTGAAGCTCCATCTCATGATGTGTGGAAGTAAAAATGGAAGCAGATGAGGAGAAGCATCCTGCAGCACAAACCCCAAATCGACGCTTAAATCCCATCAAATGTGCTGCATGTGTCGGTCCAAGCTATAGCAGCAGAGTTCAGAATATGACTGAAAATGTCTGCTTTATTTCCCCTCTTTATAGTCGATGGAAAAAATTGTAGATTATTAGCATAAATGTTTACTCCTCATTACGCTGATGACATTGTGCACTCGAGATCTTGGTAATCTTTGGGGGAAATTATGAGTAATTTTTTAAAATTTAAAGCAGCAGTTACCATGCAATTCAGGCTAATTCCGCGTAGGCTCCACACGGATATAATTATCGTTGAGTCAAGATGTTAGGCTAAAAACTATGCATTGATATTCCCATTTATTATGTACATACAACTTTGACAATGTTGATGCTTGAAATAGCGGGAAATGGTCTTGTGTAAAAATTACACCCCATATTAGGACATCTAAAATTGCGAAGAATTATATAGTAATTGCAGGCTTTCAGATTTGAAAGCCAAAATGCTCTAACTAGAGCAAATGTGGATGAAATTACAGATCAGAGTTTAAATGAGGATAGGGGGTATGGCATTTACAAGTTGCCAAGAGAAATGCAAAACTATAAACCAGTCAATGAATGAAATCACAACAAACAGAAAAAAAATGTCTTGTTGTCTTTCCTTTCTTTTACAAAGCCTTCATCTACAAGCAAATAATACAAAAAATCCTTCTTACGTAGGAATCCTTGCTCATTATTAGGTCTAATTCAGTTGCTTACATATTTACAATCAGTAGACTATTGGCCTATATCGCATAACTTGATTAAGTACAGGTGTACAAGTGCATTATGTGCTACAACACTGGCTGGGTGCATCATACATGGGGATCTGTCTGGTGTTGTCAGCCCCCGGGGGGAGGCTCTATCATGCAGATACAGCAACCGCTGACAAGCTACAGTCCCAATTATGTACAAGGAAACGATCCCATTTTATGGCTTGTGGTCGTTTGAAGGGAAGCGTGTGGGATAGGGAGTGTATGAGAACTCACACATAATGAGATAAATAATATGAGCCCCTCTGTTGGAAACATAATAGCCCAATAATGTGCCAAACAAAATTTATTTAAATACGTATAAAATGTATTTTTATAATCTTTGATTTAACATAGTCTCTTATATAGGCCCTTATATGTTGTTTTCCTGGCTGGAATAAACGCAGTCTGGACTTGAGCCTATTTTCTTACATGTCTTGTATGAGCCAAATGAATAATATGGGTCAACCTGCTCGTCTTCAGAGCTTTGAGACTTTACTTGTTGTGAGACGTGAGAAATGTTTCCATGATGCTTTAGCTATCGCTCCAGGCCGTATAGATCTAGTTCCTGTCTTTTTCTCTTGTTAGGCTGAGTTCATAAAATGTCTGGAAAGCAGCTCTCTGACTCCACGGAGTCTGAGGAGCCATACCCACCCTCATCTTCCCCTCTGGCGTGCCAAAGCATGCTGCTGTGATCAACTCAGCTCCCCCAGGGCTTCTTTTACTCTGCCTGTCTGGGAGACCTTACACTGCTTACAGACACTGGCCAAATTAATAATAAAATTTGCTATTTTCAAGGCGTTCATGCAATCACCGAGAATATCTTACTGTTTTCGCCCCATTTTGTGTTTAAAGAAATGCTGCTTAATTCGTTAAACATTAGCCTGAGTGTCGATTTTTTACTAAAAGCGTCCAGGTAATCCTACGGACACTTCTTTCTAATATTGTTGCTTAGCAACAAAGCTAGCTGTTAGCATAATTTCTAGACTATTCATTTAGTTAGTATCCACAGTTGTGCGTTCATCTGGGCTATTATAGTTCCAAAATTAGGCGCAATACAATTAATTCTAGTAAAATAAGTGTAATGTCTTACATTGTGGGAGGTTCTGACAAAATGTGGAACCAATATAAACTATGTATGACCAGTAGGACTGTGTGTAACAAAATGGCTACAACAAATAATCAATAAATAAATAAATAAATAAATATCACTACAAAGTAAACAGCCTGGGCTGTCACAGCAGGTTTGATTACATTTTTTTTCTTTGGCTCCTCAACAAGTATTATCAAATTTGCCTTTAGGCTTCTGTAGCTATTTTTGCACACAAAGTATGATTTTAAAACACAATGAAATGGAACTATAATCAATTCTCACATGTAGGCATTAGCCTATTTGTAGCTTAATTGGTCCCACCTGGAAATTAAGAATCACATTGCTCCAACTTAATAAAAGTCCGAATGCAAATTCACAGAAAACATTTTATTTAAATAACGTCTTATATGGAACACTGCTAAAATAAATAACAAAAAAATACAATTAAATGGAATACAGGTAAATCAGAGGGTGACAATCAGTAGCTTACGGTGGTTAATGGATTTGCACCAATTGCCTAACAGAGTCAAAGTGACATTGGCTATCAAAATGCTGCGTGATAAAAATATTTACAACGTGGATCCAGACACTTAGGCTACCCCAAAATATAGACTAACCTTTAAATAAACTACATGAAAAATGAATAAAGGTAATGGTTTTTTTGCAAAACGAAATGAGGTCACATTGGAAAAAAGGCACGATACTTTTGACTTGTGCTACATGTGACAGGTTGTCCTTCTGTCAATTAATTTTTGCAGGAATGGGGGAAAAATAGGAAAGTAAAAGTGACGTCCGCGTAAAAGGCTTGCGCCCAGGCTGTGATTGCTTTGGGTAATAGTGGTTCATTCATCCCTCACATAAACAAAATAAATAAATACAAAAATAACTGTAGAAATCTGTGTTTATCATTTACCAGTGCGAAAACTGGAAAGGCCCACGGACCTGTCTTGCTCCATTAATTCTTCCTAGATTTTTGCGTGTAAAGGCGCACACGAGGTCAGTAAAATGAAGCTATTGGCATTTCATTATTTTCACCAGTATTGTCCGATTAAACCTCAAACGTTTATTTTTTTCTCATTTCAGAATATCGTCCCAGCGCTTATGGCGGAGTTGTGCTGGTGCTGGACCAGTGGAGGCTGTAGATGCGTCGAAGAGTTCGTGGTGGAGTACCAGGAGTAGTTTGCCAAAAACGATGAGGGAGCAGTCGTGTTTGGAGGGCTGCTGCTCGGAGGTAAACTCGAGCTGACTGTGTTCATTCTTTGAGTCTGTGGAAAGTCCCAGGCAGTGGTTGGCGGAGACGTGCACGGAGGAGATTCGCTGGAAGCAACGTGTTGCTCTGGAGGGATTTCTCCACTTTTCCACAGCTTCTTAAATTTGGAGCGACGGTTTTGAAACCAGATCTTGACCTAAACCAGAGACAGATATAAGCATAAAATTGATTAACATATATGTTTGCATTAGTTAAAAGTCAATTTGTCAGTTTACGTTTCTTTTAATCACAGCGTTAAAATGAATATTTCACAGGGCATGAAGCCTCGTCTCAGATGTACCCACCTGTGTTTGCGTAAGGCCCAGTGAGGCTGCCAGCTCTGCCCGTTCTGGCAAAGCCAAATACTGCGTCTTTTGAAACCTCCGTTGAAGTGCAGCCAGTTGGAAGCTGGAATAAATGGTCCGAGGTTTCCTGACCTTCTTTGGTTTTCCATTAACCATCCGGATTTCTGGCTCGCTCTCCTCTTTCTCTGGGGGACATACAAATGCAGTTGACGTTATGCATGGAGGCTTGTGCAGTTTTTCACTCCCTTGGATTTTTTTACGCACATTTGCACTGCCATAAGTGGCGCTGCAAATTTGCGTAGCCCAATAATTAGTCGACTGAGTTGAATAAAAGTGTGTTAACAGGGAATATAGCCAACAATTGTTTATTATTTACACTTATTTTAAGTCCAGTTAAGCCAAATAATTAGTCTGACAGGTGTAAAAATGTTTTAAATAATTAATTCAGCTTGCACCCAAAGTTGTAAAAATAATTAAAAGACCTTGCTTACCTGTATCAGCTGGAGTAGGAGAAGAATTTGACCCGTAAGAGCTGTATGCACCATAAGAAGAGTTGAAACCAAGGTCGTATGACTTTGCGTTATATGGCAACGAGCTAGTGGCGCTGCCGTGGAACTGGTAAGAACCGAGTTGGCTGAAGGGAGACCCAGCGCAGTGACCCGGCTGCTGGCCGTTGTAATAGCTGCTATCTGTCGCAGTTGAAACCGGCAGAGTCGGGGACTCCTGCGATTTGTGCAAGCTGTGGTAATTATTTGAGGTAATTTGGTTCGAATGCATATCAGTATTTAGGTTTTCAAAAACCCCAGTCATCTTCAGAGTTGAATCGAAGCAGTCTGGGAACCTATGCGTAAAAGTCGCAAAACTGCGAGGAAGCAAGACAAAAACACGAATTGAATCTTGGACCTTGTTTGTAAATCAAAACGTATCCCCCGTGTAAAGCGTGGCAAAATCAGCAGAAGGTGTGTGTCTCTCACAGTGGCCTGTGATTAGCCTATCTGCTACGGTTGGCGATGGGAGCGCATTTATGTGAGAGCGAGAGGGAGAACTACTGTGTTTGAGGCGACCAATGGGTAAGGACCGTACCACTGACTACTCCCCACTGCGTCCACCCTCCATTATTTGCTCAGGTCTGTCTCGATTGTCTACCAACAGTTTTCCATCATAGGCAAAGAATCATGAAAATGTTTTTTTTCACCTAACTTACAGTAAATAGGCAATACAACTGTTAGCATTTCTTTCTTTTATTTTTTATTTTAAGACAAAAAGCGTATTAGAAAATCGACATCAAATTCATGCACTAAATTAGTTATAAGTGCTTTATTCATTTGGATTTTATGGTTGCTAAAATTTCAAAAGACCGTAGTACTTTTAATATTTTATTCAAAAAAACTTTAAATGAATTAGCACTAAGTCATTTGATTAGAAATAAACGCGCCACACATGTGCAAGCAGAGCTGACCAAACACGGATCTAAAAGGGTTGATAAAAAAAAAAAAACAACCGTTGTCTGCGATGATGAAGACAACCAGAATATTGCAGCGCCCCCATGTGTTGGGAAATTTATTTATGTATGCCCTTACCTGTTTACTTGTGACATTTGAAACGACTTGAATCTAACTCACCTTATAGCCGCGAGAACAGGCAGCTTCCTGTTGACATGGAGGACTTAATGTTTGCTGCTTGCTGTAATATATCTTTTGATGAAGTTCAGGTGAAAATGGAGTTGACTTGTGGAGCAATTGTACAAGTGATTGTGGCAAACGCCATAAGATGGCAGCATAGTTCATTTTATTACCAACTGATTTGATTATTTCTAAATTAAATGTGTGTTTGAAAATAGGGCTGAGCATAATCAAAAACTCCATATAATATCAAGGTTGATTTATTCTAAATGGATAATTAGACTACCTGGCCAAATAGAAAAGTTACAACCAAAAGAAAGGACACAAACTAATACTGTTAGACTGCCTTTGGCTTTGCATATCACTCCACGCCCCGTGGCAAGCTTATGCAGTGTCACAGGATTTATTTCTATTCTGTGTTGCATTAATTTTTCTCCAGGAAAATAATTTTGATGATGGGATAATCTGATCACTATGCATAACGTTTATCAGGAAATCTCAAATATTCTCGATGGGATTAAGGTCTGGACTCTGTGGTGGCCAATCTATGTGTGAAAATGACGTCTCAGGCTCCCTGAACCAGTCTTTCACAATTTGAACCCGATGAATCTGCAGCATCCCTAGATCTTGTTCTGCCTCCACAGGCTTTAAGGCAGTAGGTATGAGGGCTGTATCACATCATCTGCCTCTTACCCTGATGCACAGCGCCAATCACATTGGCTCAGTGAAAATCTGACAGCATGATCTTCTTCCATTACTCCAGAGTTTAATCTTCATGCTCCTAAGCAAACTAAAGCCATTTTCTCCAGTTATGATCACTGTGTAGTGGTTTTCTTATGGCTATACACTCTGTCACAATCCAACACCAGTAAAGATTTCATTTTTCATGCATCTAGTCTGATTCACTCAGTTCTTTCCATGTCATGTAGCAACTATAGTTATCACATTTATTCTGCCCGGTTGAGCTTGTCACTGCTCTAACCCTGAGCTTCAGTCGTTTGGAGGATTCTTTCAGCCCATTGTTTCCCTGAAATGCAAGCAGTGCACGCCTACGTTCGACCAATGGAGCTTCATGTCACTGCTCATTAGTGGAAGAAAGTCTCTGCATCCAGCAGCCAGAGCCACAAGAGCAACAACTCTCCAGGCACAATCACATAGAAACTGAAAAAGATCCTCTCCTTGTAGTTTTAATTGAAGCAATGAGGGTCATATGAGCACTTATCTTTGTTGCAAAGTTTTTTTTAATGTTTGTTTAAAACTATTTATTCATATTTATTATTAACGTAACCAATGTCATGCTTTCGAAATAAAAACAGCTTTAAAACCAGTTAAAGTAAGAAAGATATAGTTTTTTTTTAACTTGTTTTGTCCAGCATAAAGGCAGGCAGAATGAGGATCTGTCTGATATATCATGCTGAGCACATTTATTCTGTCAAGAGGAACTATATGTATATACTTGTATATACATTTCTTCTTGACAATCTGTATTTTTTATTTATTTGATTTACATCTTATTTGACAGAGTTTCCATGTATTGCTGAACACAACCGGAGGGGACGGAAAAAAGGATAAGAAAACAAGAGAAAAGGAAAGAGAACACAAACATAACATAAAGAAGAGACGGAATCACACCACAAAGAAAAAAACGCAATGTAACTACCCATACTTTGCCATTCGTCAAACCTGTACAGAAATGAAGGGAAAAAAAGGATCTCATGAGCTCCCGCAGAGGAAACGAATAGGAATACGGAAGAATGTCTGTTACTAAAAAATCTAGATTAGATTATTTAGATTAGACTAGATATCTTTTGAGCAGTGTTCTCCCACTAATTGTAATAAATATGTAGCCTACATTCATCAAATAGGCCCCGTGATGTACTAGTGACCTGTCCAGGGTGTCCCTGCCTTTCGCCTGCTAATTGCTGGGATAGATTCCAGCCTCCCGTGACCCAGAATTGGATTAGGTGATATAGAAAATGGAAGGATGGATATTTACCAAATAGAGTTGTGAAAATTATACCATCAATCCAATGATAAATCAGATGAAATTAGCACCTTAGTATATTTTAGCACATTAATGTATGAACTACTAAATTGTTACTCATCCCATTTTTTTAATGTATATGAGAGAATTTCATTTTGGACATGGAGGTGCCTTGTCTCAGTGGTAAACAGAATGCACCAAAAACTACTTTATTCTTCTTATATATTAAGATTCTGACAGATTTCCAGCTTCACATTTCGAGATTGGCTGCAAGATGATCAACTTGATATATCGCACAATTAATTACTTAATTAAAGCAAAAATTAATGTAGGGTTATAATCTTGGTGGTTGTGACTTAAACAGTTAGAGAACCACTGTTTTAAAGATGGCAGTTTACGGTATAGAAGAATTTCACACGCTAGTTTGCAATCAGCATCTGGTTTTCCTGTTCCAGCAGCAACTGTAATGATTTCATGACTGGGCAACTTAGCTGACCTGCCAAGTCATGGAAACATAGGACATTTTTCTGCTCACTTTTTGCCATCATCAAAGTGAATGATTTTTGTTGTGATCTTGGCCATGCAAGTAACTTGATTCAAATGTGGCAGAGCAGCTGGTATAGTGGATGTTTGGTGGCATAGAAATAATGCAAAATGACTGCTCACTGATGTAAGCATTATCGAAAATGTAAGCAATTTCCCTTTGTCCTGGAGCTTTTCGTGACCAGTACATTAATAATACAGCAGTACATGTAACAATATTAATCCATCTATCCATCCATTTTCTTAACTGCTTCATCCAGTTCAGGGTTGCAGGTAGCTGGAGCCTCCCAGCAGTCATAGTTCACCAGTCCAACACAGGGCAAAAAAAAAAAAAAATATTACAAATAAGCTACATGGTTAACATTTAAAAAGGAAATGTTATTTTTAAAAAACTTAACTGCTTTATTAATTTAGTCTGACATCATCTAAAAAACTACAAGATGTTGGGACTGAAGCTTAAATTGGCATCTTCTGAAAGGAAAAACATGTGTTTGATAGGGAAAAAGCTAAATAAAATAAAAACTACAATAAAAATACAGCCAATCCTGACAGTTGTTTTGAGGTATCTTTGGTCTGAAAATATCTTATCATAGCCATCTGTGCAGACTTTCAGGGAATTTCACAAACTGTTTATTTAGTCTTCATGTTGTTATCTTATTTTAGTGTACCACAGTAAGAATAAAACCACTTTTTTCTTGTGAATTTTGCTTTGCTGTTATCAGCAAATTCTCATCAGCAGTTGCATCGTTTGCTTAGCTTAAGAACAGCATAGTATTATAATTCTGCCCACTGTTTTTGTTTTAATAAATTACATTCTAGTTAGGAAAACTTTCATTTTTTCTGTCCCACTCAGAATTGGACATTCTGATATCTGTTTGTAATTAACTATTTGCAATCCATTTGCTGTTAAACCAACAAGTTTGGTTTAACAAATATTATTATTATTTATTGGCTCTCACATCAGTGCACAGTAGAAAACCTGAAAGGTTGAAATAAGTCCAAAGTCATGTTTATTACACTGCAGAAAATGATATAATTTAGTTAGTTAATCCTGGTCAGGTTTTGTTGAACATTGCAGGTTAACTGAAGTTGGCATTAAGCAGACTCTGCACACTCCACAAGTGTTTCGCTTCACACAGGTTTTCAGTATGAGCACAATGTTTGTTCTTGTTCTGTGTGAAGGGAGTAGATCTGCATTGCTTCAGGAAAGGTGTCCTCTGTTTATCTTTTTTGTTGTTGTTTTTGTATAAAAGAGATTCTTAAATATAAGATCCATGTTTTGGTTGTGTTTGTATCTGGCACCTGATGGAAAGTTTCTTGCTCTTTTTATATTTATTTGTGCTACTTTGTTGGAATCTATCCTAGTCTACTCTTCTACAGTCAGTCAACAGGGAGGTTGTCCCTGAATTGGATGAAGCGGTATGGAAAGACATGGATGAACAAGACATGAAATCCTCTAAAATCCATCTTATAATTTTAGTAAATATACCAGAGTAAAAAACTTAACGCTTAAAATTGATATTAATCATATTTATTGATGGAATTAACCAATGACACATTTAACAAATTATTTCACTATTTAATATTCACTATTTAAAATTTGGACTCTTATTCCTCCAAAGTCCAGAGCACCCAGTCTTTCACTTAATAAGTGAAAGTGGGAAAAAAAAATGGATGGATGAAATATACTGTAGACATTATAATTTAGGATATTTATATCCCAGAATATGGAGTTTCGGGCATATAATGGTTTCGCCTGACTGCTGCCACGTCCACCGCTGGATATCTTTCATGTGAACGTGATAACTTAAACAATTTTTTACAGTTAGATTTTGATACTCAGTATACCTGTTTACATCCCCAAGGGGACAACCCGGGTCAGGCTTCCTGATTTTGGGATTTATGGTTTCCCCAAAAAAATCTGATTTTTGACTATATCTGTAACTATTTACTGGTACAACAGGGGTGCTCACACTTTTTCAGCATGCGAGCTACTTATAACGTGACTAAGCTAAGAAGATCTACCTCTTATTGTTGATGCGAATAGGAGGAGGGTTTTTTTTGCCTCTTTATATTCTCTGATTTTGCAGATGCGATGGTATTTTTCACTGCCGTCTATCAGTTTTTTTAAATCTGGCAACGCAGTGTGTTAGCGCAGCGCTGTTTCTGGATGATTAACTTAAATATACTTTTTTTGTGTGTCATGAGATCGACTGGTACAAATAAAAGTACAAATAAAAGGTCATGATGTCAGGATGCATCTTGTCCTGACGTCATACCGGGTCGGTTCAAAGTTTCGACACCAGGTGGAGCTTTGTGACTGAACATGTTGAGTTTTATATTATTGTATTGTGTCTATTTGAGGATTGGTGAAGGGCATAGATCTTGCTTGATATATTTCACATATGAATCTTTATGGGCACATTCTGCACCATTGCATGCTTGCAGTTTTAGAATAAAAATGGGATAAATTACTGAAATAAAAGTTGCTTTTGTCATAGGTAATGTGATAATTTAGCAAAGTGCATATTAAATAACCTTATTTTATTAATTAGGCATTCAAATATGACAGATATAACAAAAATAGCCTAAGTGGTTTCAACTCATCTTATGATTTAAGAAAAAAGTTTATCCAGAAGTACTCAATGAGTAAAATGTGCTCCCCAGGTATGGGGAAATGGACGTTATAAGTAATATACTATGGGTTCTTTGCATTTCCTTTTGTGAAATACACCAAGTTCCTACTTCAGCTTGGCGATTTGGCTGTCCATAGATTCTCTTACAAGACTTCCCGCTGGGACGTTTGGAGAAGTCAGTTCATCACCTTGGCAACTCTCTCTTTTACTCAAAATACATTACAGTAGGGTTTTCAGCCTTGGCTTGAAAAAAAATGCTCTAACTAAAGCAACAGCAAGAGGGTTCCCTTATCCATTGTTTCCAAATGGTTTAATAGTCAGATTGCAGAGTCAGCAAATAAAAACGTCTGAATCTCATGCGCTTCTTACGAACATGGAAATGATCAGCCGAGTGTTTCTTGACCTCTTTGTTCCAAAGGTTGAGCATGTTTGGCTCCGGACAGGAATGGAGTAAGTTGGAAAAGCTTCAGCCGGGTGTTCATGACTGAGCATGTGTTTCCTTGCAATTAGTCATGGCAGTTTTTCCCCTTTAAAGAGACTATTTTTAACAACAAAGGCCATAATGACAAGCACAGGCAGACAATAACAACTGGAAGGAAGTGTAACAGATCATAACAGACGTAAGGTTAATTTTCAATGCTTCTTATGAGGATGATCTGTGCAAACTGTTAAATATGCTGACCTCCAATCATTACTTATGATATAAGACAGAGTCATCCAGAATTAATGCTAAAAAACAACCTCTTTATCTGCTCATTTTATTTGGAATTTGATGATTGTCGTGAGGTTGTAAAATGTTTTTAGTTCATATGGAAAAGGATTAAAACCTTTTACACACTTATTACAACATAGTCTTCTCTTCAGGAGAACTTCAACATGAAATTTGTGGCTCCAAAAACAGTACTTGCTGCATGATTACATGATTGGCATAATTATAATAACCCCAGAGGGCAGGAATTTGCACTACACCGGAAATGATTTCTCATTTTGCAGGGATAACAAAGGAATCTCCAGAATTCCCTGTGTCATCTGCACAGCCCAGTCAGAGAAAGAATTCAGAGAGGTCTGCGAGGTCCCGCTCCCTTCATTGTTGATTCAGTAGCATACCCCCACCCAGGAACTGGCTCTTTGTGCAAGAAGAGCAGATTTACTGAGGATGGCCTCATTACAAAGGACTACAACACTGTCACAACAGGACCAGGATCAGCTACTGGGTTAACGTGGAGCTTTACAGGGCCACTGATGCAGACACAACTTCTGTTATCACTCAGCTTTCTGGCACCTTTGCTGCCAAACAGTTCAAGACCTTTCCTTCCTATCTGGGCATGGAGTCACAACTACGACTGTTTTAGTGGGAAGCGGTTTAAACACATGTCTGAAGGACAGAGTTATTTGTTTGGATTTTCACACATATTTAAAATAAAGTCCCAGAAAACTCAAGGTTAGTTTCAGAT
Organism: Pseudomugil tenellus; assembly: GCA_037177515.1. Lineage (NCBI taxonomy): Eukaryota > Metazoa > Chordata > Actinopteri > Atheriniformes > Pseudomugilidae > Pseudomugil > Pseudomugil tenellus. The sequence goes on along the minus strand of JBAMHX010000014.1, from coordinate 14,531,890 downwards.
GTCTACTCTTATAAGTCATACATGACTTTTCTGCTTGCTGTTAAGTTTATTTGGATGACATTTGGAGATATTTATTTAGCTTTACTGTAATTTTGCTATAGTTTATTTAATACTTTTTAAAACTATTCATCTTTTTCATGTTTGTTATGTATTTATAATATCTTATTGCATTCTCTGTACTGTGCATCGTCTGGCTGCTGAAAAATGCTAAATTTATTAAATATTTGGTTTCCATTACACAACTGTGCTCCAGTTCAGTTGTTTACTTCCTTCTTACTTCTCAAGCAAAAATGAGCTGCTACCTTATCTTAATAAATAAGGTATATATA
>JBAMHX010000014.1:14508587-14519796 GCA_037177515.1 Pseudomugil tenellus | reverse complement strand
AAAATCTGAAGCCTTATTTGGTCACGAAACCTGAAAAAGATCATTTTGGTATTTTTACCATTTAACTCAAAATAATTGTTGTATAATCTTCTGCTTTCTGGTATTCCCCACTCGGCAGGAAATCAGTATAATAGGGCGTACAACAGGGTTTTGATGTTTCTTCTATTACACGATGCAAAATGTCTCAGAAACGGTATGTTTCAAATATAATACCTTTGGATTTATAAGGTTAAATGTCAAATTTTACAAGTTATTACGGTTATTATTTTATATAATACAACATGTCGCCTGGATATGTAGCAATTTCACAAAAGTGGAGGAGACAGTTGGATCATAGAGGAAGTGTCTGTTCATTTTCAAACTTTCTGGACCTTCCAGATAGTTCTGTACAACAAACCATCACCAGGTCAGAAGTTTTTATGGTCATGTATAAATGTTCACACTCTACCTTATACACACATTTGGCATCGTTGACATCTAGTTTGTTATTTGCTGGGCAGCACAATGTCAGACCAGCATCTGTGATGTTTTACTGATTACGCTGTGTTTTAGTCTCAGATTGCAGATGCACTCTCTATACCTACAATACTTGCATACACCGGTTGACTGCACAAGGAAATAACTTCACGCAGTTTAACTTCGCTTTCACTTTTATTTTTAAGGTTTAATTAGATTTTAGTGACTCTTAGTTGAAACATGTCAGCAACTATTTCTGCAACAGATCAAAAGCTGAAATACCTGCCCGGTGTCATGGTATATTTGTATGTCTTTGTTCTGACACAGACCAGTAATGTTAGTTGAGGATCTTGGTGGAAGAGTGTGTGACCTAATCAAGACTCTTCCTCTGATTGAAAAGCAGCATCCTCCAATTAGTCCAAATCTGATTTAATTGTGACACACTATTTCATATCAAGATGAGACAGTGTGTTAATCTTTAGAGTTATTTTTGTCTTCAGAAGCATTAAGACACAATAAGACATAAGAATTTGTGTTCACAAATATCAATCGATGAGGTTTCTTCGTGACTTTTTTTACATTTTGCTGTGAGATTGTTTTGCAGATACTAAAAGTCTGTCTTTTCAAGAAAAAAAACTACACCAAAATTCATTTAAAGATTCAGAATTAAAGTTCGTGTTGTAAGATTTTTAGTCTCACTAGATCATTTGTTGTTCTTTCAACATAACATGTTAATTTATTGTGATATTTAATACCGTGATTCAATAATTTGTTCATGTGGTTTAATACATTTATGGTTTTGGCAAATAAATGTTTAATAATCATGATAAGAGCAAAATAATTATTTCTTTGACCTTATTGGTACTAAGAACATCTATAATTGTATCATCCCTAATGACAAAATTGCCATATTTTATTGGATAGAAACACTAGAAGAAGCATAATCTTAACAAATTCTGCAGATTTTTTAGCTAGCTGTAGTTTGGTCCTCCTTCTCTTAGTCATGTTTGTTGTGTCTTTGTGCATGACAATAGCTCACTTAAACTACTTGAAAACATCAAACGCTGAATATTCTGGACTGAGACATATCTGTGACCCTCATATGTCTTTAAAACATTTATGTTTTAAAGACCAATTTCTTCTCAGATTTGTTTACTATGCAACATTTAAACAGGTTTAAACTACTGTTTACATTTGGCTGTTTTTATAGTCTCAGATGCATTAGGAAAGGCAAGATTAATACCTTTTTTTTCCTCTTATTCAGAATTCTCGGTCCTGAGAAGCTAAACTTTGTAAATCTTACAGTAAAAAAAAAAAACATACACATTGGTGATAATCACAAAAAATTCCAACCTTACCATTACCTGTGCTGTGCAGTGTTGAAGCAGAGCCACTTTGCCCTGTAATATAAACTCATTTTGGTTAAAAACAGCTAAAAACTCACCGTTTTTTTTTCTTCTGTACTTACTGTATGACACAATCTGGAAGTTTTATTGCAAAGTGTTGTCCTGGAATGTAAGTGTGAAATGTCTGTGTTGCTCTTCAGTGAGTTTTCAGATTTAATATATTTTGTAGTTTTTTTGTCTGTGTAATAAACTTGTCAAATACATGCTTGCCTGTTTGTGGCCTTTTGGATTTGGTTCGTGATGACAGAAGGCGCTGTAAGTGATGGAAACCTGAAGTTTATCGATGTGCAGAGATCAAAGACCTTCTTTATCTCTTTCCTACATGTGTAATTACATTAGTATTGTATGTCTTATGTTTTGTTATTTTTTTTTGTTTGCCTTTTTTGGCTCTTTGTCATATTTTCATAGATGCTTTCATTAATACACATTTCAAAACTTAACTTTGCTTTCCTTAATTCATGTACATTTCTGAAATTTGAGAGTCTGTTAACAGAAAGGTTTGGCATGTCTGTTAGAAAGCCCCTAATTTTCTGCTTGACCAGCCACATTTCCAATGCTGACTCAGCTTTGCAGTATTACAGCACCATAGACTGTAGTACAGCACACATTAAACTCCTGGTCAGAGGTCTATATGTGAAATGGAGGCTCATTTTTAAGACCCCAGTTTGTATTGGCATGTCACTGGGCTTTGTTTGAGGAGAGGTTTTACAGTTTGGTCTTCAGTCTTAAATCCAACCTCCTCTGGAGCGTCTTTGTGTAGCTGATGAGGAGTCACCGTGCCGCCCTGCTGAGAAGTAAGAGGGTAACTGAAGCAGCTGTGCAGAAGAGAAAGGGGTGGAGAGGATTTCCTCTCTCTCCTGAAAAAAATCCTTCATTGTGTACTTTTTGCTTTTGGTGTTTGCTGTTGATTCTCACTTTATCTTGTTAGTGGTCATGGTTTGATCATTGCTTTGGTACTCTCATCGTAAACAGATCTGTCTGATAGTCTAGTGGTAAAGATGAGCTTAGAAATTACTCAAAATGCTAAGATGTTGGTTGTCATTGGCCAAAATTCTTCCAGACATAAATGTTGCAATCTGTAAGTGGATCCAGTGGTGTCAGGTCCAGCGGTGACTGCACTTTAACTGCTTAAAAGTTGTGTGCATGTGTACATCTACATGAGAGAAAAACAGACCTGGGTGATATAAATAGCCTGAAACTCTGCTGCCAAGAGTGAATAGTTATTACTTTTTTATATAGAGCATGTTGTTGATACAGTATGAGCTGGAACTGGGTTGTAGCATCAGAAATACCTTATAGAGTAGGATTGTTAGGATGTACCAGTATGATTTATCTCAAGGTGAATATTCAGTTATGAAGTTTTGCCTGTTCATGGCAACTTTTGCAATATTCAAATTCTATTACTAAACAATCTTTTTTATCTAGTACCCAAATACATAAGATATACTGATGCACAGCAGAGCTTTTTTTATTTTATTTTAGTACTTTATTGTTCTTATTATTTTGTTATTGTTTCTGATTTCCCTTTGCACTTTTTTATATTTTATACTCTACATTTTATTTACTACATTTTTCCTAGATCGTGTGTTCACCACTTTGTGTCAACTGTGTTGAAGATATGTTATCATAACACCTTGTCTGACTACATCCAGGCATTTATTTGTCAGTTTGTTTTTGCACTTCTTTGTGCAAGTTATGGCTTTCAACAAAGACCCTTTGCTGGAAGTAGACTGGGATGTTGTGATTAAGTGGTAAGTATATAAAACAGGATGTCACTATTGTTCTTAGTTTTTGTAGATCACTGCAATTGTTGTCTGTGTGACTTAACATTGAGACAAATAGGTGTGAGGTTTTCTGGATTTCCTTTACTTTAACAATAGGATGTGGAAACGATGAATAGTAACTCTTCTGCCAGAAGTCAACACATTATCAGGATCCAGAAGACATTTTGCACTGTGGATTTGACTTTTCTTCACAGTCAGTCTGGATTGTTTTACATGTGTGCACTAAGCTGCTTCTCTGGTGTTTGTTAAAAGATAGAAAATATCGGAACTCAAACAGCAGAGCTTGTCAGGGTGAAAACTAATTCCAGAAATGTTTGTTTACTCTGCAACAACTTTAAATGATGCTTTTTTTTCTTTTAAATGTCCTCAGGCTGTTGATCGGTGCCCCCAAAGCCAGAGCTTTAAAGGGACAAAAATCCAACATCACAGGAGGTCTTTATAAATGTGACCTTACCCAATCCAGTCACTGTCAGCGGGTAGAGTTTGATAATGACGGTGAGAACTCAGTCAATCTATCTAGTGATCGATCTGAAAAGATAAAGTTCAGTTTTTAAATTTTTGTCTTGTGTTGCTACATTTCCAAAGAGGACACCAGTTCTGAGAAAAAAGAAAACCAGTGGATGGGGGTGACTGTGCAGAGTCAGGGACCTGGGGGAAAGATTGTGGTGAGTCCAGGTTTGGTATGGTCGCTCTTTTTGTCTCTTTCTCGTAAATTCAGAACTTGAACACAGGTGCATTTTGTCATTTCAGACGTGTGCTCATCGGTATCAGAAGCTTTTCGGTGTGAACACTGCCCAGGAGTCCCATGACATCATTGGACGTTGCTATGTCTTAAGCCAGAATTTGTCAATTACCTCGTCTTCTGATGAAGATGGCGGAAACTGGAAAATGTGTGAAGGCAGAACAAGAGGCCATGAATCGTTCGGATGCTGCCAGCAGGGTCTGGCGGCCACCTTCACCAAAGATTACCATTATGTGGTGTTTGGAGCACCAGGAGGCTATAACTGGAAAGGTCACTTATCTTGTATAATAAAGCCAAACTACACATCTACCTCTGCAATCAAGTATTACATTCTGTACAGACGCTGAAGGTTAACAACTTCTTCTTATTTATATCAACATGTACTGTTTTGCTCTCTCAGGCCTTGTGCGAGTGGAGCAAAAGAATTCCACTTTGCTGGAAATGGGCGAGTATGATGATGGCCCGTATGAGACTGAAGATTCAAACTCTAAGTTTCAACGTGTTTCTGCCCACAGCTATCTTGGTAAGCCGCCTGCCCACAGACGAAATGTCTTAGCATATGCTTCTTCCTATTTATACGCTATTAAATGTCCACATTTGTTCATTGTGAGGGGTCTTGATACCAGCCAGTTCTTCAATCTGTTGGTGGTACATGCTATATAAGTGCTAAAATCTACATGATTGCTCCACTTCTTCCTTTAATTAAGCTCTCAGCTGCCTTATGCATCCACCTAGCAGATCTTTGCTGGTGGCCAATTTCCAGATTTGTATTGCATCCTTGATAGTGGACACTTACTATCTTTCTCTATCACTCTGTTTTCAGTTTTGCTTTATTTGTTTAATCTTGGCATATTTTATATCACAGAATTGTACTGTTGTCTGTTTCAATACTGTTGAAATCAGAATCCAAGAAGTAAGATCAAATTTCATCAAGCTAAAACAAAGTAAAACATTTTTTTGGAAAACTGTTGGAAATCAGGGTTGTAGAAAAAACAGATTTCAATCTAAACATACTTAGAAAATCTATGGCTGTGTCTGAATGTGCACCCTACATAGTGCCCTATATAGTGATCAAGCCATTTGTAGGGGTGTCCAAATGTACATTAGGAAAAAAGTAGTACACTCAAAATTACTCACATTACATCTTGAAATGTAGTGGGCATCAATGCTCACTAGACGGGTCAATATTGACCAATATGCATTGAGGGCAGGAGATTATAATGGCAGAAATAATACAAACATCAGAAACGTTTAACAAAAAAACTAGAAAGCATATTTTTTTATCCCTTTTCTACTGAATCAATATGATACAAAGCAAGAATAAAATGGAATATAAGTAAACATTTTCACTGAAAATTAGATTGAATTTGCAACGTCACCTTCAAGTCTGTTGTGGTTGCCATTGTTACAGCTGGTTGTCACGTGATGTGCGACAGGGAGAAAGTGAGCTTCGTGTCTGAATCTCCAGCAGATTGAGGGAACTATATAGCGTGCTGTGTAATGTAGCCCTATGTAGTGAATGAGATATTAGGGCATAGGGTGCACATTTGGACACAGCTCATGTGACAAATGTATTAACAGTTCATGTGATAAAAGAACTTTTATTTTAGTTTTGTTGGAAAATATTTACTATCTAGCTAATATCTGAGGTTACCAGTGGCCACTCACACTATCACTTGGTCAATAATTAGTTACCATGTCAGTGAGCTCAGAGAAAAAAGAAGAAAAAACAGACATCATTCTTGAATGTAAACATATTCTTTTTTTATATCCAACATTACTTTAGGATTCTCTCTTGAAACTGGATACCGCATCATTAGTGGTGGTATCCTGACTGTTGTTGCCGGAGCACCAAGAGCCAACCACAAAGGTTCTGTGGTCCTGCTGAAAATGAACAAAACCTCTTCCATGCTCTGGCCCCAACACATTCTGCATGGGCCAGGACTGGCATCCTGCTTTGGATATGACGTAGCTGTGGCTGATCTGAACGGTGACGGGTAGGGGACATTTATCACAGATCAGGTTTCAGCATTGTTTATATAAATCACAAGAATGAAAGATGCGAAGGTTCTCATTCACCCAGGTCTGATAAATATATGAATATCTATAAGTTCAACATTTTACTAGTGACAATATTTTTTTTTGTTTGTTTAAACAATATGGATCAATATTAATCATCAATGTTTAAGGTGGCAAGACATAGTTGTGGGAGCTCCTCAGTTCTACATGAAGGACAGAGACATTGGAGGAGCTGTTTATGTCTACATCAACAATGCAGGAAAGTGGGAAAAAGTCAGTCCCGTCCGTCTAAATGGGACCAAAGACTCCATGTTTGGACTGGCAGTGGAAAACATAGGGGACATTAATACAGACTCATATCAAGGTAGTTGCTTTTGTACTCCAATAATAAAAAAAAAACCTCATCTTATAACTGTTCCGGTGACATTGATTGTCTACTTGTGCAGATATCGCAGTTGGAGCTCCGTACGATGATGGCGGAGCAGGAAGAGTCTACATTTATCATGGCTCAGCAGAAGGGATCAAAACCAAACATGCTCAGGTTTGTTCTGTGTTATCAGTTGTTTACAAGGCTTTTCACTCATGAGAGAAGTTGGGCATGATAAGAAATTCTTCAGTCGAAATGATCCAATAAGTCCCTGCTTACAACCTGCTCAGTAGCCAGGCAAAGCCAGTAATAAGATAGGTAATATTTTATAAAAATTAGCAGAACTACAGAGAAAGATATAGAAGCAAATTAATGGTAGTAGAATAAACATTAAATTTATGAGGAGAACACAAAATGGCTAGTTAGGTTAAAAAACACATCTGAGACAGTAGCTCCTGATGTTACCAGTTAACTTCGAGCTGATATAAATCTTTTGCAGCTTAGTTTGACAGATTTCTCCTTTATTGCAGGTCCTTTCAGGAAAACCACAAAACATTCAGTTCTTTGGATATTCTCTGGCAGGAAATATGGATCTGGACGGCAACTCTCATCCAGACCTGGCTGTAGGCTCTTTGATGGATGCGGTTTTAATTTACAGGTAACAATAAATTATACAGTAGAGTTTCAATTATTTGAACCCTAATGATATTTATGAAAATTTAATTTAACATTTTCTCCTTTAGGACAAGACCGGTCATTAGAATTAGTTCAAGTATCAAAGCATCTATAAAGGAAATCTACCTTGCAGTTAAAACCTGTGATAACACTATTTGGTATGTGTTGTGGTTTTATTAACTCTATTAACAGCCTTCACAGTTCCAGTTTTCTGTATGTCATTTTTTTCTCTCTCTCTCCATAGCTTCAATGTGACAGTCTGCTTCAGCTACGAAGCAGTCCATGTGTCTTACAACACACCGCTAAGTACATAATAAAAGATTAGTTGTAAAGATGTTTGAACATTTAGTTGCTGTTATAAACATGTCTTAATTTCACACCCCAGGTATCAGCTATTTAGTCGAGGCAGATGGAGAACACAGGAAAGAAGGTCTGACTTCAAGAGTGACGTTCCTGAGCAAATCCAACATAGAATTGGACTACCAGTTTAAAGGCACTTTAACCCTCCCAAACCAAAACCAGAGAAGGTGTGACATTATAAAAGTCAGACTTAAGGTATATGAATTCTTTCACATGCACTCATTAGTGTGAGGAAATTGCTTTTGCTGCTGTTTGAATGTTCTACAGGAATGTATTTGTACAAAACAACCCAGTGGGTAAAGGAGAATTAAAAAGTTATAGTAGCTTTTAACTGCGTCTATCTGGTGTCATATCTAGTGAACTGGTTCGTGTGATTTTGCAGGACAACATTAAGGACAAGATGCGCAGCATTCCCATTAAGGTGTCTGCAGAAATGACGGAACCAAAACGACAGACAACCAAAAACGGCCTCCCTCAGCTAGCGTCCATCTTAGATATGAATCAGCCAAGCAAAAATGCCACTGAGGTAAACAGAATATTTTGTTTTTATAAACTCACATGCACATTTGATCTTTTTGATAACACATTTTTATATGTTTTTGCTATAGATCAACTTCATAAAGGAGGGATGTAGCAAAGATAATGTTTGTCGGAGCAACCTGAAGATGACACACAGTTTATATTACAGACAAAAGAGCCACGATACTTTTTCCCCAATACAAAGGTAAAAAAAAAAGTTATCAATACTTTATTACTTCAAGTGAATAAAATGAAACATGTGATTATACGTGAATAAAGCGCCACCTGGTGGGGAAACTATAAACTTGATAATTGTGCAATGCAATATAGATCGTCCTCTTGGGGATCTAAACTGGTTTGCCAAGTTTTAAAATCCAATTGTGAAAACTGTTCAAGTTATCACGCTCACATGAGGACATCCGGCGGCGGTGGTTGTGAAGAAACCATTATATCCCCGACACTCCGCGTTTGGGATATAATGATATGGCGACAATCAAATCTATTAGATATGTTCATATTAACACATATATCATATGTTTATTTGTGGAAATTTACCATTTTTAAACTAATTAATCATATTTTTATTGGCCTGCTTAAATGTTTACCTTCCAAACGAACCTATTGGTCTTGTGTCTGTGCAGTCTCAACAACATCTTTGAGTATCGCCTGAATCATGAGCAGAAAGACTTGGCACTGAAGGTGACCGTAAACAACATGAAAGGTGATGACGCTTATGAAGCTAAGCTTGTGGGACGTTTCCCAGAGACACTCTCGTACTCTGGAGTGCGCTCAAGTCCCTCACCAGTAAGTTTTCTGCACAGCTTTTGTACTCTCACAAGCTACTTTTATGCTAATAAATGTTCAGTAATACGGTCAAGTTCTCACAACATGCCATGAAATGAAACGTTAACTCGATGAGGTGTATTTTAGACATTTATTCATTTGCATTTATCATCAGAGGAGCATAAATGTTTAATCTAATGTGGTATTGCTGGCATAAACAATATAAATTTCTAAAAACTCTTCTCTGATATTCACCATGATGAGCACCTACTTCCAAACTTATTACTGACTTTTATTTGGAACATATAATTAATTAAAAATGACACATTTGGATGACAGAGGCAGTAATCTGATGATATAAAACATAATGAACATAGCAGGGTTTGCTCAAAATTAGAGCAGACTTGAGGCCTGTTTATGTCTGTCATGTCTTGCAACATAAACCCTCTAAGGACGTTTGTCTGACGCAATGATTATTTGTTTTAGATAAATGTTTGTCACCATATTAAGAAAAATGCATTTTAATGCCCCCAAGTGTTCAAGTACAGCAGGATCCCAATTTCATGTACCAAGTTTGTTTTTGATAGATGTACAATTTAATCCAGATATATAATTTTGTAATTTTCTTCCAGACAAATACTCTTTTAAAGTGTGATGCCAATTCTAACACCTCTCAAGTAGAGTGTGAGCTGGGAAATCCTTTTAAGCGAGACTCAGAGGTGTGCACTCACCACAATTATGCAAGCTTACTTAGACATTGTGCTGTTGTTATTTTAATGTAAGCTTTTTTTCTCATTTTCCCTGTCTTAAGACTGACTTTTACATCATCCTGAGTACTGAACATATGGCTCTCAACACAACTGACATTGAAATTGATTTGGAGCTCCAAACGTAAGGATTGCTTTCACAGATGACGTGATCAGCCTTGGACCTCAAGAAATAGTCTTTCTTATTTTATATATATATAATCATATTTATTTTAAACATGTGTGTTTTGTGTTCTATTTATAAAATTTTAGCTGAGGTTTTCTCAGACTGAAGTGGTAAATTTCATGATTTAAGAAATAAAACACTGATATTCTAAGAAAGCAAAGTCAAGTCACTAGTAAAAAGAAAGTTTGCCTTCATTTTTCTTTTTTAAAACAGCTTTAGTCTCTGAAAGTCTGTTTTTTATGTTCGGCCTGCTTGCATATCATAATGTGCTTAATTGTCTTTGCGATTTAAATTGATTTATAAATATTTACATTTATTGCAGGACCAGTGAACAAAAGAATATTTCCCATTTGAAGGTTAGGATCAAAGTGATCATTGAAGTGTCCTTGTCAGTCCGCATGTAAGTAAACTGCTGCATATTTTCCTCAGACTTCCTGTTTCACATATACTGTATGTATACGTCACATCAGCACAACTACTTGTAAAGTAGAGATTTCTGCTTCCTTTCATTCAGTGAAGCCAATCCCGACCGCGTCTCTTTTGGAGGTGTCGTAAAGGGTGAAAGTGCAATGAAGACAGAAGGAGACATTGGAAGTTTGATTACCTACACTTTCACTGTGAGTAAAAATTATTTTTATATTAAATTACTGTTGTCCTACAAAGGACATAAAATTGTGATGTTGTATGAAATGGACGGATTTCCTCTTTAGATAAGCAAAACTTGGAAGCCTTTGGATCCTTCTATCAAAGCCTTTTTGAACATTCATTGGCCCAAACTTAACAAAGACAGGAAATGGCTTCTGTACTTGGTGAAAATCAGCTCAAAAGGACAAGAAAATATCCGCTGCTCACCAGAATCTGAGATAAACCCTCTCAAACTCAAACAGGTTGCATTTTACATCCTTTATTTCATATTTAGTACTGGCTCGAAGTTGAGACTGACTCTTAATGCTTTGTTTGTGTTGGATTAATGTATAAAAACTGTGCCATCAGGAGTCCAACGTGTCCCACACACAAACCGAATTAGAGAAAAATGGAGTCAATACAAGCAGCAAAATATCTTTTTCCAAAAATAAAGAAACAGTTTTGGTAAGTTTTAGTGTTGATGCTCACATCCTGAATTTATTTATTTATTTTAATAAATTCTAGCAATCTAGCAGTTTTT
>JBAMHX010000014.1:14453834-14495565 GCA_037177515.1 Pseudomugil tenellus | reverse complement strand
TATGCTTTATAAAGTTTAATTAGATTTTTAGTCAGAGGAAAATGCATGCAGACAAACTCAAACATTTTAATGAATAAATGTGTGAAGGACTCAGTTGAAACACATCCAACAACGTGTGTAATCCTGTTTGTCCCGACAGCCAAAGAGCCAGAAAACCCCGTCACCGTGGTCTATGTTCCATCTCATTTGTATCACATGGTGTTTGAACTGTTTAAGGTGAGAGTTCTCTGTTGGGTCTTTCAGTCGCCCTCATAGTTCCTGCAACTCTGTTTCCTCCTGTTAAACATTTTGTAACTACTGTTGCAGAACGCCATGCGGGCCACCATGGAGTTATACGGGGATTCAATGGAGTATCCGCCTGTCCATGCGCAGATCGCTCTCGGAACTGAGGATCTTACAGTCAAGGTAAATGTTTGCTGCTTTTAGGATGTTCAAGCAGCAAAAGGTCGCGTTGGGAGCTGAGGGATTTTTCTTTTCTTTTTTATTTGCTAAGGATGTGTTCAAACTTTTCTTTGTAAGGTGAGGGATCGTGGTGGTGGCGTTCCACTGCGTAAGATCGAGAGGCTGTTCACCTACACGTATTCCACAGCTCCGCGGCCCAGCATCAGCGGTTCGCCTGCTGTTCCTCTGGTCAGTAACATCGGTCTGAACTCTATCCTCACAGTTTTTAAATAGTTTATTTCTACTTGATTTAAATCTTTTGTCCAATGAGAGGCCACGAGATGCTGTTGCTGCAGTTCTAATTTGCTTAGTCATGGCGCCCTTGACATAACAGTGTACTGTGTAGACCATTGTTCCCAGTGAGTTCACCCCAGCTTCTCTGTCCTGGAAAGTTCTCTGGTGCAGCCCAGTCGGCATGGAAACAACTGTTTGAACAAAATGGAATTAAAGCCACAAGCAGCGATGAAGGCCCTTGCACTTTCAGCCAGAGCATCGACCGCATATCCGAGCAATTTCCATGCTACGCCGTGCTTAGTCTCATCTGCAGACATGCCTGCACTCGTAGGCCCGTGCAGCACGACGTGCACATCACTTCTGCCACGCTCATTGTAGCTCCCCAGTTTCTGTGAAAGCTTTTTTAACAATCAGTTAGGGTTGTAATACTTTTCCATGTAATTGACTCTTTAAAGTGACCAACTTCCTGTCACTGTGGGGGGACGCTATGGCGTAACAAATTCAGGTTGTGTACATGCGAGGCTGGAACTGGATTCAAACATGTTCAGCTCGATGCAGATTGGGTGTTTTAGTAAAAATGTTCATAAATACTGTGGCGAAACAACAAACGTTGAGGATCCACTCTTACTGAACGGCATAGTTTAAGAAAATGTTCAATAAGTTTTAGTTCCACTTGCCTTTAGAGCAGGAGTTAGGGTGTCCTGCTTAATAAAACACCTGATAACATTTGCGTCGCAATAAGCCGTCACACTGCCTTTAGCGTGGAGACTCTCCAGATGTTTCCATCAGTCTTCTACAGTAGCCATAGATAAAGCTTAGTGATAACTGAATGAATCCATCATGTTGCATCGTGTTCTGTTTAATCTGTTGAGTTTAAACATTATATATACGCTTGTGTCGACCCCCCCGCAGGCTGGCTACGGCTACGGACTGCCCATCTCTAGGCTCTATGCTCGATACTTCCAGGGTGACCTGAAGCTGTACTCGCTGGAAGGTTACGGAACGGATGCTGTGATCTACATCCGGGTGAGTGAAGTTTTAAAGCAGCTCTACTGGTGCTTGTTCTGCGGAAAGTCAGGCTGCATCGAGGATTTCTTCGCTTAACTGTGTTGCAGGCGCTGTCCACAGAGTCTATCGAGAGACTTCCAGTGTACAACAAGTCAGCCTGGAAACACTACAAGACCATCCACGAGGCTGACGACTGGTGCGTCCCAAGCAAAGAGCCAAAGGACATGACAACATTTCGTAGTTTCTGAAGCCAAATAACGTGTTTGTGTAGCGAAGGTGCTGTAAATAAGTGCAAAGGTGTGAGTGTGTGTATTTGTGCAATGTTACGATCTATTTATAAAGACAAAGTGAAAAAAGTTTTAGTGTAATAAGATATTAAACACAAATAGTTTTATAAGAAGCCATGAATAGTAATAACAAAAAGAGATGACCAGATCACAAACGCATCGCTGGTACTGGAATTATGAGGCTGGTGTCCATATGATCAGTGCTGTCTGGTGTTTGTGTTTGTGTCGGTGTATTTTGTCCAAATCCGAATATCATGAGTGTAGTTTGAATGTAGTTATTTGACCGTTTAAGAAGGATGAACTAAGTTTCTTTCAGCTCTTGTGGGTCGTAGCTTTCCTACCGGTGGGACGATCCATTAACATGCGTTTGGTTTGATATGCACTCCTGCAGACATTTTCTATTAGGCTGAAAATAAGCTGCCGGCACCTAGATTCTCCCTGCTGCTCTTTTCTTCTTTTAGGTAAAGAGAAAACTATGTAAATTAGCTTTTTATTTTAACAGCTTCAACATATCTGCTATCCTTAAGTTAGATCATCTTGTTTTTCAGGTTTAGTTATAAACAATGTGATCAAATACATTTTAATTTACTGTTTGGGAAAAAAAGACTTTTGCACTTTTTAGCATGTTAGTCGATAAAACTGGATGAACTAGAATCTGTTACAGCTGACGGAAAACAAACACAACCTGCCATTTTATTGTGTCAGTGTTTATTGTTTACTTTATTTGCTAACAAGACTTTAGTCGCCTAAAACTAAGTTTCAGAACTGGTCCTACAGTTGTAGTTGTGACTTAGTGAAAGCTTGGGTTAAATTCTCGTTGTTGCACTTTAAGCACTGAGTGGATCATATTTGATAAACATGTGATCTGACGGGTCATTTTGTGATGGAGCTTTATGCAAATAGAGTTGATGGAGAACAGATGTGCCAGATTTCTGCCCTGTCTGGTTTAACAGCAGCTCAAGCAATTGTACATTTCAGGGCATTAAAACTGGCACGAGTGTTTAAAGGCATATCAAATATATTGCTCTATTGGAAAAAATGCTTAAATAAATTATTTTGAATGATTGTTTCTTCTTAACAGAACATGAACTGAATGTTGCACCATTTAATTCAGGGGTGCCCAAGTCCAGTATACTCGAGCTACCATCCTGCAATGTTTAGATGCATCTGTTCACCAACACAAATGAATCAAACAGCTGAACTCCCATTTTTACATGGCATCCAGCTGTGCAGAGGCCCTTCATTTGTGTTGCATCTAAACCTTTTATGGTGGTAGGTCTGGAACACCAAACTTGGGCACCCCGATCTAATTTCTGTTAATACTGATGTCTGTGTTCAATTTTGAGGTGAGTTTATTTGAGATTAATGCGATGTTTTCATTTAGTAAATAGAGGGGCAGCGATGAGAAACCACAACACAAGAAACATTAGGTGAAAATTAGTTTATTGATGAATGTACCGAGGATTACTTGTCTAATTTGGGGTTCAGTAAATCATTTTCTTGTGCTTCTACATGTCATATTATGTTTAGAACATGGAGTCATGCTTGAAAAGAAAGTAATAAACTTTCCTTTTAGTTTCACATTCATACAAGACGCAGCTTCCAACACACAAAAGTCTTTGTCATACTCTCATCGATCATATAAAAAGGACCAGTGAGGTGCGCATGCTACTGTATTTAATTAGCACATCAGTGTTCATCTGGTCCCTTCCTGTTGCCCTTTTAGCAAGAATCAATGGGCCAGCTATTCTACGTAGAAACATTTAGATAGTATAAAACAATGAAATTTAGGTTAAAAAAAAATTAGCAGGCACATGTATACAACGTATTTATACATTTAAAACATTTTTGCCCATTGAAGATAAAGACAGATATAGTGCTTTTATCCAAACTGTACAGTAATTTCTTGCAAAGAACTGAACGGGGACTCAAATGATTTCAGCAAAAAATATAAAAATGTAAAGCAAAAAAAGGAGTATACATTTTACTTCCATAAGTAAATGTGTGCATAACCTGCAAGAACTAAAATTAATCTGAATACAGACTTCATATCATATCTTCTAGCTTTGTTAGTGGCAATAATGTTAGAAAATTCATTTTGTTCCCATACATAATTTAATATTCTCCTTTTAGTTCAAATGGTTTAAGCTAAAGTTAATGT
Source organism: Pseudomugil tenellus (assembly GCA_037177515.1). Classification (NCBI taxonomy): domain Eukaryota; kingdom Metazoa; phylum Chordata; class Actinopteri; order Atheriniformes; family Pseudomugilidae; genus Pseudomugil; species Pseudomugil tenellus. The sequence continues at coordinate 14,491,434 of JBAMHX010000014.1, read as the reverse complement.
TTTGGAAAAACAAAACGATGAGAAAAGCTGCATGAGGAGGTCCCAGCTAATCAGCAGGTCCAAGGAGACATTGCAAGCTCCTGATATGAACATCAAGAAACCCGGCAGCTGAAATCATGTTTTTCAGAGTTCTGTATGGTGATCATTTTCATGGGATGCTTTAATTGCAAAGATAGAGCTGATACCTCAGCAGACGGAGTCTGTTGTGACCGGCAGTCTCCCGCTGCGTCGGCCATCTTTCTCTTTCTTCTCTCGCTGCTTGTCAAGCTTCTCCTGGGCCTTCCGCATTTCTTTCAGCTTTTTCTTTATTGTTGAACGATGACTTTGATTTGATACGCCAAGTGCCTGAAGTGTAATAAAAGACTGACTTGTTACATCGCAATATATAGCATTGTTTAAGAACACAAATCAAACAAATATATATATATATATATATATATATATATATATATATATATAAAATCACCAATAGGGACAAAAACAACAAAAACCCTCATCTGGCCACAAGGTGGCAGTAGTAGGTTTCTTGTTGTATTTTGCATTAATCTATCATCACTCAGCATTAAACTCCGCATCACACACACTGAACCATTTAATATATCTTGTGTTTTACCTTCAACTTGTCACTGTCCAGGAGCAGCAGCTGCTGACCATCCACTTCCTTAGCTGTGAATTCAGGTATGTATTGGTCCATATTCATACCCATTAACCAGTGACAGACCTGCTGATTGGTCCACTCAGACACTGGCCGGTTCTGCCATTGATATTCTTTTCCTGTGACGGTTGGTTCGTCATCTAAGGTCTAAACAGATAACAAACATTACAAATGCACAGAAACATATATTTAATGTTACCTTAATAACATACTAAATATATGGAACAGAAACGGACTTTTAAATGTGCTGAAATGTATTTTTCTGATATAATGAATCCAGAAAAAAAGCACCTTGTGGTTTTTATGTTGAGTTGTGCTTAAGAATATTTATTTTTTATATGCAGGAAAATAAAGTGCTATGAACAAAACTCCAAAGCTTTGTCCAAAGACGGTCCAAGGATTTGATGAAAATGTACAGACAGTGTGACGCAGACGAACTGCTTTAAAACTACTTTGGCAAATTCGAACCTATTAAAAGGAAAATGTTTCAAAGCCATTTTTACTGGCTAAGCCTAAGTGAAATAACAATGAAGCCAACAATGACACACAAAGGACATGTGGTACAATTTCTGCTTATACACATTCCCCATAGAGAAAACATGCAAACGACAGCAAATTAAAACACCTATAAAATAATGTGCCAGTGTGTTCATGATAACGCACATTAAACAGACTAAATTAAGAAAAATAAAACAGATCATCACCAGTGCAAGCAGAAGCCAAACCGTATATGAACATAAAAAATCCTGAGCGACAAGACTTGGGAAGACTAAAGAAATGAGTTAAACACACAGACATGCTGCTCTTATATTCTCTCTCCATCCGTGATTTAATCTCTGCTATGAAAGGGGGAGGCTCAAAGAGCATGCTTGAGAAAGTCCCCTTTCAGTTGCATCAAGGCGTCCCACACAGCTTTTGTGACAGTGCAACAAGGAGAGCACTCACCTCGCAGGAAGAGAAGATAAAAGTGTGTGAGCGCCCAGACAGATTGGGTTCAGCAACTAACCCAGAGATCTCTGAACTGGGACTGGCAGGTTTAGAATCATCTATGACTGAAAAACTCTGGAACAAGTGGAAACAAGGAGCGCATTTACTAAAGTAACATTACCAAACAACAGTTTTTCTTTTCTACTAGGAGAAGCAGACAAACAGTGTGAGGTTTATGGTCGGTATGGTTCCTTTTGGACTAGAATTACGCTGACAAATCAAATAAATTTAGAAGCAGGCCATGTTAAAGATTACAATCATTGCTCATAATCAGTAACAAGTGAAAAGAAGGAAGAAGTGTACTATGCAGCACTATGTTGTAGCAGATAAAAACTAAGACAAATCCACCACCTAAACTACGTCATCATCGCCTTCTGGACTACAGCAGCTAACAGTGGTAATTCTAATGAAAAAGCACAATCACACAGAATTCAGGTATGAGGTAATGTTTTCACTTAAACACATGCAGCATAAACTTTTTTCCTTTAGGAGTTTAGATTATTTCTTTAACTTGTAATGTCTACAAGCTAAAATGACAAACAGACCAATAAATAGTTGCTTGAGCTTAGTGCAGTTTGATTTTAATTTAATGCTCACATGATGAACAGGTAAAACAAGATGGTTAGGAAACGGATGTGTTGGATTTAAAAACAAACTCTGACAACTTCTAAATAGCAAACTGCATGTGTCCTGGAAACTACAGTCAACATAGGTTTTTATCCCTAAAATAAGCCTGCAGGATGTCTCAGGATCAATAGGAGAAAAAGGAGGCAGAATTAGATGCCAAAACACTACCGCATACCCACTTAAATGAAAAATAAGGGGAATTATTCATAGTTTGTATTAAAGGGGAGAAATTACAAACCAGAACGAGGTTTTGTTAGTAATGATCTACTGTGTCATCTAAAAATAAAGGCGGAACATAAAGGTGTATACTGTACCAAATCTAATGAGCGACTGAATAAAGAAGACCAGGAGAGATTTGTCTGTTTAAAAGAAACATTGTTCAGAAAAAGTCATCAGGAAGGAAAGTGCTGAAAATAAATCACAGCAACAGAACAAAGAACATCGTTTGATAATCCATGGTTCAAAGTTCTGCCCGCGTTTCAAATTCATTTAACTCTGTGGCTGCCAAAGACGTCTTTTGCAGTTTCTGTAAATGCGAAGCCGATTTGACCAGGTGCAGTTAAGAACGTCTCCAAAATCTGCTCTGAGTGCTCTCCGAGCACGCGCCCACCATGTTGTGAAGGCGCATCCCGAAGATGCCCTGACACATCAACATTATGCGGGTCCTAAAGATGAACCAAAACGCTGTATAACGCTGGCAGTACGGTGATTTGGACTACAGCACTGGCTGGCAGTGAGTTCACAGTACTGTGGGAACAGCAAACCATGAAAACTTGCATGACAGGGTTGCAAATGTGAGCATTTTCTCTTTCACTTCTAGTGAACTTTTCACAAAGCTACAGACACAGAGCTGATATTATTACACTAATCTCTCTTACACTGATGAAGCATCCCATTGATATGAATTAGATGAACTCTAGGTTCAAATATTCATGTCAGTTTTAGTTCACATTGAGTATTTTTTGTTGACAAAGGAGTGTTTTCAACTTTAGTGTAAATTTCCATTTTCTAATGCTCAGTAGTGCCCTATACTGGAATGGCACATGGGAGTAACTGGGAGGTTACATTGAAGGAAACCTGTTTATAAGATTGTGGTGCTGGGTGGCATAACAGTCCTAAAATCACTATTATTCACTTTCCACACACCAACACCATCAGTGCTGCTTCAGAAGAAGGTAAACATATGTGATGTTGTTTGCTGTGAAGAACACTGATAAAAGAATATATTTATCAGAGGAAGCACTGCTAGATGATGAAGAGACAGGAGATATTTCAGGACAAATTGTGAAACTGGATAGGTTTCTAGTCCCCCAGTTTCTGTTCTCTCATCTGCAGGCGAGGATCACACAGTACCTCTGCACACAGACACTGTTAAACACTTAACTAGATGTTGTGACTTTGTTTAACAACTACACAACTCCGTTCTGACGGCTGAGGCCAGGCAGACTTGGATTTTGTTCTGGCAGAATTTTAAGAGGTGAACAAATCATTAAGACCAAAAGGGATCCACTTTGTGACCCACTGATGTTTCATTAGCGAATGTCTGGTGTAAAATCCTAATAAAACATAATCTTATTTGGATTTTCATCTATTATATTACACCAAACATAAAAAACAAACAACTTCATACCTTATTTTTGCGGTCTTGGCTTTGTTCACTGCTGGTCTCATTAGCAATGTATGGGAGGCTACTGCTGGAAGAGGAGGGCTCTCTGTCTCTATCTCTCTCTTTGTCTCCAAACCAGAAGAACGGCATACAGGTAGGGATAGAAGTCATGGAGTCTGCAGGTGACAGGTTCCCTCCAGATTCTTCTAGCAACTCAGCAGACCCCCTGGCCATGAGAAAAGTAAGACATTGTAGATGCAGAATAGTTGAAAATCTGGTATAAAGCTTTCATTTCTGTTCATCTGATAGTTGTGGCACCAACAGTTTCCAGCAAAACTCCAGAATTACTTCATATTTATCTCTGAAGTAAGTAATACTAGAAATAGTTATAGCACTAAACTTGATATAGCAAGTTAATTCCTTTAATATAAGCAGTGAAATACCTGCTATCTAAAGATGCCCGCATCGCCTCCTTGTCATGTTTTTTGCCTTTTCCACCCGACTTCCGGAGGCCACTGTTTGGATCATCAATAATATACAGTTAGTGACAATAAACAATGAAAATTTGATACTATTGATCCACGATCAGGTTGTACAATTACCCAAAGTCTGGAAATAGTCTTTTAGGTTTTCCAGCTGAAGAAGCTTCACTTAATTCTTCTGCAATGAAATAATAATCATCAGTCTGAGTAACTAGAGCTTTTCTACACCAGACATCATCTGTGGTTTTTGGATACCTTTCGTTTCTTTTCCCTTTCCTTTGGATTCCCTCTTCTTGACATTACGCATTAAACCAGAGGGGGAATGTGGAGAGGAACTTTGCTTTAAAGGCGACAAAGGAGGACTGCCACTGCTTTCCACACTTTCTCCTTGTGATGGGGACAAAGATGGACTACTGGAAAGCTCTGCCTTCCTCCTGGAAGCATCTCTACTTTCCCCTGGATCTTCTTTCTTTTCCTTCTCTGGATAGGAAGTTCTTACTGGGAGGGACATGCTCTCCTGGATCGACCTCCGCCTCCTGATGGGTTCTTGCTCCTCCTGCTCATCCTCTTCTTCAGTGTCCTGCTGGGAACAAGCTAATTATTAACAAGGACAATGAAAGGAAGAAGGGATAAAAGGTATTTATGTAACGAGTTCTGCTCAAGGACTGAAAGGCTGTATTCATTGTTATGATAACGTGCTGCTATTGTACTATAAAAGAAGAAAATGCAGATGTTTTATAGTTTTTTTTCCCCCGTTGGTAAGATTAGAGAAATGTACTGTCTATGCAACACAGTAGGTAATATCTGCAATCATGGTTTATAGATGGATTTGTTCATTGCAGAAAAGGGCAGAGAATGACAACATTGCAGCTTCATTCATTGCATGTAAGTCTACTTTCAGTGTGACTCATTTACTTATAATCTGATAAGTAATCATGTGGTAGTTTTGTTTAAAAATATCCCATAGCAGTGCCAAGAACTTTTCCACCATACTTTACATTTTCAGGCCCCTCTATGGAAAAGAACACATTTTTCTGGCATTATTAGGGACTTTTGGATATAGATGTGGAAACATGTATCATTTACTTTTCTCAATTAAGAAAAACAAGTGGTGCCGCAGGCCTCGTCCAAAAGCCCCTACATGAGTACATTAGGCTTTGTCATTGGGAAGCACTAGGTCCCCGCTCCTCACTGCAGTCAGAGATGTTCACCTCTGCACCCTGCCCAGACTCTAAAGTTGTCTTTGACTGATCTCACCCTGGCTTACATTCAGATATTATTGCCTATTACTGTAAACTACATAAAAAAAGGAGGGATGTCTTATTTTAGTTTAATCTCAGAAGGCAGAGCAGGTCGTACAACAACCAGAAAAGATGGCGGTTTAAATCCTGCTCCCCCCACTCAATCTGTTGTCGTGTCCCTGGGCGAGACACTTCACCCTCTTTGCCTCCAGTGTTGGCATCTCTGGTGTATGAATGTTTCGGTAGTGATTGAGAGGTCCGTCACACGCATTGGTTGCCATGTTTCCATCAGTGTGCCTCACAGTAGCTTTAATCCATTGATATTATTGTTATTTGTTGTGTAGTCTGAGCAAATTCTGAGAAAACTACATGTTTGCATGGACTCATAGATCTTAAAAATGCATTTATGCATATTTTACAACGCATGTTTTTCTTGTATTTCTTCATTTGATTTAATGGAAAAGGGCAGAATTAAATGTTCTAAACAAACAACAGTTGTTGGTGAAGAAGTTGTTGGATAAAGAAACGGATTAACATTGGCTGTGTAGGCTACTTCTAAAATGGAGAGCACTGCCACTGTCTTTTTCTACTATAAGTAACAACAAACTTCTAAAGTTTCTGTGACATGTTACAAAAATCTTTTGTTTGTTGTGTTGCTCAGTGTGTTTGCACTTTGCACATTTGTTTGCAGATAAGGCAAGTGGGAGTATAAGGTGGAAAGGGTTGTGGCTTATGACACATTGTTTTGGTCTCCAGTCAACAGAAAACCTTGCGTTAAAACGATTTAGATGTTTGCTCCTTTACTATCAGTAAGGAGTCTGAAAATTAGTCTTAGTAATGTGGTCTTATTTTTGTTAGACACATTTTGATTTGGCAGTTAATTGTAAATGCTGTAAACAAAAAACAAGATTTTATTTCTTTACAGTGCAGCAAATGAGGCATCTGTTCTTGTCATACCTGTGAGTGGCTTGAGGTCCCAGCAAGGCTTTCTTTCAGTTTGTTTCGGGATGGAGGCTGACGTCTGGCCTTCTGAGCCAACTGGCCTTTTGCTCTGTGGGCACTGGTGTCCAAGCGTGTTGTTTCAGGCACCAACTCACTCCAATCTTGCTCTACAGCAAATAACAAAACAAAGATGTCATAAGACCAGACACTGATTATGTTCATATTACTTTAAAAACTGTTGACACGTTATATCAACTTTTTGTCAGATGATTTTATTTTTAAAGAGCGATGCCACTGATTTTTATTGAAGCTGCAGAGCTAAAAAGCAATAGAAAGAAGAAAGGCACTAACTGTTAAAAATGTTAAAAAATAACATTTATATTTTATATTATACACACACGTATGCAATATATTGTATTCAAACTCTACCAATGTTATTTTGCATGTTTTTAGGGTTTCTTACAGCGACAAGTTTTAGCCATTTAGTGATTTAGTGAACAGCATTTTCCAGTGCTCTTATTATTTTTTTTTTTACTCTTCTGTAGGTTTTAGACAGATTCTTTTGCCCAGAATCCCCCACAGCAAGGCAAATCTGTAAATGTGTAAAAAAAAAAAAAAAGAAAAAGAAAACTCATGTCTGCACCTTCTCCTAAAATGTCAGATTCGTATGCAAATTAATGAGTTATTATTTTTTCAAGTTTTATAATCAGCATAGTTAAGAAAAAACTTACTACCCTATTGGAGCATTTAGGCTTGTACACGTGAAACTTGTGATAGAAAGGTTGCTGCTGTAAATACCCTCTACTTATATTGCACATTTTAACCATATCTAAGTTTACCAACATGGTTTTCAATAAGTCTGTGCACTAATAACTGCAGTGGTTGGTGAAAATAGTATTAGAGTCAACTAGGACATCACTGTCTTCACTATCTATACTTTAACACATGGAGGGAAAAGAACTATAATCTCATTTTAGTGGGAAATCCACTAACTCCTGAATATGCTAACAGTTTGAACTTTACACCACCAGGTGTTGATTTCTACAAATAAAAATATCTTATTTTTTTTACTGTTCTGCATATGAAGTCTAGTTCTTAAACTTGTATGTAAATACCTAAAGTTCACTGGAATCCTTGACTTTCTAGATTAGATGGTACTTTGGATGAATCCAGGCTTACTCAGTTTGAGTGAAAGTAAGACTGATATAGTCTTGTTTATGTGCTCATCCTGCAACTCTAATCCTCTATATTCACCCATCTGTTTATAGTTTAGACCGTATCTACTGACTTCTTGTCCTCTAAAGGACTGATGCCAAATTTTTTATCACCAGTTTTCAAACCTCTTGCTTGACTAGCAATACTTTACTAACCATTCATTTTTCCTAGGCCAACCAGAGAGGTTTGCTCAACCAACTAGTGGTTGAGCCTGAATCTGTGATTATAGTACTATGATACTGTTGGTGGTAATATTGTTTCCTTCTTGATATATTGTCATATAAAGGAAATTGAAAAGTTCACCAAAAGGCAAGTTTTAATTCAATGTTAGGAGCTCCTTACCGAGCAGTGAGTCAACAGACTGTGTGTTGTTGACTGAGTCGTGGCTGCTGAGTCTCTCTTCTATAACTGAGTCCTGACCACCCTGAAATTCCACCACTGAGGTACCTCCGGACTCCAGCGCAGCTATCTGTGAACAAAATCATCACACTAAGACTCATTTCAGCGACTTGAGGGAGACCCCAGAAGCATAAGCATTTATTTTCTTACCCTGTTCTGTAAGATAGCCAGCTGCTCCTTGTACCACTTGTCTTTTTCATCTAGATTTTTTTTCAGTTCCTCCTCTTTCTTCACAAAGTCTATCTCTCTGAGGAGGAAACAAGAAAATAAAAGTTCTTATCTCAATAAAAAAAACAAACTTAATCATCGATAGTTCTTTTTAAATGTGCTGTACCAATACTAAACCAAAACAATCACATTTCTGGCTAAATTATAAAAAAAACTGACTTTTGCTGGTACTCCTTGAGCAGTTTCTTGGCTTTGTTGTACTTCTTGTCCAGGTTTTCATATTGAGCTTGAGTCTCAGATAACTGTTCATTTGCAGTCTTACACACAGCCTGGGCTTCTAGCCAGAAATTCTCCAACTTCGAGATCTTGTTGTTGCCATCCTCAACTTTTTGCTCCAGAGCAGATTCCCTGGCTTCCCACAACAACTTCTCCTCCTCGGACTTGCTCAGCTGCACAGAGATGGTGACATGTTACTCTGCTTTGATGATAAGCATTTGCTTAGTTGATGAGCTGCTGACAATGAAACAGTTCTGTTTTTATTTATGTAATAAATGTTGACTTTTAAGATCTCAGTTACGTTTTGTTTACTGAGCAGAAGTTTGTTTTCCCAACCTAATAAAGTTCACTGAAAATATATTCCAAAACTTCAAAGTTCAGGTTTTTATAGTATAAAAATACACAAAAACAAGAAGTTAACATACCTTTTCCTTTAGTTGATTTATTTCGTCTATGGCAATGCTGTGTTCCAGCTGCAGCTGTTAGAAACCATAAAATAAAACTATTTTCTTGCATCTATTAAAATAAACTTGCATGTTTACTAAACATGCAAATAACACTATGGTGGCACCTCTTTGAACTTGAAAGCCATCTGAGAGCTATTCATGTTGGCTGGCATGAACAAGGCCTCTGAGTCAGGCAGCTCAAACACCTCGACATTCCGACCTGGAGAGAAATTGGAACCCAGTATCCTTTCCTCGACTCTCTCCTCCTCCTCTTCTTCCTCCTCCTCATACCGCTCCTCCTGCAATATGATATATATAGCATCATAAATTGCCACACTGACGCATCTCTAATGCTAAAAAACACGTGTAACACTGTGTCACCACTTCTACTGGTAGCCAGTCTGGAGGAAATATTTTAAGATGAATGGGCTTGTCCACTGAGATTGGCTATGTATGTTCATTTGATGCAATAAACAGCATCATTCTCAGGAAAGACTGATTAAAAATACTATAATACTATTAAAAAAGACTATTTCTCAGGAAAGACTTTGAATGTCCAAAAACCAACTAATACAGGAGTGAATTTGCTTACTGATAATTGCACCTTTCAATTGGTCTACTCCACTTAATCCTATTAATTCCACGCACAGGCTACATGCCAAAACCAGAGCTTTGTGGTGGCTTGAACTCCACCAAGCTTCAACAAACATTTCACAATTCTGGCAGACAAATGGCATCCAAATGAACTTTTTACAGCACAGCACAGTGGTGACACATGATTTACTCATTGCCAGTTCCAAATTTCCAACTCTAGCGGTAAAGGATTAGACTAGGAGTGGCAGAGGACCTAATGCTGTGTTATGACATAACAGCATTTTTACAATTACACATACAAGACTTGCAAAAACCTTATTTTGCAGAGGCTTCTATCTCAAACTGTTTCTCTTTAAGGTGTAGATTTGATCTTGTATGACATTTACACAATATTTCTGAGAAATGAAGCTTTGAGACCTAAATGATCAACTGACTCACCTCCTCTGTAGAGTGCTCATATAGGTCATCCAGGTGTTGCTGCTGTTGTTGGTTCTTTTCTTGCTCTAGTGTTTCGCTTATGAGGCGGGCAACCTCACTCTGAGTTCCAGGTTTCTCCCGGCCAATCAAGAATCTGTTTTGTAAGATAACATCAGACTCTTGTTTTTGCAAGATCTTTTTCATGACGTTTCATGCTGATTTTATTTCAGTGGTTTAGGAGAGATTGAACTGACCTCACTATGCCTTTTGTATTCTTAAGAACTGTTGCAGCAAAGAGCTGGGTGACTCCCACCAGACTGATACCATCCACCTCCACTATCTGGTCATTCACCTGTATCCTGGAAAGAGAAGATGGTGAGTATGTGGGCTGAATTTCAAAGGATTTTTTCTGGAGATATGTGCAACCTCTTTCAACAAAAATGATAAAATACAATTTTATCCAAATTGTCCCAATGCAACCAGCAACCAGAGTTTATAAATAACGTGTGTTGTTTGTGCTATGGATGTCTCTTGGGGGAAAAGGAATTCCTGTTGTACAACATCAAACCCGATTGCAAGCCTTGCACACAGAGTGTATGCTATACTTTAGATTCAACAAAAACATTACAAGACTCTGTAGTGACAGAAGACATTAGTCTATGGTAACGCAAACAGAGTTCACAGCACTAACTCACCGCCCATCTTTCTCAGCTGCTCCTTGCTCAGTTATGGTTTTCACAAAAATACCAAGCTTTTCCAGACCCTGGTCAGCTCCTACTCCCATTCCTATGATACTGATACCAAGGCCATTGTCCCCTAGTGACAGAGAAAGAAAAACTATAGGCAAAGCAGCTAAATTCAACAATGATAGACCTTAATTATTTTACACTAAAGTTAAGCTCAATGTGAACAGAAATGTCTTAACATTTATGATTATTTGTTGACTTACACAAGTGTAAAATTCTGAAATCTTCCAGCTGTGCTTAATGTGTACCATTCAGTATTCTACTAAACTTACCTTTCTCAATCTCGACAGGAAACACATCCATCTTCTCCACTCTCTTCTCCAGCTCATACTCTGCCGATGCTGCAACTGGATCAACATCATCATTGCGTCGATCATAATCTTCATTTGAAAATGTGCTGAATACCTGGATTGACACAAATATCAAAAGCATAGTTTCAGTGTAGTATATTCCATACCCTTACCAGGGTGCCAAGAATTACACAGTTTTGTTTTTTTATACTGAGCTCAGAATATTAAACTCAACTTTTTTTCAACACTTGCATGGATGACTTGATGTTTTGGGATTTTTTTACTTAAAAAAAGTAAAGCTGCTGCTTACCATGCAACTTCCCTTTCCTAAGAAATCTAAATAGTAATTATATTACAGTAATGCAGTGAAGGAATTCATTACAAACTAGAAAGCACTTGGAGAGAGAAAACCTCCACCAAGCTTACAGTTTCCCCTCATATTGTGACTCTCATCCCAAACTATGACTTAGTCACACAGGATCTTTGTCAGAGTGAAAAACAGTATTTTGTTTTGCAATGTTAAAGTATCTTACAAAACATTTGTGGATGCAGACAGTGATCCAGATCACCTTCAAAGTTTAATCACTTCTTCATCTTCCCATTCTGGATACATCTTGAAAATTTAATGAGAATCTGTCCATAGCTTTTTGAGTTATATTGTACACAGACAGACGAACAAAAAACGACGGCGATAACATAACCTCCTTGGCAAAGGTAATGATAGAGAATTAAGGTTGCGAAATTCACATAGAAGCTTCTCAAAGGAATAAATGTAGCTTATGAGTGTTCTCTAGTTGAATTTACAAAAACACAATCATGACTGTGGTGGAAAAAGAGAACACAGCTGGAAATAACTAAGCAGTTGGATCAGGTAAAGATTAAGTTTTGTAAATTTCATCCCTGTAATGGAAAAAAGCAAAAAAGGAGAAGAGCAAAGAAAACAACCTTACAATCGTTGAGTCCAGAGGCACTGCTCAGCTATCAAACTCAATCAATAAATAAATACTTCACCCAATACTTTACATACAAGAATTTTTTGCAGTATTTATTTTTTGCCATTGACACACCACATCCTTTCTGCATGAAAATCTCAAAATTAAGACAAATTAAGAAAGGTCTAGCATGTCTGCTTCTTTGTTATTTTCTTTGTTTTCCAATTCAGCTCCATCTGAAAATTGAGCAGAATTCTTGCATCAAATTGAAGAAAAATATTCATCAAAATGTGTTTAATATTTAATGGTCAAATGTAAAAATATGTATGCTAAAAACAGGTTAGACGTAAAAAAAAAAAAAAAATCTGAATCTGGATAGAGCATGTGAAATGTTGCTTAAAAACAGACTAGACATTAGCAGACTCCACCATGGGCTAAGGCCTGATTATAAGGATGAATCTAACAAAAAGGACGCCATCATGAACCCCCAGCTTAAGTCTCTTTATTTCAGAATCACCATGACTATCTGGCTAAAAAGCAAAAACTGCATCATACGTATAACTGATGAATGACTGAGTGTGCTGAGAATTTGGCTCCATTTAGTATAAAATGGAATTTCTGCTTTGATAAATGAGGTAGTGTGTCCTTTAGTCATAAAAAGTGTGTTCTTTTCATGACTACAAATCTTAAAATAAAAAATTTCCTTCAAAACTGAATACAATGGAGTTAAAGAAATCAATAATGATACTGCAATTTGAACTAACTCATATACAGAAACAGTGGGTGGTTACAGGGACAAGGCTAGCATACCGATAGGGTGCTGTTTAGAACTAAAGCAAGACACACCTAATTTATGAGTTGTTTATCTGATCATTTGTGCTCTGGGAGGAGGTAAAAGAAGTGACAGGGAGGCATTTACAAGACAAGTTTTAATGTAGCCAAGTCGCTGCAAGCTTAGTTCAATATTATATTTATTTTTGTTACCTGCGCCAAGGAAGTTATGCAATCCTTGGTGTTTTTCTGTCTGTTTGTCTGTGTACAACATAACTCAAAAAGTTATGGGCGGATTCTAATGAAATTTTCAGGATATATCCTGAACGAAAGGATGCACAAGTGATTACATTTTTGAAGTGATCCAGATCAACATCTGGATCCAGGAAGGATTTTACAGATTCTTTAACATTGTGAGATAGGCATTAGGCACTCATGTGATGACCGGCCGGTTCTATCTGCTGTTTTTCACTCTGACAAAGATCATGTGTAACAGAGTTCTGACAGATGTATCACAGTAAAATAAACCCAAATAATAAGCTTGGTGGAGGTCTGCGCTCTCCAAGTGCATTTTTAGTTTTGTCTTGAATTTGAAAGAAGCACAGAGATATCAAATACATAGCTGAGCACAGAGAAAAAGAATTCTTAGGGATCTTAAAATCAACTATTTTTAAAATAATTGTTTTAATAATTTAATAACTGTAACTGTTTTGATATTTTTCAATATGAACATCTAACTTATAGAAAAAAATAATGTTTATTTTAAATTAAATAAATATTGGAATAATATTTCATATTTCTATAAACAAGTAATAATAAGGTGCCGCAACACTTAAATTGTGCACTTTGCTGCACCACTTTAGTTCAGGCACGAATCCTATTCATAAGGCATCAGTACTCAAAAAGTGCTGTCAAAGTTGACATTTTTAATGCAATGCAACTTGAGTTGAGACTGCATCAACAACAATAAGCCTTATATTATAAACAGGAAATTATGACACCGATTGGTGTTTCAATTTTAGCTTTATCAGATTTGAACCTCTGAAATTTTTCAGAAAGAAAAAAACAAGGGAGAAACTATGACCAAACTGTTTGGTAAAAACAAAATGATCTTTTCAAAGTGCATGGACTTGACAATATTATAGCCAGTCAAGAGCAAAGTTATCATCAGTGCTGCAACCATAGCCACAGACTGCAGTAGCTGGCAAGTCCTTAACTGGACTTGTCACTGCTCATCACTCCTGTTCCTATTTGAAACAGCTACTGTTGTAATGTGCAACAGAAACACTGGTAAAAACAGGCTAAATACTGCCAAACAAGTAGTGGTGTTCCAGTTACTTCATAATACTGAGCATTGTACCATATCCAAAGATAACACTTCCTAGTCAAACTCCCTTTTAACCATATTACATAGTTGATAACTTGTTACTCGGTCTAGTGAGTAGCACAGAGATTAAATTGCAACCAACAGGTCTTGTAATTTCAAAGATAATCAAAATGAAAGAAATTTACAGTTAAACTGAGATTGATTGTGTGATCAATCCCAGTTAGAAATCCACTTGTCAGCAAGACTAAGTTTTTCTATTCATATCATCAAAGAGTACCAAGCAAAACATATTACAGTATTTATTATGCAACTTTTAAAAGGTAATATATATTATAGAAGCAACTTTTCATTTTAGCATATTGAACCCATGTAAAAATGCAGATACAACGGTTTTCATTTTTTAAAATTGAAGCTTAGGCATTTGCTATTTAAAGTAATACTGCATGTTTGACAAACAAACTTGAAAGCACCACTAGATGTTAAGGCTTAACAATTAAATGTTTTTAAAATCATGCAGTTTTACCAATCCACTTGCTTTAGACATTTTCTGTTGTCTTTTCTTGTATGACAGTAGGGTCTTTTGAGAGTTAAAAATGCATCTGGCCACGTTTCTGCTCTATCACAAATTCAATTCAATTCAATTCAATTCAATAACCTTTTTTCATAACTGGAGGGAAATTGAAGCCATCTGAGCCTGAAATAGATTTACATCACATTTGCGTTGCATTTCATCCCATACACTTGCTTGTTAGCCTTTTTTTTACTCTCTTACAACTGATGAGAGGGAAAAGGAGAGGAGGCAGTCATTGGAGAGACAGGACAGAGTAACAGGGTGTTTGTGCAAAACTGCAGAGAAAGTGTGAGTTATTCTCCTTCCTTATATTCTCAGGTGGGCTTTACAGCTGTGGTGGCTGTTAAGCCAATGAAGCTATTCCCAGTGACAGCGTTAAACACCTTAAAAATATGTTAAAGAATATGTACTTGTTTTAAATTAAGCATCATGTCACAACTACTGTCATCTGTGAAGTCATGTCTTCAAGCCTGATCTTGATTTTCCATAAATTATAGAAACAAAAGCACAAAAATAGAAAAAAAATGAAATGAATAAAAACCATTTTACTAAACAGTGTGCCACTAAAATTTCCTTAGGTTTACACCTCAAGATTTCTTGACACAAATAAAATTTACAAAAGAAAAGCCCCATTTTAAGCTGTAATAAAACGTATAAATTACTACGGAGGTAGATTCAACTTATTCAGCTGCATTTCTAGAATGGGCATGAAGATTTCAGCATAACTTGGTTGTTCCATCTTCACCTAACAGGGAGTTTTAAAAAAAATCACTTATTTTTCAACATGCATTCTCTGCTGGTTGGAGTTTGCACACGTCTCTCTGTATGCCATCGGCGTGAAACTGCTGTGTGCAATAGAGTACATGTAGACAGAAATGACTTGTGGTTTAAATAAGGTTAACATCGAACTGTTTACTGTTTACTACAAGAACAAAGTGTAAACCTGTTCTACAGAAAACGTAACCTTCACACCTCACTGTTTTGGCTGCAGGTTGCATCCTTGAGTGAATAAGTGAAGCTGTTCATAACATCTGTTAAAATACAGAGCAGTTTATATTTCTCTGTCACATGATAATTCTCAATCTTATATTGAAAATGCATGACCACGGAAAATAAGCAGGAGTTCAAAAGATTCAATCAAAATTAAATCATATTTGCAACATTGGTCAGAAAAAAATTAAGCCAGTAAATATTTTTCCTATATTATCTATGCCTACTAGGTGTGTGTGACAAAGCATATCTATTTTCATTTACATTGGTAACATGGATTTGTGAAAGTAGAGCACACAGAAATGCCATCAAGGATAAAATATACTTTGGAGTTTAGACTTTGGAGACTTTAGTAATTAACGGTTGCAAATGTAGGTTAATAGAGTATAGGCGGCTCTACTGCACCCTGTCCCAAGGTATTAAATGTTATTCTCCCCCTTACCTTTTCTTGATCTCATGTCTGACTTTTCTGTTGCCATGGACTACTAGCACCATTATCAAACAATGTTCTGTTTGCTGCTGAAACCTAATCACTCAACCACTGTCTTTGTTAGCAAGAAAGACTAAATTGGTCTGTTCATTAGTTGACTTTTTAAAAAGCACCTCTGTGCAAAGTTCAAACACCTGTTAGCAGATTTAACACTCCAAGAGTCAAACAACAGAAGGAAATAAAAGCAAAAACAAAAAAAAAAATTATTCAGTTTACTGAAAAAACTTTCCTCCCCAAAGTCATCCCAATTTCCCCTTCAGGTCCCCCCCTCATCACTGGGGTTTTGATATGAATAGACTGTAAATGGGATCATCTCTATTTTTCCCCATCTAAGCAAGATGTGTGGGCTTTTCATCAATCTTCTACAACTGTAGCGGTCTGTCTTCTTTATGCGAGCCCACATCCACAGATGTACACATGCCCACACCCAAAATGAAACTCTTTCCATCCTTCCATCATTCCCTCCATATAAGCGAATACCAGTGTGGGAAATGAGTCAGCAGCTGTGAGGAAAAGCAAACCAAAGGAATCTCTTGCCAGGGCAAAAAGCACAAGGGCTGACCACTGGATATGAGATCTCGTAATGTAAACGAGCCTACAAAAAAGACAACAAATCAAAACATGCTGTGAGAGTGAGCTGGGGCGGGGTTGGCAGCCAGCAGAGATTACAGAGTAATTAGGGGGGAAAGGCACAGTTAGTAGATCTAAGGCAAACACGCCAAACAAGACAGCATAATATATTTCTAATGCTTCCTGTGCACACCGACTGAATGACACAACAAAGTAGCTGATTATTTTTTATGAGGCAGGTAAACAAGTGGAAATTTAGTTTTCAATTATGCTATTTTCTAATCAGTGAGGTCGAATGTTTCTTATTTGCAAGATCTTTGTGGGTTTTTTTTGTTTTTTTTAAATGGACCAAATACATTTCAAGCATGGTCATGACATTGCAAATAGTTGGAATTCAATTCTTTGAAAAATAAAAAGAGTGGTAGCCAACAACTGTACTCAGATTGGCACACTGAATGTGCTTATAGCCAGTGTGATGTGTGTGATAAGTTAGCCCAGGCATGCCAACAGTGGTGAACCTCTGTGGGCATTTAAATAAGGCCTTTAACTCCTTTGAAACATGGCAGGCGACCACTCTATAGTACATCTAGAGATTAGCTAAATCCTGTTATTAAAGTAAAAATTACTATCATTATTATTATTTCCATTTGTTGAATAAATTGAAACTTTTTAATCAGAAAACATTAAATAGTTGTATTAAATATCAGCTAGAAAGCCTCCATGCTTTAGTGAAATGCTTTTATGAAATGCAAAAAACAATAATTATAAAATCGCATATCAGCCACACAGTCCTAAATATTTATCATCAGTCTCTG
This sequence comes from Pseudomugil tenellus, assembly GCA_037177515.1. Classification (NCBI taxonomy): domain Eukaryota; kingdom Metazoa; phylum Chordata; class Actinopteri; order Atheriniformes; family Pseudomugilidae; genus Pseudomugil; species Pseudomugil tenellus. The sequence continues at coordinate 14,473,877 of JBAMHX010000014.1, read as the reverse complement.
AAAATCTTCTTGGTCAACCAAAAAAAGTTCATGTTTGCTTTCCGGGAGCAAAGTGTTAATGTAAAACCTACAGTAGGAAGAGGTGGAGTCAAGAGAACAGAATCAAATTTCCAAAGGGAGTCCAGTTCATAAACAGGTTCAGCAGGTTTGTCTATAAATGGCTTACAAAAGGTACTGTTCCTATTGTATGAGCTGCTAAAACTTACCAAAATAACTTTTACCTTTTAGTGAAAGTAATGTTCTTCGACATGATTGTAATCACAAGGTTTAAATGTTCAAGGCAATCACAATCAGTCTAAGCCTCAATCCATGATGGCTGTTTAATGAGCAGCATTGAGCTGACTGCATTAGTATTCTGCCCTGTCTTGTCACCAAATAGCCCAGGTGGCTGAAGAGAAGTCAGATCCTCTTAGTGGATCCAAGCCAGGGACATTCCTACACAAAAGACTCACCATTTAGCTGACTTTTGCAGACAGAACACATAATTTCCTACTTATTTTTGCCTGAAAACTGCTGTGGAACAGGTAGAGGGTCTACAAACCAAATGGATTATAAAAAATAACAGGAGGCAAGAATGCAAATACATTATAGTAGTCTATTTCTATAGCTACGTGTGTTTAGACTTTACATTCTTCAACCACATCGGGTTTGTTTAAAGAGAAGCAAAGTGGCTAAAAAGTGCCATTGGTGCTTCCTGTCATTCTAAGGGGATGGGACAAAGCAGCAGGTTCAAATCCTGGTTTATGACATTATTCTGTTATCATAAATGTTTTTGCCCAACATGTCAAAGGTTGTTGTGTTTAAAATGACTCAAATCCCATGCCAACTTCTTTCGCCAAATGAGATAACTATTATGAAAATGACGTTCTAGGCTATGCCTGCAAGCAGATAACACACTACAGCAGGAAGTGCAAATCCTCAGTAACCCTTGGCTTTTTACCACAGATATAGTGAACACTAAATGATACAAACCTTTAATTGCTGATTAATAGAAAAATTAATGAAGACTTAAAGGTTACACAATTTAGTTGAATGAGGAAAATGCAGTTTAAAGTGGCATTAAAATCCTAGATTTCATTGGCTTTATGCACAGGTCAGTAACCACAACGGCAATGGCCAGACACACCTGGATTAATCAGTTCATCCAGTAATGAAAGACTGGAAACAAAGGAGTTGTTCTAAGTTCAATTAGCAAGCCAATTGCAGTTAAGAGAAAAATGCTCTACTTTATAATGAAGATTTGAAATAATTCAAAGCTGTTGTGCATTATCCGTGGTGTAGAAGGTATCACAAATCTTTACATTGACTCAGCAGAAATGGGAATGCACTATTTCAATGGCCAAATGAAGTCTGACTTATCTGGAGTCCAACCGATCCATCGGCAGCACTCACCTAAGCGGCTGCATAAGAGGAGTGGACAAAGATGGGAGAAAAGTCTTTTAAATTTACTTCATTGTAAGCTGGTATTTTGTAAAAAAGATAACACACTTTAGTGGCCCATGAAAATAACGTCAACACTCCAAGGGCATGTTGAGAGCACTCAAGTTTTCGAATAGATGTTTTAGAAAGCACATTATCATTTTAACATTGTGCAAGTTGTATAAAAATGGATGCAACTGTCAACACTCATGTCTATCATTAATATAAGACTATTAAACAGTGTCCCACTTCACACTGTTATTTAGGCTTAATAGGGCTTATAAATTCACATGGAAATATTTTCATTTCACTAATGTTGAAAAGGTTCCAACGTGTTAGGTTGTAATTTTATACTTTGCATGTTTAAAGCTACATTATTACTTAAAATATAGTTTAATCCCTTGTTTTAGGGGGAATTTAAATTTTTCAATAGCATGTAGATGATTAATTATATTGCCAAGATGTTTTTGAGAATGAGTTTTTTACAAAACAATCATTTTCAAAACCCCTCCCCACCTATGTATTTCCACTATTTTAGCAACCAATATTGGTAGCAACCCCAAAAATCCCACATCTGTCAAGCTCTAGTGTTATTATACATCCATAAAAATCTTCCTAATCATTAAACACATGCAATACTGACCTATTTTTTTTTTTAATACTGTGCGTTTTGAATACCAGGGACATTAAATGGATTTGTTACTAATAAACATTCAATATTTTGCTTGACTCCGGTAGAAGCTCTCTTCAACACAACTGAAGGTGATATATGTTGAAAGTGTTTGTCCCTTTTCTTTGACAAAGAGGACCTTTCTTCCACACAGGACATCTCCTCGGTCTAGAAGACTTAGGTTACTGGGGGACCGAATCCTGCCAGCAGCACAAAGCACTTCCTTTCTGTTAGTCATCTACAACCCAACTACATTCAGTTTCAGAACCAGCTCCGACATTGTGGATAAAAATGTACAGTTAACAGGATGATTTTGTTAATTCCACCACAGGTAAGACATGTTCGCTTAAAGACATCTGTGAGACTAAAAAACAAGACCCGATCGCCAATTTATCGGCTGATAATTAAAAAAAAAAAAAATCTCACCAATAATAAAACTTCCTTTGTCGTCCCTTTACCGCTTACAAAAACAAAGACATGAATTGCCAAAGGAGCACTTCACTGTTTCACAATGTTTTTATCCATTAGTATTTGGTTCACTTTACAGGAGAGGAATTTAATGGGGGAAAAATAAAGCATCAAACATTTGGATACAGGTTATTCATTTTCCAATTGGCTTAGTCCAACTCAGACTTGCGGGGAAGCTGGAGTCTATCCCAGCTATTAGCATGCGAGAGGCAGGTACACACAGTCATGTCACCAGTCCACTACAGCTGACTGGATACAGCTATACTATTTTTTAGATTTAGACTGTAATAAGAGTAGCTACTAGAAAAACATTATCCATGCAGCCCTCTGATGTGGTGTCACGTTCTAGCATTTTCTGACAAAGTAAATGGGCTAACTGACATCATTATGGTTGTTGAATAGAGACTGTAACGTTAATCATTTCACTTTACAGTCCCACTTTGAATAAACCTCCTCCCTTCTGCATTCACATCAGTGCTCCTAAAATGAGCCTGAATGTGTAGTTGACTCAGTGATGAACAATTGTCCTGTAATCTCAACTGGAGAATGTCAAAGCAGCCAGCTAAAGTTAGCATATGCTAACTTATTACAACTACAGTTATGTTGCTAACAGACTGTATAAAAGTTTGTTTTGCTAACTAAGAGGACCGTGTATAACAGAAGATCGGCTCCAACCAATAGTACAAACTGATCACTTATTGTAACGAGTCATTCTTCAAACTAGAAATGACGCCGTTGGACATGAGGTCTAGGGCATGGGTCAGCAACTCCGGTCCTAGATAGCTGCACTCCTGCAGGTGTTAGAGGTTTTCCTGCCATGGCACAGGTGATACACATCAGAATTAATTAGCACACACTCGGAATGCAAATTCGACGTGCGCATATGTCATACTGGTGTAACAAGTACTGTCCCAATTTGAAGTGTACGTACATATAGCCAAAACAGTTTACAGGTTTGAGCGCCCCCAGGTGGCCAACCTGAATATAATAAATTGCTCAAATTGAATAAGTTAGTTCTCTCATATATGCATTTTGAATATTGTCCAAAAGTTATCGCGTTAAAACGAAGGATCTGGGGTGGGCGCAGCAGTCGGGAAAAACCATTCAGTTCGAAGACATAATTATAGATCAAACTCACTGACCGGACCACACACATCACACTTAGTATCAGTGCGCAGCACTGTATACTATGAGTAACTACGCAGGTTAGCAGCACAAATTTAGCAATGCAACATAAGTTAAAAGCATGACTGATGCAACAAAGCACGCGTGATTACACATGAGGTAAAGTAAAACCGGAGAATTGCTTAGTCTTAGATCATTTTACGTCGTTATTATGAACTTCCCTGCCGGCTCCAATCAGCCCTGCTGTAATGTTGCATGGCTAGCTAGATACTCCCGTATGTTACTGAGAGGACAGCGTTGAAGAGGACTGAGGGTTGGAGTCAGAGCTCCATCTAGTGGAAAATTGCCACAAGGACATCATTTTGCACCCCTCCGACACTTAAATATTTACCGTTCCATGATATATGTTTAATCAGCAAAACAACGGCCGATAACAGCTATTTATAAAAGCGCTAAAATTGACCAAATTAATCGGCTAATCAGTCAGGCTCTTTTAAACACACCTGCTATCAAATCTTTACCGCCAAGTCCTTAAACATGGTCCATATCAGTGTTTTCACTAATACCTTCTTAATAAAACATATATACTGCTGTCTCCCCCACAAGAAACAACCATTTTATAGGTTTTTCCTTTTTTGGATAATAGTATCCAAAATTTTGTCCGCATGTTAGATATTTGGCTCTGGCCAAGAGAAATGTCTCGCAGTCAGTAGTGTAAGCACGCTGAAAAGGTTCTGATAGAAATACATTTAATCTAAGACCACTAGAATCTGATTCAGCCCCTTGTTTTGATCTAAAGAGTGGAAACAGAAGTTTCACTTCTAAGCTGCTCGACTAATAGATGCTAACAAGTGTTTTACCTGTTTGTCAGGCCATATATGGCTAACAATATCACACATTTTCACTTTGAAAGTACTTTTACTAGTCATCTCTCACACACACAATAAAAATAAAAAAAACAAAGAGAAACATGATAACAATAACCGTTTTATGACATCTCGACCATCTGAATTGTAATTAACAGTACAACCACCAACTAAATAATGAAAAAATATTCTGCAACAGCTGTAAGTCAAATTATTATTCCATCCCACTTAGAATAAAAAGAAAGAATTTGTATACATCTTAAAAAAAATTAACCTACTCATTGTCGAGGTTTTACATGGTCAGATTAAGGAATTAACATACATATGACCACACGTTTTGGAAAATCCTTTAAATTTTTTTCAATTTTCATCAACTATGCTGATAACGTGACACTTAAAGAAATTGGTTATTAAATTTTTTCAGGACAATCATTTTCCCTTTTTAGTCTATGATACTTTAATGCTTTTCACAACCTTACTAACTAACCTACCACCATTAAACTATAAACTACATGAGCAATTTTTTTGGAGTAAACCCTGAGCATATGCAAATACCAGTCAACACAATAACCATTTATTAACCATTATTCTTTAGCAGAAAGCAGTTCTCTTGTGGTAGTTATAAAGAGTATGGAGAGAAAACTGGGACCAATTGTTTTGATACATGACTGCAAAGTTTATCTTTGTTACAGTTCAACTTTAGGAAAATGTGGCATTTTGTTGTCCCTTTCACTACAGTTTAGCTTCTGGTCCCCTCGCTCAGGACCCCCTGATGACAAGGATGGGAATGGGGAGGGGGATCCACACCCTGAGATAACAACACATTTTAAAGCCTGGATAAACAGTGAACTGCTCGCAAGCTGTGTAGAATGCACAGGAGTGATTTTCTCTCTCTGTTTCAGCAAAATGTTGATTAGATATGGCAGTGACGGAATAGTTGTGATGGAAAATATTACTTGCTTCTACCAAACCCCAAAAGTACAAGCTGACAATGCTTACTATGATGATGAGTGGATATATGAAAAGTGCTAACATGGACAAAAATACATAAAAATAATAAGTTAATTGCACACAATGAGTGAATTATGATAGGGAATCTGTGATAAAAGAAAATTAGAGATTTGTGTTCATGCAAAATTCAGATTTATTTAAAAGCTAACCATCTCTATGATGACTTACTTCCTCAATTATGTCTTCATCACTACAATGGGTGCTAGCAGGCCAAAAAAGGAGATTACAATCTAATATGCTATTTATATAAAAAACCTTGCAGTTAGACAATACAGTTCACATAAAAATCCTATTTTCAAAAGTACCAATACTAATGCAGCCAGGGATATTACAGATTTTAACACCAAGCTGTTGGCAAAACCACTGTTAAATATTGCCACATCAATTATTCTGCCACTATCACCAGCTCGAGTGAAAACATTAAACCTAAAATCAGCAATTTTACTAGGAATGAACAAAATGCTAATCAGACAGTATTCACGTGGTATCTTTTGGTTTTTTAAATAAAAGTATGTATGTCCTTGTAAATAAAAACAAATAAAGAATTTGAACTTTTTATATACCATAATTTGTCAAATACCTTATTCATTAGATCCTTAAATTCCTAATATATATGTTGGACACAGAAGTCAAGCACAATACATAACCCAAGTAAAGATATGATTTTTTTCCACATATGAAAACCAGATAAATAGTTTCAGAGCTAGGTGGGGTCATGTTCATGCTTGGGTACAACACTGATATGGTACCAATTACTGAACAAATGGTATCTATCGAACCAAATGTGAGTGCTATTTTGGTGTCTCATTTTAGTTCCACGTAAATGCCTGAGCCGCATGCTGACAGAAACATTTGCACTGCAATATGTTGAAGCTAACGTTACATGCAACAGAAATATCTGAGCATATGAAACCTAGTGCAAACCATCCATTTGCAAAAGAACTGGTAGTAACCCAGCTACCTAAACCAGGAAAGTAGTCTAAAAATCACAGAACACCAGAAGTGTGCATAAGGGAGAATGAGTTCAATTTAACAATGAATCTGATGACGTAGGAAACGCTGTGAAAAACAGAAGAAGCGCGACGTTTGCCTTCTAAGACTTCCTAATGTTGAAGAAAAAAATTACATAATTATTATCACTGACCATGATGAGAAACAAAACTGGTTACCACAGGAATGCACAGAAAAGATATGAAGCAGCAACTGTAACTAGCAAGCACACCGACTCCCTGTGAATTCTCTGAATACTCACCTGCTCTATTTACATTACACATAGGCTCATTCTGAGGTTTTCTAAATGTAACTCGAGGAAGCTGGGTGGCAGTGTAAAGGCAACACTGTATGTGTGAAAACAGCTCAAGAGTAAAAACATCCACCCTGTGCAGATGTGGCCATAATTTCATAGCATACATCTTAAAAATTTCACTTATGTCCCTCATTGTAGCCCTTCTTCAGATGTAGTCTTCCTCTCACAAGCTCTTTGCAAAGTCAACATTTTTTCCAAAAATACCACAACCTTACACTACCTCTGGACTCCATCCCTCTCCCTTCCCTCTTGTAAGATAAAGGGGGGCTGGCTCTCCAACTACCCGCTTCCCTGTTCAGTAAGATTAAATAAACCATAGTTTTGGTTTAATCTGAACTTAAGCTAGTCTGATGACACAGTGCAGCAGATGTGACGTGGACATAGCAGACAAAAGCGTTCATTCTGAGCTTCCACTAATTTGTTTTGTGTCTGCGATGAACACCTAGGTCAGACACCATTGCTGAGTCAGTGAGACGGTGGTTTATAATTATAGTACACTGCAATACCAGTAACAGTATGTCAGATACAAACAACACAGAACACCTACCATAATGGGATCCGTGGAGAACTTGATTTTCCTCTTTGGGGGAGGTTCGTCCTCATCTGACAGACCGGGGGCTTCATAAGAGTCATCATATTCCCTATCCTCCTCATCTTCCTCATCCTCCTCCTCTTCCCCAATGACCTGATCTACATCTCTGTCATCCACAAATGCTGCATTCTCAATACCGTACACCACTGGAGAGGCTCTATCTAGAATGCTCTGATCCACCTGCTCCTCCAGTGTACCCTCCTCCTCTGCCTCCTCCTCATCTTCACCATAAGTATCTTCACCATCTTGACTCATAACTAAATCTTCTCCTCTCTCATCCTTCAGTGAAATGTCCTTGTTTTCTTCTAGGAATCTCCCTTCATCCACAGTGTCTGTTATCCTCTGTGTTTCCTTTGTCGTCTCTAGTGATGTGTCCCAATGAGATGGGTTAAAGCTCTGTTTTTCTGGTGGAAATGTTCCCGTCACGACATTTTGGTGGTTCTCTTTCTGCTTTTCAAACATCTTATTGCTACTGTTTTCATCCTCATTCTCCTCACTTTCTGAGGATTCATTTTGAACCACGACCAGTTCAGCCCGTACCATGGCAGCCCCCTTGGAGTCCAATGATGAAATCTGGCTGGAATCTTTGTCTCCAGCTGGGCTAAATATTATATTGTCATTATCCTTGGCCTTTTCAGGGTATTTAGCCCTGTTGGCATTCTGAAAGCCACCAGCTGATGGAAAAGCCTGTTTCACATCCCTTGGGGGTGGACTAGATGGTTTGCCTCCATCCCCACCAACAGATGCACGATTAAATCCATCAACAGATGAGGAATTCTTGTAGCCATGGCTTTTTGTGGTCATTTCATCTGGTGAGAGGGGTCTGTGAGTGGCATCGTTTGTAAAAGAAATCGATTTGGGTGTTGGTTTAAGCCCAAAACTTGACCCCACAGATGGAGCGTTGCTGTCTTTACATTTGTTGATGACATTAGTTCCAACTGAAGAGTCAGTAGCATCTTTTAAAGAAGTAGGTTTATATGAACTCTCTCTTCCTGGAGAGATAGGCTGTATATGTTCATTGGTACCATGTTGTTTAGCAGACACCATCCCTACTTTCGCAGCAGATGTATTTTCTTCGGAGTCATTGTCAACCATAAAGTTTTCTAGCCTTCTTGAAATAGGACCTGCATTCAGAGACACTCTAGATGAGTGTCTTTTTTCAACATCAGCCATGTCGTCTGAATGACTTTTACCCATCGATACAGGACTGTTCTCTGACTTGTTAGTGGCCTCTGAGATTCCCGATACCCTCCTTGGGCTTTTGTCATCAGATGTACTTCCTAGTGATAAACGGTTTACTACTCTGCTTGAAGACTGTTTTTCAGCTGCTGGCTGCTCTTTGATGCCTCTCTCAAATAGTTTTCTGGTCACAGAAAACTTCTCAGCCAAAGCCACTTTGTCAATCTCAGCATCCTCTCCCTTGGGTGTTTTATCTAAATTATGTGACTCTGGGCTTGTAGCGCTGTTGAAGTTAACTCTTTGAGCGCTGACTGGAAATTGCATCTTTGGTGGGGAAACCTGGGGAACTTTATCTCCAGGAACATCAGATTTTAAAGTTGTTTTCCCTTCTTGGCCATCCTGTTGACCATCCATCTGTAGAAATATATTCTTTATCTTATTCACTCTGGTTCCAAAAGGCCTCCCCCTTGAGTCTTCCCGGCTGTCGCTGGATCCATTTGCAAATGTTTTAGAGGCAGACTCAGACTTTGGGCCATCAAAAGAGCACTTAATAGCATGGAAGTCAGACTTGTATGCATTTCTGTGAGGGGACGCGCTTCTTAAGCTCCTCTCCCCTCCTTTGCTTTCAGCTTTGATCATCTTGCTTGCTGATGGCACAAGTACAAATCTTCAGACCAGCTTCTAGGATTGTTGGAGGGTTTGATGAGTAACTGCTATATGCCTTTATGCGACCGGTGCCATTGTTCGGTGGAGGTTTCTGCTCTCAATTCAAGCAAAGTCATCTAAAGACGGGATAAGGGGGGAAAGTCTTAATACAATCACAAAAAATAAAAACATTTGTCTTACCGTTTCAAATAAAAGTTACTTATTTGATTATGTTTTTCCATGAATACACTTTACTGGGTTAAAAATGATGTTAAAAAGTTCAGGTACAGCGTAACGCCGATCTGATTGTTGGCTAGCAACGTTGAAGGTTGACGTCGCGTGAACAGTCGTTTGTATGCATTTGGCTGGTTGTGTCACTCCTAGCGTAAGCTAACACACTTGTTAACTTCGAAAGTACCTAAAACTGTCTATCTGCTGAGCCCAAATCAACCGGTCAAACTTTATTAGTGTTATTTGGACGCCAACCACAGATTAAAAAAAGCTAAACAAAGTTCAACATATTGCGCCGACGGTTCAATAAGTCTGAACCTCAGTATCTCTCAGTCTACTATTCATTGTGTCATATCAAGCACGAACCACTAAAAATGTTAACACGAGCTCAAAACATACGACCAGACAAAATGTAGAACCTTTTCCCAGCCTCTCACCTATTTCCTTCATCGTGTTGGAGGGCGAATTTAACGCTGAAATTCCCATTTTTCCAGTATCAAACTTGTTCCTTATTGTAGCTCAGCGCCATCATTCCCCGCTCCAGCAGCGTTTCCCTGCCTCCTCTCTGTGCACTTCCAGACCTGCTGCAGGCTGCGCGCGCACCCCAAGTTTTCTGCTCTGTGAGCTGTGACCGAGGTGTCGGGAGCGCGCCCACATTCCAGGACTGTAACCTACTACTCCTCGCTCTCCACACTGTTACTCCAGACAGAGCTCACAGACACGAAAAGCGTGGGAACTGCAACTTACCTAGACCCCTTAAAGGACAAAGGTCCACATGTAGGACACAAAAGATCCCATATGAAATTATTTACTCTGCTGAATGCTATGCAACCATATCTGTAATAAGATTCCACAAGGAAAGCCCTTCCTTATGATCTTCCACTCTCGTCTTCCTACTATAATACATTACACATTATGTTCAGCTTACTCCTATCGGTAGGAGTAACCTACCACTCAGCTTGTACAAAAGTCGTAAAATCTTTATTGTCTTCTTTGGTCAGGTGGTTTTGCTTGTGCTGGAAAAGTAAAACAAAGTGGAGTGGAAGTTGGGGCCAAGAGACATTAAAAAAGACAACATGGTTTTGTTGCAAAATGAATTTGTGGTCAGAGCTTCTATTTTTGTAGTTCAGCCCTTTATCTATTCTTTTAGAGACATTCTTGGTTTTACCACAGTGTGTGGGACATGCAGTAGAACTGGGAAAGGCTGTATTTACCAACAGTTTAAAACAGACCACAAGGCAGGCAGTCAGTTTTGATCCTGGATTAATATTAACTTTATTCTAATAGTAAAAAGCAGTAATTATTAGCTGAAGCTGATTGAGACAATTTAGGACAATACGACTGTTAATGGTACAAAATGTTTTCTTTACAGTTATCAGTGGTGTCTGAAAAGGTTATAAAGAGACGAGATAATCAGAGCTGCAAAATAAGGTGTAACCATTAAAAGCACATGTTTATGTTTCAAATAATTTTTCCAAAATTAAAAATATAATCACAAAATCAAAAATGAGACTTAGTTTGATGTGGTAATCTTCTGGAATAATGAGTACATAGAAATAATCACTGCATCATTACTCAAATATAGGTTCCACTTCTGAAGACACTGGTGTTTCATCTGTCATTATGTGGATTGCTGGTGTGGGATAACATAAAGTTTCTTTAATTTGTCTTTTGAGAGCATTTACTGTATGGCTAAAAAAAAGGGTCACCAGCAGAAAACTTGACTGTGCATCCTTTATACATATTCATCATGGCGCCCTCCGTGGAAGACGTGTTTGCTCGTGTTGCTCGCGAATGCCGGCTTCTTTTTGTCCTATACATTGACTCAGATTACCATAGTCATTTAAAGCATTTCTAAATTTCTAATTTACTATGTAGAACTGATCTGCTTAACCGGTTCATCAGTAAAGTTTCTGCTTGCCGTTAAAAATCAGACGATTCCTTGTGAGTTACACTAGCAAGACACTACTATGTCAGTCTTTGAGTTCTCTGATTTGATTGAGAAGATAAAGTTTCATATTTATACAAAAGAACTTGAGTGATTGAAGGATTTGAATGTATTACTTCTTTGGCTAAAAGCCCACATTTTAAAAATATCCAATTAAATGACGTAGGAAACTGACTGAATTAATTGTAATGTATCATCATGTAACATCACTGAGTGGGACCAACTGCAATTTTACAGAAATTTAACAGATGCTTTGCAAAATAATTTTATTTATGAACAAAACTATAAATGGGAATTGTTTTTGATGAATAACTTTGTTAAATGTATCAGGTCATGATTTCATACATTTGAAAACACAAAGAATTCATAATTATCCATGTATGCATGTTTAAGGAGCTTTATGTAACAAAACAAGGATAGTAATTATTGATCAACAGGAAGCAGACCACAGAAATAGGCCTCAACAGATGGTGATCTCAATTTAAGGATTGTTGTTTTGTTTTTAATTAGTCTTTTTTTTGTTTAAAATTTTTGTTTTGCATGTTTGCTATTTTTGTGAATTGTCCTCTTTTATCTGTGCCCTAAAGAATAATCCTACTCAGTTTCTATAGTAAAAATCATGAAAAATTGGTTGACTGCATTTGTTCAGATTGCTTTAATTATCAGCGTCTCCTCAGAGCATATTAACACAACATTGTTGCATTTGGGGATGTACATGGTCATAAACTCATTCAACGATGCATCTTTGGAAAAAGCCCAAACCTCAGGCATTTCCTCTGGAGTTATCTGGCCTTACAGTCCATCTGAGACGTGGTTATCTGATATGTGAAGTTTATATGGCTTCTTATTATCATTAGGTTATGTTAGCTGTTGTTTGTTACAGTGCAGTGCTGCTTTCCAAGGGACTCTATTGGTTTTATTTAAATTCACATTTGGCCAACAGAGAAAATGTAAAAACTGAACAGTGCCAATCATTATCTCCATATGATTTCAATCCTTTGTAAAGCAAGTGTTAGGCCTAAAAAAGGATCACCTGACACGAACAAACAAAGACAACTTATCTGAAGTTGGACTCTTAACTTCCTTTATCTTTTAAAGGCATGAGATCAAAACACTTCTACATACCAGCAGCCTCTCCCAACGCTGCGCAGCATTTCTAAAATATGGTGCATGTGCACATGAGGGGTGCATGTGCACATGAAGGTTGCATGTGTCCACGTGTTTAGCAGGCATCTCCTAGCAACTGTAGGTCTGAAAAGTCAGTGAGCCTGGGGAAACATCTCTGCCAAGTGGTCCCTATAGCAACATGTCAAACAACACGGAATGAACAGGGAAAGGAAAATGGAAAAAGGAGCAGGTGAACTGTACAGAAAAGCCAGTGGAACTTTTTACACATTGTCCAGCAAGAACACTTATAGCACAAAGTATCTCTACGAATTTCTTAATTATTGAAATATGCTTTTTAGAATAGACAGCTAATTCTGATTTGCAGCTCATAAGTCATTACTCATTGAAATATTGTGTAAACAGTACATTTTGTTCTGTGCATTTCTACTTCATCTCTATGAAAACAGTGAGATGCACTTGTGATCATGCAGTTAAAGGTCTCGTGGGTGGCAAATTTCCGCATTGCATGTTGACAACTTGTCACAATGTTAAATATTTGTGTGTGAGTCAATAGTTTGTAACACTACAGGAATGTAAGTTTTGAGATGTGCATGCCTGGACCTGTTCCAGTCCTGCTTTCAGCAAAAGAAAGAAGATTTTAATAGAAGAAGACTATAATATAAAGTGTACATACACTAATGCACTGTTAAAACAATTCAATTATAACATAAATTTGACTAAAACAAAGTAGAGTGTTATCAGACCAACTACCCTTGTCCCCCCTTTTAAGTCAAGGCATGCCAAAAAACCCATGACTAAATATTCTTCCTGTTACGATTTTGCTGGCACCATGAACCCCTCATACTGCAAACCTCTTGACTTGTGCAGAAACAATGCTGCTGTCTTGTGGCAGATGGAAGAACTGAGTTCAAAACCTTTTATCAGAAGACACAAGATTGTCTAAAAGAATTTAAAAACATGTTTTGGTGTTGCTGTTACCATGCCCTGCACATGTACAGTAGTGGGTTGATGCTTTTTTCTTCCAGTCGTGTCGCTTATGACTTTTGGTGATTTTTACAATAATAATAATAAATAGTAAAAAAGAGATAAATAGCTGTAATATCAATTCCAAACTCTTCCAGCAATACAAAGTATCAGTCAGGACACGCTGAAAAAGTATGACAGAAGTGTAAAAGCAGTTTTCTTCACAATGTTTTCAGCAGAGAGGCCATCCATGCACTATGTGGCAGTTGGTTGTCAAGGTAACCAAGAGAAACCATGACTCTTTTATCATGTGGCCTCTTAAAAAGGCATAATTTTATTTTATGGGCATTATGAAAAATTTTCCACTCAAGTTATCATACATGAAGCGGTACATTTACAGTTAATAAAAATTAGTCATTTTACACCAATGTATGCAAATATTCTCATTTAATTGACTCAGTGCCTCTACAGAGTATTTATTTCAGATGAGCTGACAAACAGTCAACACCACAGCCTCTGTCTGCTCATCTTATGTTAATACACTGCAGTAGAAGTCACTCTTTGTGTTAATGGGCCACTTTATTAAACCACGCATGTATTCTGTAACCATGCAGAAAGCTCCCAGTGGCCTTGTCACCATTTTAGCAGCCATCCATCACTTCTGGACTTTTATCCTTCCTCTTAATAAAGGCTGCTCAAAAGTAGCACATATCTGCTGCAATAAGATTTCTGCCTCACACATTACTTAAGATCATACCTTTAACCTTATAGGTTTTCTTTCTTTCTTTGTCTTTCTTTCTACATTTTAAGAAACAATTATTTGTTAGTGTGAAATGGTTTGTAGTCATGTGCAGCTATAAGGTTTTTCACTGTGTGTTTTTAAATTAAAAACTTGGTAAAATTTCTGTAAAGTTGTTGCTAATATCAGGAAGAATTGTCCATTTATTACACTTATTTAACTCAAACAGAGTTCTATTTACATATCTGCATCCAAGAAAATTATTTTAAACATTTAAGTACTTCTTATATGAAAAACTAAAATGAACCCTCAACAAGGTTTTCAAAAACAGAAGACTAAAATCCACCATCAGAGCACGATTAACTCAGCAGTAGGTTACAAGTGTGCAGTCCACTGCATGTTGCCTATATTCGGATGTAGGCTCTTGCAGAAAATGATCTCTACAGCTGAATCTGGAAGATCGGCTAAACTGATCTGTGGTCTTTTGGGTTTAGCTTGTCTTCTTCATCCAAAAACCAGTCTGTCTCTCTCTCTCTCTCAAAAAAAAAAAAAATATATATTTTTTATTTATTTATTTTGTCATCGCCTTCTTTCCTTAGAGTCTGAGGCGAACAGGTGCGATGAGGACTGGCAGCAGGGAGCGCGTGGAGGCAGATAAAGCGCTGTGGTTGGTCCAGCCCTTCTCTCCTCTTCCTCCTCTACAGCATCTGCAGGAGTATCAGAAGCATCGCACGATGGTGGCAGCGCACACCTCTTCACGTTCGTCGGAATCTGCCGAGTGGATTATTTCTCTGGACAAGAGGTAGTATTGTTTTTTTTCTTTCCTTGTTTTTTTTTTTTTTTTTACATAACACCTTATCAACTTGTCATCTTGGTCCCAACCCGCGGGGATTTGATTCTTCGTCCTGAAGTGCTCGTGCTTTTCAAAACCGGCATAATAACATTGATCGTCTGTCACTGTAGTTTTTACATCCCGTCATAAAAAAAAACCATTATATAGTCTGAAACAGTTCATCCTTGAGAGCTCCAAGGTTAGCTGTTTATATCAGGTGCTCTCAGCGTCTTTGACCTTCTGATGCCTTAAAAACAGCCTACAGCTGCTATCTGAAGATCAGCCTGCTTTAAAAAGATGCTTATTTACCTAATGAATGAAGGATTATTTTGTGCAACTGGTAACTTAGGCTATTACTATGTATATAATAATAATGATAATAATAATAATAATAATAATAATAATAATAATAATAATAATAATAATAATAATAATAATAATAATAATAAAAAACATGGCTGGCTTACTTTTTAACGTATTTAAAATAACAAAATAGATGGGGTTAAATTACCTTTAGATCTTCATTCCAGCATCCAGGCTGCAGATTTTTGTGTTTGCTCTGTCAACATGGGGCACGCTCATTGGACACTACTCATAAAGGATAATGATTGTCAGTGAAATTGAGATTTTTTTTTTTTTAGTGTTGGTGTTTTTAAGATTCTGTCCAGCGAATACTGAACATACAAACATAGATAATAACATGTGGAACAATACCAGTTTTATGACCATTTAAAAAGGCTGCTGTTGTATTTACACATTGTCAGTGAGGTTGTGCTGCTTCAGGGTCACGAATCAACATGGAATTATAAAATAAATGCTTGCAGCACATCAATTATCATGATTCATGAGGAACTTTAAGTATTATACTTATTGTTCAGTCAATATCAGGTGGAAATAAAAAATACCTGCATAAATTCTGCACTTTACTGCTATTTCAGTTAAGGAAAAAACTAACAAATAAAGAAACAAATCAGATAGAAAAACATTTTGCTATTTATCCTTAATTAGTAGTAATTCATGGTGCAGACATAATGTAAGATTCAACTTTTAAGTCAAACCTTATTTGGTTTGGTTGTTAGAAAGTTATGTAATGTGTAAATTGTCAATACCTAATACTCTTACTGTAACTGTAGAAAAAACAAACAAAACTGTCAGATATCAGAGTGACAGTAGCAGACACAATACTCTTAATTTATTTAGTTGTTTGCACCAAAATATCCTATAGATGTCCCAGTTTTATCCACTTACTCTGATTTATGGCATACATGACATTTGTCGAAATGAATCGAAGTTTATATGAAATGCTACAAGTATGTGACAATTTTCTCGACAACTAAATATTAACTAACCCATCTAAACACCTCTTTTAGTCACTTGGAAACTCAATCTGCCTAAGATGTTTACATACTCCTACATAAAAAGATTGTGCCATCATGACCTGCAAAGGTTGTTGTTTATCTGTTGTACCACATAAACAACTAGCTGGCAACAGGGTCCCATGGAAGGGTCTCCCTTCATTTACATTTTGTCGGACAATCGGACAATAGTCTAAGTTCTCCTTCATATTTTGGACAGACTGAGCTAAAGATAAACAAGATGCACAGAGAGTTTTAGAATAAAAATCTTTGAATTTAATTACAAAAGGCAAAAGGAAAAAGACTCTAACATAGTAACATAGTGTAAAAAACCCAAACTACAACAAAGACTTAACTACTCAGTGCTAAATACTTATTGATAAAATAAAACTTAAATAAAAACTCTCCAAAAAATGAGCAAAAAATAAAACACAAAAAAAACTGATAAACCTATCCCCCTTCCTAAACTTTCCTCAGATCAAGTAGATTTAGACCTCAACCCCATTCCAAGAGATCTGCAGCAGCGGGGACTATTTTGCTTTGCAAGGCAGGCAGTTCTCGCACAGGAACTGACAACCCCAAAAAGAGAATATTTTAACAGAACAAACATAGTTAACAAGGTGATAAAATAAGTTAACAAAAAGTGAGAATCATCATCTTCCCGAAACTCAATAAAAAAGGGGACATGTGTATTTACTTCGTATGAATATTTGGATCTTGAGCAAAAGAAAGTTACCAGACCTTTGTCCAATGAGTTCCAACATGCCATTGCAATATTACATAAGAAGTCTGAGTAAAAGTTATATTTTGACACCATGCTGCAAATATGTTCAATTAATATGCAATATTTCCAGGAAAGAGCTGAAATAATTATTTGTATGTTTTGGACTTTAAAGCTAACAATCCAGTTTGAATTAATGTAGTGCTTCATGCGTCAGACAGGCAGGTTTTTTTTGTACACGACTAAGACATAAATGTGTTACTTAGATACTCAGGATGAAGAGAGGGAGAATTATGGGTGTCTCAGAAAAAAGGTCCAAAGTACAGCAGCTATAAACAGCAAAGTGATGCAGTGTGCCAGATGTGTTTACACAGCAATATCTCTTGGCTAGTTATGGGAGCCACCTGCACCTCTTAAATCAATTGGTTCTTGTATGACTCACCTTTTCCTAGCAAACAATATCTTTGTGTTTCTGCAATATGGCTTATCTTACAGTGAAAAACAATGAATCATGAAAAAGTATGTCTATAATGAAGTATGGATTTATTGAATCTCTGGACAAAATGGAGTAAAACAGTAAACATTCTAACCAGCCATTTAATACGCTGTCAGCCATTATTAGATTAGTTCCATTTCATGCTGTAAGTGGATTGGAAATTAGATGAAGTTGTCAGTAATTACCTCATTATTTGCAGTGATACTGTAATAAGCAGCCATGATGAAAACATTCTGTTGTCAAAAGCTTTTTTTTAAATCCTTCTCAACTTTTCTCTCTTTTTAATTTGGTTGGTTCCCAAAAAGACTCGGTCTTTAATCCTCCCACACATCTCTCACATCTCTCTTGAATTTTTCTGCTTTGTAGTGTGTTTCATATAATACAGAGTGCTTTAGTAATCTAAGGAGTGATAATGGGAAAGAACAAGGATGCTCCCCCACATATCCTGCCACCATCAGTGTCATTATTTCATCTCATCAGAAAGTGCATCACAGGGATAGCACAAGTTTGCAAGCGAATACACAATGAGAGGCCATCATTTTCACAGTTGTTGTTCAGGGAAAACAAAGATTCAATAGAGCAGTGCAACCCACAAAATAATGGAGTGCAGAGGCTTTTTTTATGCTAACACTGAGCCAGAAGCAAAGCTTGTTTTCTCTTTTGAATTATTGTTACCGTTTGTTCACGTTTTAAGGGATAAACATGGACTCACAGGTGATGTAAGCTACATTTTAGCCGCCTACATCAGAGCTTCTGGATTCAGATATGAGGCAGTGTTGTACTAAAATCTGAGCGGCATCATGCAGGGATCAAACAACCTGATGCTGGAGCAGTTCAATCATCGGATATAATTGCCCTTGTTTAATTTAGTTATAAATTGATCTTAAAAGATTGGAAAATCACTGAATTCTGTTTTTATTTTTATTTTATATTTTACACAGTGTTTGCATAACTTAAAAAATTGTTTAGAAATGAAACTACCCTTGTTCTGACATTTAGAGCTTAATATGAAACTAGAGTGATGCTGCTGAGAGTTTACAATCCAGAATCCAAGCAAACCTTCAGCTAAGCTGCTCTGAATGACACTAACTCTTCGGGTATTTAATATGCAGTGTTTAACCAGCTGTGTTGTGAAATTAGCTCATTCTTTCTCTATATCTTCAGACCAGGTGAGCGCTCAGGTGAAGATGTTGACATAATTCTGGCACGTCTGCAAAATGTAAAAGCCTTTGAGAGATTCCACCCCACTTTGCTGCAGCAGATCTGTCTGTGTGGATTCTACGAGTGCCTGGAAAAAGGCATCACTTGTAGGTCAAAACACCACATATTTAGTTGAAAACATGTTTGCTCTACTTTCCTTAAAATTGAGCTTTTTTTCTGTTGCCTCTAGTGTATCGTCAAGGAGACATTGGCACTAACTGGTATGCTGTGCTCTCAGGTTCACTGGATGTAAAAGTGTCTGAGACATCACACTATCAGGTACAGTAGAATTTATTTCACAAGCATCATTTGAACCTGTAGTTCATTTTTTTTTTTAAATCTTATGCTTTATTTTGGGAAAAACACACCGACAACAATCGTGAAATGCAAGTAAGTCAAAGACATGCTGATAAAGAATAAACAACTAAGTGCTGGAAACTATTGTGTTTCAGGTTAATTGTTGAAGCAGTTGAGATTTTATAGATATTTTATACCGATCAAATGAGTTACACTGCTTTCAAAGAAATGGCTGACAGAGAAAGCATATATTAATGGAGAATAACCCAGACATTGTCCTTTTGGATCTGCTGCATCTTTAGTGCATTGATGTCTTTGCAGAGACGCGAGGACCATTTAAATATTCAAACCAAACTTTTACTTAAAATGCTGCTGTGATTAGAAAGCAGGCAGATTTATTCTCATATTGTATGGCATATAAGACCTTAGGTGCTACACCATCTGTGCTTTTAAAGCCCTGATATCAGACAGCAAGCAACATGGTTTAATAAAAAAAAGAAAAGAAACATGATATGAATAAGGCTGAAAGAAGAACAGAGAACTATCCACTTAACTGCACACAATAAGAATATCTATACAGAGCTAAATCATTGTTTTTTAGTTCTGTCCACAGTAATAAACTGTTGACATATGAGTCGACATATAAGACACATATGGGTTCCAAGTCCTGAGATGCAGGCTTTGACTGACCCTTAGTGCTTTCTGAGGGTAACAGATGAAACAGATGACATGCTGGATGAGATAAGTCTTGGAGGATAGATCTTCATAGAAGTTTTATAATATATCTTTCCCTAAGACTTTCAGAGCCTGCTTAAATGAAATGAAATGAAATGAAATGAAATGAAATGAAAT
>JBAMHX010000014.1:14423811-14443081 GCA_037177515.1 Pseudomugil tenellus | reverse complement strand
CCTCCTCAACAATGGGAAATGCCACAATGGATATAGAAAACACACACACACACACACACACACACACACACACACACACACACACACACACACACACACTCACATATATATATATATAAGGTGGGACTAACAGGACTTGACAGAGGTCAGGGTGATAAGGTCCGTAGCAGAGGAACTGGTTGACCTATGAGTCATTTGTGTTTTGGGGGCTTTAGTCTTGTAGCTGGTTTGCTGATTGAAAATCCCCTCTAGAAAGATGAGTTGTGCGTCAATTCAGGTTCAGCACACTTCTGAGTGCGCTTACCATTAGTGAATCAGACAGCGTACCTTGTGAATGAGAACTACCCATAGTGCAACAGCCCTCCACTTCCTAGAAATTGCATAATTCATGTTTATCTAATTAGTGATCCCGGTCTTCACCAAAAACAGAATATCCACCCTCCCTGAAATATATACCTCTTATTCCCGTAAGGGGTAGCGGGAAATAACAGAATATGTTATCAGCAAATTGAATTCTATTTCTTATCATTTACCTATGTGCCTAAATTACAGACAAGTGAAGGAGGCAGCCCAGGCGAGTTCTCCTTTGTGCTAAAAGTGCAGTGAAGCACTGGACTTTTGGACTTTGTATGGGGGTTTTTGGTTTCCTGTTTTATTTTGTAGTCTTCCTGTTTTGCCCTATGTTTCTGTTTTTGCTTCATGTCTTGTTAATTAGATTCACCTGGGGTTGATTGGTTATTGTGTTCACCTGTGTAGTGTAGTTGTGTATATAAGTCTGTTGATTTTCATTTCTGTTTGCTGGTCCATTTTGTGTGACTTCGTGGCACAATAAATAAAAATAATAAATCAAGCTATCTGCATTCCTGCTGCCCTCCATGTCTGCATTTGGCTCCTGACAATCTGAGTACATCCTGTCAAGCTGACACTAACTTCAGGAAAAAATAATCCTACAAAGATGCATATAATTAAATTTATTTATGGTCATGGGACACAATGCTGCTGCCATCCCAGCTTGTCTGCTCGGACATATATTTGTGTATATTTACATAAAGAAATGTCCTCAGATGCTGCTTGTTTTTTTCTATCTTGCGTGCACGAAATTCTGTGACAAAAGAGGCCAGGAGGGATACATCTTTTGTAGTCTTCGTTACAACCTATACCGGTTATAACAAAGTGTGGATTTGTACAGTGGATTTGATGGAACCTTTGAATTGGCACAGTACTTGGTGAGCCACTATGACCTATGTAGTCAACAAATCTGCACTTAAAGGGATTGTGAACTGGGGCACAACTGTGTTGTGTTCCAGATATCTTGTAATTCTTAGCAGTTGAGAGTAGGTGATGATGACATTAGCAGCCAACTTAGAAAAATGGATGCCTATAAAATATCCAATTTGTGAGCACCTAGAAATACCATATAAAACTGAAAAACATGAAAAAAATGTGTATGTTATGAATTTGTGTCTAAAACCATCTATAATTCAATGATGACATGAATATAAAAAACAAACAAAGAACATGTAACTCATAGAGTGTGGCTACGCAGTTGCATCAGTCATACTTTGTCATGTTATGAGTCATTAGCTATGTTACACAAATACTGACCATGCAGTATTATTATTTTGTCAGTTTTATAAAGCAGTTATTTTCAGCCAAATAAAAAGGTATTCCAAGAGAGTTCAAATGTGACAAGATCAGAGTACAACATCGCTCAAGCCATCGCATGATTAGGTTTAAGTAGCCACATTTAGCTTCTAAACAGCAAAAACAGAGAAACAGACATATACTGCATCGTTCTGCAGCTCACCAGGCACTTTGCTATTGTTTTGAATAAACGCTGGATGAAGATGTAAAAAAATACATCACATTTTGGCATGTTTGCACAAAAAGCAATGCCATTGGCCGACTCATGTCCTTCCTCTAGAGCAATTCCTTTCTTCTCTTTTTGGCCTCCTCAGACACCTTTTTCACATTCTTACTTTGTTCAGCCATGACAAACTTTCATATAAAGAGAAGGAAAATTTATTGCAAAGCAGTTATGTGGATATAAAGAGGGAGCCGTAAAGCAAAGCACTCCAGATCACACCATGAGTTGTTTAGCTTCTTAAATATGCGGCCCCCTGGGAGCACCAACACAAATCAAGCACCCCAGTAGTGCTCCATTATTACTCACATTAAACTAATATTTGGATCAAAGATTACAATGCATCCTTTTAATGTTTCAAAATGAAAAATTTACACAACAAATGAATAATTAATTCATACAGCTGTGATTGTGCAAATTGTGTGGCAAAACAACTCATGTTAAAATATTTTCGAAAGTCAATAAGGACAAAATGTAGTAAAAACAGCCATTTGTACCCTTGTACCCAGGGGACTAGCAGACTGAAATCAACAGCTCTAAACATAAACTGAGGAAATTATGGAACTGAAAACAAATAAGAAGAGCAGAGAGGAAATGGAGAAAAATATAACAAAAAACAATCCTATATGGAATTTTACATCTCAAAATCTCCACAAAAAATTAAACAAGACAAGCTCTTGGAAGCATTTTGAGTTTTTACATTCATTTTTCCATGTTTGTAGATGCATTTAATTCTGTTCTTCACCTTTTTTCACAGAGCTTAAAATGTACTTTATAAACTAAAGCAAACGCCTAAGCAGCTATAAAGTTCAGCCGTTTCACACAGGCATGGTTTAAACTGAACTGTTTTGCATTGTGTGAAAAATGCTAAGCTGCATGAGGTCAGTATTCTTATTGCTACAGCCGTGAAAGATACTGTGAGCAAAAAAAAAAAAAGAAAAAAAAAACAGCCGATCTAGTGAGATAAATGTAGGATGAATGTAACAGAAAGCAAACTATGAATCACTTTCAAAGAAATCCTGAAAATTATTGATGTGAAAACAGTGTTACACTAATGAACCATTATGTGCTTATGTTCCAGTTATCGTTCAGTAAATATGATAATTTGAGCAATTTGTGTTCAATAACCATAAACTATATATGTACAGAAGTTAATTCCCTGTCCATGTCAGGGTAGGGAACACACTAAAATACAGTTAACTGAAGTCTTTTTTATGTTTTAGTGGGCCATTTATGTCACTCATTCATGCAAATTTAATGTCCATTTTCTCATGCTGCTGACTGCTACAACTACTACAGCTTTCATTCAGGTCAGCACGTGACAGAAGCTGGATTCAGTCGCTACAAATGGATGGCCATGTGCTTGTTTGTTTAACAGTGCAGACATGAGCTAATCTCAGCATACAGGGAGGAGGGTGACCACTGCTTTGATGGCCTGGTCATCAACTCACTCTTTACTTTGTTTCCTGCTTTCATAGGCTGCTTTAACTGAAACAACACAAATGTAATTTGTGTTTTTAGACTCAAAAGGCAGCTCTGTGTTAGACATGTCAACCTAGACATGGCCTGGAAGAAAGTTTAGTTAGATTTTGCATCAGACGTGTAAGCTCACATTACAATAGAGTTGTTATGTTGCATGTGTACTCTGCATATTATTAGTAATCTGGCATGTACGTGCTCATACATTCTGCATGTGTGTTTGCATGCTTAAAGCACATCTGTCTTGTGCAGAGCTGAGGAATTGATTTTGGTGTGTCACTAAGTCTTCTGGGCAGCCAGCAGAGAAGGCTGATGAACAGGAAGTGACAGAGATGCAATATGCCCTCTAGTATTTGAGGACTGGTAAAGGGGGATGTTGGAAAAAGGAGGCCAAGTTTATCTACTAAAGATGATTACATAATGGATATGTGCAAGGGAATAACATATTTAATAGCTGATTCACCAGATTTATAGGCAACAGAGAATGAAACCTATGTCTGGTAAATTTTATTATCTTTTAAAGCTGCCAGAAGAGGGACTTTTGTTGTTTGAAATAACATTTTTAATAGCAGATTGAGGGTATCACCATGCCACCACAATATGGGTTGATATTCATTACATTTTTTGCTATTTTTTGGTCACTTAAGAGCTTATTTGGTTCTTTTTATTCATTAACAATTAATCTTTGCACCAGTTCCATCCTGCATTCCAGTCTGTTGTCTGTTTTCATGGACTGGGCACATGTCCAGTTGTACTGGCAGTATTGTAAACACCATTTGGATTTGAGATCTGGCTTATGTTGAAAATAAACATTTTAGGCTCCAAACTGATTTAGTTTAATCAAAATACCCAATTTTTTTCTTCCAAACAAGGATCAAAGAGTTTTTCAGTCAATGCAAAACTGCTAATTACATGGTTTTTCATTTAAACATCTGCAAATTTTAATTTAACACAAAGAAACCCGGTAATTGTATTAGTCCAAAACTTTCCCAAATAATACTGCGTTTTTTGTGCTTTAGAGTTTCTCATTGCAAAATCTTTTTATGCTGTCAGCTGGGTGTGATGAAGAGTTGACAGCAGTTTGATGATGTGGACATTGACCTACTTAGTAGGTGTCAAACAAATTAGCTATAGAGAGATATATTCTGTATCAGGTAACAGACTCATAAACTCGCACAAAAATGATTAAAAAGACAAATCAAATTGTCAATTTTAATCAATCGTTGTCAAATACATTTTGAAAATAGAGAACTAAAACCATTTTATGCAAATTGAAGAGCATCAAAACCGTATTTAACTTTTAAGCAGTTAAAACATTGTACATATAATGCTGATACATGATAGCTTGGATAGTTTCTTGGTTGCTGAGGAAGTTCAATACAGCTGTCCTGTCTCTCTGATAAGCAACAAGGTCAAAGATAAGACACCATCTGCTCTCCGCCCTTGAGAGGAATAATAAACTCAGTGTTACAATCTGAACATTTTTAGGACTGGATTGTTTGCACAGAGGATTAAGGATGAGATTTGAAGTATAGGTTTATCTCCATTAATGTACTTTGGCAGGAAGTTGTCAGTGGTTAATAAATAGAATATATACAGATTTATCTTGTGTTCGACAAAGCATCTTATAACAGCTGTATTTTATTAAACATGAATGAAAATCCTTTATAAAACCAAGCTAGAATACAAAAATATCCATCTCATATTAAACAGCATGGCTATTAAAGTTTTTTTACTGATCTGTTTACCATCAGAGTTTTATACATCTTAAATAAGACCTGGCATACACCTGAGTCAACATCTGACTCTATATTATTTAACTTATTTTGGACATGTATTAAACTATTAACTCCGTAGTAACTTTAGGTTATTTACATAACCCTGGTTCTCTGAGTAATATGAGTGAGATGTCTCACTATGGGATGCACGCCTCTGTGCAGCCCTCAGAAGCAATAATCTCATTACGCCAATCCTGATTGGCTGGTGAACGTGTCCGTCCGCATCAAGTAGTGCCACCCTCCTTAAGTGGCTCATGCGAACGGCACCTGCCTCATTCAAGATAAGCACCTCTTCTCACTCGCTCAAGCAAGAAGGGTTGTCGGGTGAGACATTTCACTCATATTACTCAGAGAACTGGGGTTATTTAAATATCCTAAAGTTCTTTTTCATAATATTTCGCTCGATGTCTCAATATGGGATGTGGTAGCTCCCGTATTGCCAGACAAGCCTATCTAGCGTCCACCAACCTACAGGAAAACTTTCTGTGTCCCAAGGACAGCAGAACTGCATGTGCGATGCACAGGGCGGACACGTCCAGCATATAGAAGTGGACAAAAGTGAGTGGAGAGGACCAACTCACTGCCGCACAGATGTCCTGTACAGAAACTCCCCTGAACAGGGCCCAAGATGCCGCCAGGCCCAGAGTAGAATGTGCCCGCAGGCCCTTGGGTTGTTGCAAACCCTGACTGGTGGTACCAATGGTCTGTACACAGGAAGAAGTCTGCGTGCTCCTTTCATAAAGCGGCAGACCAGCGGGTGCTGACTCGCTGTTAGTTTCCCAAACCCCACGTGACAAGAAGCAATAGCTGCCAAGTACACCTTAACTGTGGAGAAAGCGTTCCTTTTGTCAATCAGATCCTGTAAGAATGACAGAATGTGGCCACATCCGTGACACCATTCCTCAAACACTCTCCACTTACAGTCATACAAAGATCATGTAGAGGGGGCCCAAGCACTTTGTATGGTGGAAATCCCGCGGTGTGGGAGCCCCACAGCTGACAGGTTGTGCCACTCAGGGGCAAATCTCACAGTGCCAGGCGTTCCGGGTGTGGATGGAACTGCATCAGCCGGTCCCTGTGTAGCGGAAGCTGCCACGCCTGCGCATGCAGTAACTGATCTCCGGCATCCAGTGCATTGCAGGCCAATGTGGAGATATTAATATCAGTTCATCACCGTGCTCCCTTACTCTGGACAGAGTGGGAGGTATCAGGGATACCTGGGTGAATGTATACTATGTAGTTTAGAGCGCTTTGAGCGGTCAACATGACTGGAAAAACGCTATATAAGTATTTAGTGCGTCTACGCCCAGTGGAGCGTCCATGCTGCGCAGAGAATAAAACATCCCGCACCGCACGTTTTCTCTGAACGTGAACAGATCCACCGTGGCTCGACCGAGCAGGGAAATGGGAGTGTGAGGAACCCCCCGATGCACACCGAAAGGCTGAACAGGTGGAGCTGGAGAACGGGGAACGACCAGCTTTACCGCTGAAGAGAGGGACTCTCAGGCCGCTCGCTTTTTCTTTCTGGCCTGGAAAGGGGCAGTCTGCGCTGGCGGGGCAGGTGGAGCTGCAGCTGGGATCAAAGATTTCTTGGACCAGCCAGCCCGACCGAGCAAAGTTGGGGGGGGCTGGGCTGGGGCTTCAGCTGTTTAGGTACTTTAAACTGCGAAACCTGGGTGGCAGCAGGCGTGGAAGTCCTCCGCTTTGTTGGTGGAGAAGGAGCAGGAGGCTTCTGAGGGAGGCAAAGCTGGAGCGCTTTGTCTTCCTTCTTTTTGGCTTCACATCTCCATTGCATTAAAGCCAAAGCATAGCCGAAAATCCCCTCTGGGACAATGGGCATGTACAGGATTTTGTCCTTTTAACTGTCTGACAGGTTGGTGAGGTTGGGCCACCGTGCACGTTCCTGCAGCACCATAGTTCCCAGCGCTCTTCCAGTGGCCCGAACCCCACAGCATTGGATGCGGAGACAAAGGTCTGTAATGACCGGTATTTCCTCCCAAGCTGTAGGGTCGTGTATCTGCGCAAAATCCTTGTACAGCTCAGCCTGATAAGCTGTAAGCAGGGAGAGGACATTGAGTGCTCTGGCCGACAGAGCAGATGCCTTGTACGCCTTTTCAATCAGGGCTGACTGAAAACGGTCAGACTTTGACAAGATGCCCCTCGTGGATTCCACCCCAGCCTGTTAGGCTCGAGTCCGTGGTGACCTCTCTCCTGGACAAAACCTGACCCATTGTCACTCCCTCAGTCAGGAAGGATGGAAGGCGCTAGCGGTTCAGGGCCCTGACGCACTCCAGAGTGATCCGCACTCTCTGTGCGCCATGACGCACAGGGTCCAGTCCGCATGAAGCCACCCAAAGCTGGAAATCCCTCATGTGGAGACGACCGAGTGAACCTCAGCTGACGCTAGCCTCCGGTATTTCCGCCACAGCTGCCCCGTTCTCTTCCTCCTGTTCGACAGCAGGGTCAGTGGAGGGGAGGTAGGGATCATGTCCAGACAGACTAACTTGGCGGGCTAGTCGACTGCGGAAAAAACACCCATTTACACCCATTTAAGGTGGACACAGCGCAGTGTGGACACAAGCCGGGGACATCAATAGACTGCTGGGCGTGTTTCAGCCCCAGGCAGCTCGAGCAGACCTGGTGTGGGTCTCTGCTCAATATCTTATTCCCACTGCGACAGGGACGGGCTCTATTGTCTCCTAGTCCTCTGGTGTGAGGATTTTTAGCCTCCATTCCTAGCAACCTGGAGAGTAGGCTGGGAGGCGGTTAGCTGGTGACCTGGAGTAATGCCCAAGGCTAGGTAGCGCCTTGCGACCGAAGCTAACACAAGGTCAGTCTGTGGACAGTTAAGCTAGCTAGCCCTGGATGCGAGATATGCTCCGAGTGAGAAGAGGTGTTTGAATGAGGCAGGTGCCGTCTGCATGAGCCACTTAAGGAGGGTGGCACTACTTGATGTCGATGGACACGTTCACCAGCCAATCAGGATTGGCGTAATGAGATTATTGCTTCTGAGGGTTGCATAGAGGCGTGCATCCCATAGTGAGACATTGAGCGAAATATTATGAAAGAAAACTCAGGTATCAGTCACATGGATGCCTACAGAATTTGGTCTGGTGTTCTCACTTTTCTGAAACATCATTTAATGTATTGTATAATACACATTTCTGAGCATGTTCAATTCATGGATGTTTATTTCAACACGTCACGTGTCTTTTGCTCTCACATGGACACAATTTTAGTCTCATTTGTCTTAGCAATCGAGATTTCACAGCAAAAACTAGAAATTCAGATATTACAGCTGCAAATGCAGTGCTGCTTGTTGATTTCTCTTAATGCTTTTTCTTCAAGCATACAAATGCAATTCATTTACACTGACATTTACATAGACATTGTGGTTGCAGAGATATACTTTCATTGTGGGTGTGCAATTATCAAGTAGAGGTCTAATCATTATGCACATGGTTCGAAAGGTTTGTATCCACCACTTCCCAGTGAAACACTGGAGGTCGCCATAACACTTTTTCTCCCCTGAATCCAGTTTTTTAACTTCCGGTCCTCGCTAAATGCATATTTTAGAAGGGCGATTTAATTCAATATATTCACAGAAATGTCTTCTGGGATGACCGGTGCTGTTGTTGGATACATACAAAACTCAACAGCTTAATAAAAAAGAAGAAATTAACTATAAAACCATAAATATGTTGCAGCAGAATCCTATTTACATTGGATCCCTGCCAAAAACATGGACTTTTGGCAGTGAAAGGAGTTAAACAACCGAAGCCCTGAACTGTCACCTAGCCATTCTGTTAGAGTAGACGGGTGCGGCACTAGTCTCTCTGTTCTGTCTTCTTCTGATTAAAATGCAACCTATGTATCCGTCTTTGAGATTTGGCCATTGTTTAAGTAAAATGTTATTTTTAAGTTTTTTTTCTGAAGCAGTATTACCTTCGAAAACAGTACTAGTTTATCATTATTGCTAATGTAGCCGGAAGAGCGGAACAAACTTCGGCATAATTTTACGCAATGCATTATGGGAACGGGGGTCCCCCAAAAAAGTGGTGGATATGTGAACGAGAATAAAAATATAAAAGTTAAATATACTCATGAAGCTTATTTTGGTATAGTTTAACTATATGTAGAAATAAAATTATGTAGTTGTAAATGTGAAAATAAATCTGAGTTTGGATTTATCTGAGACCAAGAGTAATGGCTGGTACAGCATTGCATACAATTATTTTACTTTATTTGTGTTTTTAGTTACTCTTTGTGTCCATTATTTCAGTGCAAATATTTCACCATGCTTCAATTATAAAATAAAGCTGCTTCTGCATTTATTGCAGACACCTGACAAGCTACAAGCATGTCACATTTCGGCATTTTAAACTTTTTTAGTTAAATAATCTGCTCTTAAAGTTGATTTACAGTTCAAGTTGCACTAAATGAATAGCAATCTTCAAGATTGATTTTTCTTATGTGTTGTTTTCACATCACTTGCATTTGATGTTAATACCTTTAAATATGTGCCGCATGAGGATGGTTATATTACAAAACGAGCAGCTCCTCTGTGTTGTATTTGCAGATTGTGACAGACAGGGGGGAGGGGGTAGATTGAGCATGCTCTCCTGTGTGCTCACTGACTCTAGTTGTGTAATCACCTAGCAACTGCTGCTCTGAACAAGTCAGCAGCTGACAGGCACTCTGCTGTGCTTTCAGGCTGACACAGTCTGCTCTCAGAGTTGCTTGAAGGCGCAGCTGGATCATGTTGGACCCATGACCCATGTGATGCTCTTGGAGTTTTAGGACTGGATGTAGCCTACATGCTTTCAGAGTTGATACCTGGATTAAGAAGATGTGGAGGACCTTGTAATCATTAACTACAACAACATCCTGCATAGGACACTGCGAGCATCCTTAGGTAATCTTTGCAAAAATATTTTATAATAATTTTGATAATTTACTAATCATAATTAGATGGGTCGAACAATTGAGTTGTACAAAAAATATTAAGAAATATTTTTTAATTAAGGTGCTGTGAATTTAGTAAATTTGGAATTTGCTGTTCAAAAATCATAAATTAAACATCAGAATTTCCATTCTTTTGGATTAGTTTCTTTGTAACAGTTTAGATTAAACTGTTTGGATGGTCCTCGTAGTGTTTCCCTAAAGTGCCCTTAAGTGTAGTTGTAAAAGTGCAAAATGAACAATGAACTCTTTAAGAAGAGTTTGCACGACCATCATTACGTAATTATAGGGCAAGTTATTCCACATAAAGATATGCATTCATGCACAGCAATGCTCATGATTCAGATATATACTCAAGCGTGAAAGACTGAAGAGAAGGCTGAGCTTATAATGTACAGAAAGGACTTAGATAATAGCTCTGCTGATCTGTTTTTATGCCTAAGTAGACGAAACTTATCTGTTAACTCTGATGGATATCAACCGTGCATCAGATAAATATACAGACTGCATGGGGATGTAAAATGTCCTTCTCATATGTTACTGATGGTAGGCATATGAAGACTATGGGATTCAAATATTATTTTTGGAGGATGAGGTTAAGGAGATGCAACAACGCTCTCATGCTGAGTCACTTCTTGTTGGTGTTGGACTTCTCCAGCGTTGTATACATAATTTTTATGGTTAAAATTTCCTGCGGGTGCCAAGAAGCAGATTGCACCTTTGTTTTTTGTTTTTTTTGCAGATGACACAGTTCTCTTGGCTACATTGAGTCTAAACTTTTAGCTCTCACTGATAGCAGCTGACTGTGAATAAGCACCATTGAGTGTGAGGCCATGACGCTAAAAGGATGGGTTGCACGTTTTGGGTTTAGTGTAAGTTGTTGCCTCAAGAGGAAGACGAGAAAGGCTGATGTGATCAAAACAAACGATTATAAACAGGAGCAGTCAAGAGAAACTTCCTAATAAGGGTGGGTAGCTAAATCTTAGCATAAGAGAGAGGACATCTGGGCTCAAAGAGTAATTGCTCCTCCACATTGAAAAGAGCCAGTTGGGGATGTTTGGATTGCTGGTAATGATGCCCTCACCATGTAGGTGGCATGTAAACCTTGCGAAAGACCCCCAAATGGGGAGAATGTTTTTAATCTATTGTCTGATTTGGTAGCTGTTGTTTTCCATAAGAGCTGGAGGAGGTAGCTAACAGAGAGAAGTAGGAAGATCTCTGATTAGAAACACGTCCTTGACATAGAGTAAGACAAGCAATATTAAGTGAATGTATAGAAGGATGAATGGATGATACTTTACCTACAGAAAGCTTTGTTGTTGACTTTGTTATTGTTGTTTTTTAATCTGCTCAATTTTACATCCAAGGTAAATCAAGTAAGTGGATTAAATTATGTGTTAAATTTATTTCCTTTACTAGGGCTATCACATTTGCATTTATGAAATTGGTAACATACCAAACTTTTAGAAAGACATTCATGCTGACATCTCCATGGTAAACAGCACAAACAACAAGGCTTATGCTGTTGTAAGTGACGGCTAGGGTTATATCTCCAAACGCCCCCAATCCTCAAATAGACACAATACAATAATATAAAGACACATATGTTCAGTCCCAAAGCTCCACCTGTTGTCATGACCTTTTATTTGCACTTGATTTGAGGTCAATAAGAGAAATACTTCCAGAGATATAGCCAAAAATCAGATTTTTCATGCATAAAGCGCCACCTGGTGGGGAAACCATAAATCCAAATATCATGAAATTTGAGCCAGGTTATCCCCTTGGGGACTTAAACAGGTATACAGAGTATCTAAATCCAATGTAAAAATTGTTCAAGTTATCGCGCTCACATGTAGGATATCTGGTGGCGGCAGCGGTCGGGGAAAAACTACAATATCCCAGACACTCTGCATTCGGGGATATAAAAATACATTTATTTATCGTCTTTTGCTTTGCTAACAATATAGTTATTTTTATTGGACTGCAAATGTGTTTGTGTCTTGATTGTTTGAGAAAAAAATTAGGGGTTGAAGATAAAACTTTTATTACTCCTTATTGTTTGCACTTTTTATTACTTGTTGGTCTCTGATCTTTGTTTATCGGCTCTTAATTTTCATCTTTTACCACGAATCTTAAATATAAGAAGATAGGTGTTATTAAACAAATATTTCTGCCTCTAAATGAATAGTTTCTCCATGAATTTAATAAGTCTGTTCAACAGCCTTTAATTTATTTAAAGTTAATTGTTAGTAACACTGTTTTAAATGGTCTAATGTATACAAATAACTCAGTGTGATAAAATTAGTTAATTAGAATAACACAACTTATTTGAGACAGCACTGCATCACATGAAAAAACATGATAGAGTCACTGCTTTCATTGACTAGGTGCCAAGTCGGGAAAGAATGTCTAACACATCTCATTAAGCCTATAAAATCCATGCTTTTACCAGAAAAAGCAACAACAGTGAGCCCCCTGCTCAGTTCTAATAGAACATGTTTGGCTTTACAGCTATTGACTGCCCATTTGTCAATAATGCTGATGTGAAATAACAAGTTGGAGATCATAAAAAGCATGTGCCATTATGTCTTCATTTTAGGAAGCAATTTCTGTCAGTGTTGGGGTTATTAAGAATTCAACAAACTACAAAGAATTGATGTTATATACTGAGTCCACGTCTAAACATTAAAAAAACAAAGAAACAACAACAACAAAAAAACAAAAAAGGGTGTATGTGCCAGTGGCTCATATCCGGGCAGAATGTGGTGTTGTCTGAATGTAAGGCTACATTTAAGTTGTAGAGTTTGAGTTTACTTGTTCTCTTAGGGCTCTTCTTGAACGTGTCTTTTTTGTATTTTTGGTATTTATTGCATCCTCAGCAGTCTCAAACATTAACATAAATTTTCTATGGTGGTAAACAGGAAAAAATACACAGCATATATTTACAGAAATGCTAGTGGAAAAAGCTGCAAGCATAGGAGCGCTGTAAATACGGAAACATAATGAAAAAAGTGAAAAGCATTGCAAATACAGAACTGGCTGCAATAATATAAACACAGAAAAGTGCTGCAAATACAGAGCAGCACTGTCCAAATAAGAACTGCTGCAAAAAGAAAACAGTACCGGTACATATTCTCTGACAGAAGTGAGTAAAGGGAGTGTTCTGGTTGTTTGGGAAGCAGTGAGAAGAACACCTTGGGAAGTTTGAGTGAGATTAGTGCAGGGAGAGAAAGTACATCAAGGTAGATTCCTTTTTATTTTCTTACACTTTGCCTTAATCTGGTTCAACATAATAAAAATTTTCATTATTAACTGAATCGTAGTAAAAACTTTGATAACGTCAGAGCACTTAATTTTTATGAATCAATATGCAGCTTTTTTACTTGCAGTTATTTTTTGTTTATGTAGCATTCCTCTGTATTTGCACCATATTTCTGTTTTTCCAGCTCATTTCTATATTTGTAATGGTTTTTCTGTTTTTTTTTTTGTATTCTTATTTGCAGTTTGTTTCTGTTTCTGCAGCTGGTTTCTGTATGTGCATGGTTTTCTTTTTTTTTCATTACGTTTTTGTGTTTCCCGTGCTCCTCTGTACTTGCAGCTTTTCCTGCTAGCATTTCTGTTCGTATATGCAGCATGTTTTTTATATATGAAGCGTGCTTACACCTGTCGGCCAGTGTACCTTTTAGCCAGTTCAACTTGTCGAATTAGCATTGTGTCCATCGGTGAAAAAGATGCTCTGGTTGGCTATTCCACACAATGAAGAAACGTAAAAAATGAAAAGTTGGGCGACAAGTAAAAGCGAAAGCTAAGTCTTCATGTCACACAATCTGTTCTTATTTGTCATCTTCATTTCTCCAAAACAAGCAACACTTTCACAACAATGTGACCACGTGAAAAAATTGAAGACAAACTCATGATTCTGGAAGGATCAGCTCTTTATTTAAGGACTCAATGAGTCAACGACTCCCCGGCTGATGACATTACTGAAAAATGCACAGTATGCAGTGGTATGTTTAAATGCATCTGCTTAGTCCTCAGCTCCTTTTACTATAGGACCTCATCTTTGTGGTGTGTTCAAGTACTATTCTGCTTTTTGAGATGCTGGCTACATGAGGATCCTCTTGTCGCTGCTAAGCTATATAAGAGACCATATGAATTGTCGCCTTTCTTTCCTTTAATAAGTGATCTCTGTTAGGATGCCATTCATCAGAAACACAGGGTTGCTGAATAGATGGTAAAAATGAAGATGAGACTCATTGAAGAATGCTTTCAGACAACATCAGTATAATACAATTGAATAAAAATGAAGTAAATGAAAAAAAAACTCAACTTATTCCAGAGGGAAAATGCAATGTTGATAAGGCTTTGCTCTGGATGTTGATGGCTGCTGGAGGAATGATGTCTTGTACCTGTCTGAAGACATGAAAAAGTCTCTCACTGAACATACTCTGTGGCTTCATCACTGTGTTATGTTGAGGTTGGAAAAAAATAATAAAAACCAAGCAAGAAAACTATGGAGAGAAAATAGACTATAGGGTTTGCAAGCTGTCTAAACTGATTTGTGTGTAACTTTAAGTACTTGTGAATGTAACATATAGTTTGTAACCCGTATAAACTATTTTGTCCGTAACTTTGGGTGCTTACAAATGTGTGCACTAAAAAAAAAAAAGTGCACATATTGTTTTAAAAAAAACCCTAACTGGGAAGGTCTGCCGTTACAATCTCGCCTGAAGATCTGCTTTTCCCAGCCAAAGAACCACTTACTCCTCCTAGCGGTCGTTTCTTTAATCAGTTTTGTTACAATTGCACAGCTTATAAATGCCTATTTAATTTATCGATATATGATATATGAAATATACAGAAAAATAAATGTAGGTCTATGTGTTATAATTAAGGGATGCCAATATTAATTTTTCCAAAGAAAAAACGAGTTTAAACTATAGACTCCAACTAAAATTCAAATGTCCCAGCTTTCCAATGGGCTCTAAATGCAACATCTACGCACAAATCTGTGAAACCTCCTGGCGTGAAAACAGTGTCAAAACCCCTCGAGCATTTGTACACAGATCTGTTCGTAATTAAGGTTTTGTGTGTGCGAATCAGGTGATTTGTGCACGCGCATTTAATGATTCGTGTCTGTGGAATCCTTTTGAACAGCAAACTTTTAGATTTCTGAGGTTGAAGCTAAACATTTGTATGTAAAATATTGATGTTTGAGCATTTTTTAAAACAATATGTGCACTTTTTTTTTAAGATATTAGTGCACGCATTTGTAAGCACCCAAAGTTACGGACAAAATAGTTTATACGGGTTACAAACTATATGTTACATGTACAAGTACTCAAAGTTACACACAAATCAGTTGCAAACCCTATTGAGTCTATTTTCTCTCCATAGAAAACACAAATGAAAATGATTTGGCAACCCTATAAGTGAGTTTCACAGGATTTTATAAAATTAGTGCAGAGTTTATGCTGTCTTCATTTAGCAGGACTGAGTTATAAACAAGGTGTTTACTTTTTTATTTAAACGAGGGCAATTACAATATATTTTCTATTGTTTACTTTGTTAAACATTTGGACATAATTACTCAGTAATTTAAACTGTTTTGGTCTAATATTTTTCTGGCATTAAAACATACCGGTTAAGTCTGAAACAATAAGCAAAATAAGTCTGAAGTGAGTAAAATAAGTCAGCCTTTCAGAAACTGACTCATGAGTCTAATTATTTTTTAAAAATATAAAGCAGAATATAATACAAAAGGTAAAATCTCCCTTGGGAATTAGAAGAGTTAACGTTTTGTATAACGACACTTGATAAGTCACACACAGAATGATGCTCTTTGTTTACCTGACGATGGTCTTAATCCTTCTCTAAGAAAATACCCCCACTCGACACGCTGGATCATGTCCCTCAGGGAGAATGACTTTGTCAGCTCAAAGGTTGAGTTGATTTGTTCATGAGCTCCTCAGTTTAAGTGCTCCTCCATAATCCCAAATCCTTTAATTGCCCATGAAGATTGATGAGATTGCATAACTGTCTGATAACCTCAATTCTTTTTGCATTGATTAAATTTGAATAATTAGATCTGTTATTTGAATGTCCACAAAAACACTCCGCAGTACATATTTTCAGAATTTGAGCTCGCTGACAACATTAATAATCTTTAGGAAGCTCAAAATGCAGCAAAAAGACTCATTTAGGGAAAACACAACAAACTGAGGTCACTTTCTAAACAGCTTCTTAGCTGTTGGCTTAGCTTTAGCTCCTAAAAGGGTAGCTGAGAAGATTACCTGACTCCAGAGAGTAGAATTGACTTTAAAACATGACCTCTGAGTACTTTGCCATCAGGGGAACAAAGATGTCAAGTGTTCTTGCTTTCATGCAGTCTCCACTGAGCAGCAGATAGGAAGCTAGAGATTATTGGCCTGGCACTAAGTGGCCCTCAATCCGCTTTTTATTGACCTCGAGGGTAGATGCTATGGCACATAATCGCTCAGTGTTTGTCTTTTAACCCACATTAATCTTTAGTCATCAATCACTGTGATAAAGTTAAAATAGAGGAGATTATTCTAATGTTGCACATGTGTTATTTATATGTGTTCAGAAAGCATACATATATCCAAGTATATTTTTTAAAAAGGTGAATAGTTTTTTTAAAATTGCAGTAAATTTACTGTTAAGTTAACTAGTCATGATTTATGCATGATATGTCTCACAGATTTCAAAGGTTTCAGTAAATTTAAAAGAGAAACTGAAGGTTTGCTGAACATAATAACATAGCCTACCCATTTCTGTAGCAACCCCCCAATTAATCATAGTGAAATACATTTCTTCTCAGCTTGAACATTTCTAAAATCACCTTGAACTTGAAAATAGGAGCTTAAATGAAACCATAACATGCTGCAGTCAGAATTTCATTTATAGTTTTTCATTTATCAACAAGTGATCAATGTATTTTCCATCTGGCTGGACCAGATTTTTGTAAAAAACAAATGACTGTGACTGAGGGATTTAATGATGCTGCTGTTCAGTCAGCAGTGTGCATGGTGCTCTTTCATGATGTGCAGGAGGTCCTCATTATCTAACAAAAACCACTAAGTAGATTAAAGCATGATTTATGAGAATCCATAGAAAAGCAAATCCTCCTTTTAGGGTTGTTCATTTGCACATTTGTGCTTTAAAAATGCACAAAACAAACAAAAAAAAAAAAAGAATATATTTTATTCCTATGACTTCCTGCTTTCTTGTTAAATTATTTTTACTTTTAAATTTACATTTTAAATTTAAATAATTTAAATTTAAATTATTACTTTTTTATCCCTGGATAAAAGAAAGCTAACAACAGTTTTCTTTTTTTCAGCTTTTAACTAAGAACAATAACAACATCACAACAAATACAACGATATTCATGATATCAGTAAAAATTGTTTTTCTTTTCTTTTTGTCTTGCCCAGCATTAAAGCAGGCAGAATGATGGTCTGCTTGCTGTGTTGTTGCTGAGCAAATTTGCTTTGTCAAAAGGAGCTTTAGATCCTCTTGATAGTTTGAATTCTTTTTTTTATTTTAGCTAAATGTTTATTAGAATTTACATGTCAAGCTTGACCCGACAGGAGAGGACAGAATAAGAAAAGAAACAAAAAAATACAAAAAATAGGGACATAAGTTTTTATATGATTCCTTCTGAGGCAACAGAACTAGAAAAGAGGTCGTTGGATCAAAGCAGTTAAAGCAATTAAAAAAGTGTATATGTGAATAACTAAATGTAAGTATTTTTCAGATAAAATATATACAGTTGTTTCATTACATTTATTTATGGTCTTACCTGTGCTTTCCACTAAATACACTGCTATGTCGCCCCTTTGTACACTGGGCCAGGTAGTGGGGTCCTCAACCCAGGCAGTTTGTTCTAGCTTCTATGGACATTTTTCAAAGCCTGAAAGGTTTAACTTAGCGACATTCCTGGACTTGGCTCTAGCGTGTAACTTTTCAAAGTAATTGTATGTCATTTCGGTAAATTGGAGAGCAATAAATCCCGTTTTTGGAAGGCAGTGAACCATGTTGTTTGTTCCGGTTTGACCCTCACGTAACTTCCCTAGCGTTGCTAGTGACGTGAGTCCTTCCTCTTCCATACCATCCATCACACCTGGACATGAACATAAACCATATCTCATGGACCCTGTATGACAGATGAAATCAGCAGATGCCAGAGATGAATGTGCAAAATATGTAAACACAAATAAGGAAAATGGCTCTTCATGAATAAACCTAAAGCTTAGTGGCTGTGACAACAAACAGAACATACAGGGTGAAAAGTGCTCACAGAAACCTGAACGTGCTCAGGTGACCCGGTCTACTCGAAGGTCAAAAGGAGGACAGAAGAACCCCAAGACAAGGGCATCCGGCAGTCAGGCCCAAACAAGGACCCCAGCGACTTCACCCGGAGCCAACCCAGCATCTGCCTGGTTGCGAGGGAGAGAGAGAGGGATCCCACCCAGAGCCCCCCGCAGTCAGGGGAAAGAATAGTTTTTCATCAGCTCTTCCTCTTTCAAACTGTCGAGCTGCAAGATCTCTGATTCTGCAGGACTTTGTGGTTACCTAACGGGACTTATCACAGATCTCAGTTTGTTTAATTTTCCTCATAAGGTGCAGTGAGTGTGACGTAAGGAACCAGATTGAAAAACAATATCTTGAACAGTAACAGTAGTATTGCTTAAGCTAACCAAAGATTCTGCAACACTTAGCCTTACTGGGCATGGTTGAATTGACCTATTATTGCACCAGCATAATTAACAAATGTATGACATTTACATGAATGCATGATGTTCATTATGTAATGTCTATGCTGTTGCTGCTGGGCAGATACAGTTGTATTGTCTCACTCAGCAAAGAGAAAAAAATCTAACAGATAGAAAACAAAAAAGGACTGAAAACGATTTACCATATATATATATAAATTATCTAATATGATTCTTATCCTCCTTTTAATAATTAATCTTTAAACCATACTTAATATTGGCATGTTTAAAATAATAAACACCCCAAACTCTTGATGACTTTTTCTTGTCTTCACAGCCAAAAGGCATGAACAAGAGTTCAGCTTGTTTCCTGGAAGGACTCCTGCATTTTAGTGAGATTTCATGATGTAGCAAAGAACACAGCACAAAACATTACAAAGCATGACAGG
>JBAMHX010000014.1:14321902-14334249 GCA_037177515.1 Pseudomugil tenellus | reverse complement strand
GATAGATAGATAGATAGATAGATAGATAGATAGATAGATAGATAGATAGATAGATAGATAGATAGATAGATAATTTTGTAGCTTAAAGTACTATATTTGAAACATAAGGAAAATAATAAGATCATAATATACTGACATATACTGACCTTTAGTCACAACTGTACTGTATCACTTGCTACATGAGTAATATGAAATCAAAAGAGTGATGCGATGTGAAATTGTAACGTAACATTACACCTTTCTTGTGTTATGAATCAAAGATAAGTGGACAAAATACAGTCTTACTTTATGTGCAAGCATCTATCAACAGGCACACAATAGTGCACTCAAGAAACACTCAGTACCCCAACAAAGAGAGTTTCTATGTGGTTGACAACATCTCGTGAACAACAAAATGCTGCCTGACAAGCTCTCTCAGGGATGGTTGAGCTCTGGCAGATTACAGCGATCTTTATCTTTGTTATAAAATGGACTGCAGCATTTAAGTGCCAATGACTGAGAATACAATCTGAATTGTTAAGTGTGCAACAGCCATTACACGGAGATGTAAGGCCAGTAATGGTGAGAGTAATCGTGTGATGACAGTTTCTCTGCTCGGCGACATTCTCCAGGGCATTGTCACCGTTCATGACAGGTAATATACGTCCACTGGGAAGTCCGTATGTCTTGCAGTTAGTTTCTTCTTCACAACCACCCACCAGCCCATCTTTACTTACAGATCTGTCAAACCTGTGGCAGTTTTTCAATATAGCTGCAGGTCTGAGTGCGGTAATTAGATGTTAATGTAAAATAATGGAATCACAGAGGTTTGTTACATAGGCAGAAATGCAGACCTCGGCATGATCTCAGAGCGAAAAGCACAATTGCTTAAAAATCAAAACATGCTGTAAGCAGCTCACCTAAGCAGCAGCAAATGCCCTGACTTTGGAATACATTACAATGGTAATTGCTCTGGCAAAATTACCTTGTCTAAGATGAGCTCGGCCAGACATCTGAGACATGCATGTCGATTGGCTCAATTTCATGATCATTGGGAGGCAGAAATCAAGGCCTTTATGTGAGAAAGAATCAGTGCGGAAATTGACATAAACATCTCATCGGAGACATTACAGTGAATTGTAGAGAGAGCTTCATTTTGACAAGGCCTTTTCATAAATCTATTTAAAGTGAAGTTACTTTTTATATGAGCAGTTCCTCTGGTGGATGTCTGTACACGAAGAGCCAAATCGGATGCATAAATGATCAAATCACAGCTTCAGTATCTCGTTCCCTGTATTGGCAAAAATCTCTATTTTGTATGTTTAATAAGATCTCCCATTTGTGATGATTGTAATATTCACTTTATACAGCTGGATGTCAACTGTAAAAGTGACTGATCCAGCTGCAGCAAGCCTTTTTTTTTTGTCACTGCCGCTTTTGCTGCCAAACCTGTGTTTTCTTATAGCTTTTTTTTTCTTTTTTTGGCATCTTAAAGATTAAAGAAGACATAACAACAGTCAAGAAATTATTTAATAAACCAAAACATGGCATTATTTACAAACTCCACCTATGATTGTTTGGTCTGTCTCCTCCTGTCTGGGCTTTTTCTTACACACATCAGGACAGGGAGAGTTAAAATGCCTCTTGTGTCTGCGATCTGATGAGGATCACCTTCATCCATTTGAAAGGTGATTTCCGAGCAAAATTGTTTCTCTGAATACATGCTGCTTGAGCCGAGAGCACATTTTTCCAGCATGTTAACAAACATGTAATTTCCATAAACACGTCCAGTAATTGACAGCTTGATTTGGGCTCTGCCAAGAAGCTGACAGACACTTCTTGGCTGCTTTAACGCAGACAGCAAAGGCTTAAGGCCTCACCAGGCTATAATGAGCTTCTCGGGGCTTTGTCTAGATTAGACCACCAAACACAAACAAAATCTTACACAAATCCCATGCAACATTCTTTATCTTGTTATTAAATTACTTTCAGATGTATACAAAAAATTAGGGTAAAAACAGTCATAAATTTAAAATAGAACAACATTGTGGTAAATAAAGATTTTTATAGTTTGTGCTCATATAACAAAGCTACAATCACAATTTCTTGCTTAATTTGCAAGCAAATGTTTTATACAATTATACAATAATGTGTTTTACATTTAATACATTTGTAAACAAGTGTATTAAATTCACAAAATTCACACCTGACTTTCTGGGATATTACGGTAATGATGATTTATATTCTCTGCAGGTGCACTGCAAAATAAAAGAAAAGTGTCAGCTTAGTTTATTTATAATGGAAACATAAAATACTGGTTATACCCAGCAATGACATTGTATCAAATAAATATACAATGACTTGCAGTTTGCTATGATATGACTAACTTAA
Source organism: Pseudomugil tenellus (assembly GCA_037177515.1). NCBI lineage: Eukaryota > Metazoa > Chordata > Actinopteri > Atheriniformes > Pseudomugilidae > Pseudomugil > Pseudomugil tenellus. The sequence goes on along the minus strand of JBAMHX010000014.1, from coordinate 14,331,879 downwards.
TTTAAAAAAAAAAACCATACTGGAAAGGATTTAAACCAACTGTAAAGATTTATGGTAGATGTATTTAGAAATATTGGTGGTATTTAACCACATGTTTACCAAAAAGATTAAAACTGTAATTGAGTATCAAAACGTGATTAGGTCCATCTAAAAGAAAATATTAGATTAACAGGGTTGGTAAACAGTATAATATAAATAATTACTGGTGACATAATTTATTATAAACTATTAAATGTGCAATATTGGAATTAAGATCACAATAATGTAAATATTATTCAAACAAAAAGCCAGTTGTTTCCAAATCTTAACCTAGAACATTGTTCCTGCATATAATGCATAGGATATTGCTCAATGGAGCCATATTTTTATGCTTGTACTTCTACATTTAACAATGCATCTTCACCATGGAATATTTCCTCCTGAAAGTTCCTGCAGAATTATTTTAAAATATGCAATTCAAATAAACCATGGAGGAATTTTCTGGACTGTATACTCCAGTGCCGGCTATCTGAGGACTACAGTATCTCCAGGTTGCTTGAACATCAGCAGACACTCAGATCTTTATTTCTTTATTAAAAGCTGCAGTTCAAGAGCGGCACAGAGATGATGGTGAGCACAAGAGGAAAAATAGAGTCTGATAAATCTGTGCTGAACACCATGTGAAGGATGTTAATACATATTAATGGTGACAGGAATATTTGCAAGTGAATACACTGGTAAAGGGGATTAGACATAACTCTCCATAGAAGGGGAGGTATCATCACTCCCATTCTGGCGTGGGACTCGGCCGTATCAGATTCATCCCCATGCACATTGCCAGCAAACACTAAGCCCTTATCTCTCCTTTGGGCCTCTCCGGAGAGTTTACAATTTCTCGCTTCGTTGGAGCCTGAGCTGAGCTTGTTACTGGCACAAAGGCTGAGAGGTGGCCTGGTTGAGAGCACACAGCCGCCCCCACCTCTGGACGGACACATTTCCCGCAGATAACGGACAACTTGTTGGACAGCGGCACAACACTGTCCCTAAACATCAGTATGGCAGCCATACATCCTCCACGCTGTGGGACTAACTACAAAGTCAAAGTTCAGAGAAATACATGACACAATGACATGGTGTCAGTAAAGGCTTCTTGTTAATGAGACGTGTTGGAAGTGGCAGAAGGATATGAACTCAGCAGATGTGGTCTGGTCCCTAAGAGACTCCTCTCACTTCTGGCACTGGTCTCGGCAATGCAAGCATTGCAAACAACATGCCATTTGCAACACAGCTACTCCCAAGGGGATTAGTGATGGGGACAGCCGTGAAATTTAGACTGAATTTATCTTTTCACACCAAAATTCATGTTCGCTTATTTATAAACACCTGAACTCATTTTGTATTGAAACTTATCAGGATAATTAAATTTCTCCTCCAAATTTAATTTGCTCTTTATTAACAGGTATAAACATAAAAGCTAAGGTCATTATTTTTTAAGACAAACTTACTGACAGGTCAAAGGAGAATCAATTTAAATTAAATATTACTTGATTTTCAGTGAGTTTTACAGGAGAAAACAAAAAAGAAAAAAACAGATCCAGAAATTTAATATTTAAATTCACCAACTGGGCTTTGAAAACAGAATTAAATATGGTTTAATATTTTTGATTGCATATGCACAATAGCAAATGAAAAAAAGGAAATTGCAAGCTATTCACATATAAGTGACTCATATCTTTAAAACCTAAGGTATGCTCCAATGTGTAAATGATTGATTTATTTAACCATTAAAATACAAAAGCAACAGTACATTAATGGATTCCTCTTGAATGTCAAAGGAGTAACATAAACTATACTCAAAATGACACATTTCCTATCATTTTAATGCTTACAGACGTTTATATGTTTAAAACAGAAGAAAAACTTCTACAGCCAGAAAAACTGAATATGTTTAGCTCTGCTCATGACAGTACAAATGGACACCCACAGAAGCACGATGAGTCACAGCACAGCAGTAACTATTAGATCAGTGGTTTTCTAACTTTTGGAGCCACAGCCCCGAAGATAACAGACTGGTGTTTGCAACTTCCATCCCCCTGTAGTAACGGAGAGATTAATTGTTTGATACATCATATGGTCATATTGCAGGACATATTGCAGTCATCCTCTAAACGTAAGGCTGGAAAATTGTCAGTATCTTCAAAAATGAGGAGAATAAAGGGGTTTTGATGATTCACCTGTTAGACAAAGCACCCATATTCCAAAATTCAACTTCACTCACAAAGATAATGCCGAATTCATATTTTTTTAAATTCGGACATGTAATAATTTTGTTGATTTGTTAAAAAATTTAAGGTGATGATTTCAAAAATTTCTATCAGCATTATCAATTTAATATTGATGGCCCTGGTAAAAAAAAAACAATTTATTTGATAAATGTAGGCTATCAACCTTTTACAATTACTTCACGACCGAATGAAATTATCTTGTGACCCCCATGGGGGTCCCAACCCCCAGTTTAAGAACCACTGCCTTAGATGATGAATTAAGTGAAAGCTTACATGTGGCTTTAGAGCAGAAACCGCCTCAAAACTGCAGTAGCTTTTTATAGCAGAGAAAGGTGTCAATATGGTTTCAGTAGATTTTAAGTTGACAAGTAATATTGGATTCTACTTGTCTTACAGTAGGACTCCCAGTCACAGCAATTTCAGCAGACATGTTGCTGAGACAGCTCTAGCATTGTTTTCTGGGACACAGTGAAATTCTATTTTCAGTCTTACTTGGTGCAGTAATTATCTGCATTGTTGGTGAGAATAAAGAAAATAAAGTGCATGAATGTGTGCCGGTCAATTGGATTCTGTCAGTTCGAGCAGAATTGGGTACACAAGCGAGCAGCTTGCCAGCTTGTAATAACGATGGTGTTTGCGTGGAACAATTTCCCCTCTAAAACAGCTCATCAACAGCAGAGAGAGTCTGTCACCCTGGGTACGAAGTGACAAGTCTTCTGCATCTCTGTCTGTTATTAACATGTCTCTTACGACAAGCTCAATTATCTGACACTGCCCGCAATTTCCATTCCTTTTTCTGGCACAATGTAAAGTTCCTCTCCTTCATTTTCAAAGCTGGTCGTTTTGGATTCAGCAAATACTGATATAAGACGTGTGGGAGGAGGAAGTGAAAACTGAAAAAAAAATATCTGTAAGTCAGAGCAAAGTTGCAACAGACGTGCAACATTGAGGCCTCCATCATTTCTGATGAAAAGAGCCCTAATCTAAAGCATTTTTTTATATTAAGGGGTTTCTTTTTCTTGTTTTTTTTTTGCTTTTAATTACTTTTCAGATCATAAAGTTCTAACAGCGGCATTTCAGGAGAATTTTTTATCAGAAATATATAAACAAACTGAATTGAATAATTATCGATCCCTTTGGGCGAAATAGGAGTCAAATGACTTAATATAGACTTATAATGTGATCAAAATATGTGCAACAGTATTAAATCGGATAAGTTTGTAAACCAAGTCATGTTTAATTATCAAAGCAGTAGAGTTGCAATGTTTGATTTGATATTTTTAAGGATTTGTCTTATCTCAAAATTGACTAAGGGACATAGACATATAAGCTAAATGAGAATACTCCATCAGTCTTGTCTTGGAATCAGATAAAAAGGAATTAAAATTTCCCCACAAGACTAAATTAAGGAGTGTATCAAGTAACTTGCTGATTCATTTTTAACTTTAAGTAATTTCAGTGTTTATACGTTTGTATAGAAAACAATTCAAATTTTAAAGCATCTTGTGAACAGCTTTGGCTGCACTCAAAGACAGTGCATTTGAGAGACAAGACAAACAGCTGTGGCTGAATGGAGCAATGCCTGCCAAAATTCATGATAAAATTTGGCTCACAACAATGGAGAAAGCAACAGTAAAGGCAGTAAACTGTAAGTGCAATGCTTCCAGAGAGAGCTGGGCACAAAAAGAGGCCAACTGTGAAGCTAGTGAAGTTTTTCTACCTCATATTAACAGTTTGTAGAGATGAGTGAATAAACTATGGAGAGAAAATCAACTCAGTATCTGTCTGTGTCATGCATAATTTGCAAACTGTGTAAACTCATTTGTGTGTAACTTTGGCAGTTGTGTGTGTGAGCCACGGGGTTTGTAAACCATGGGTAAATTATGTAGAAATTATACACACAATAAATTTACACATGCACAAATTACAAAAAATACACAAGTTTACTGCTTTACACACTTTTTTATAACTTAATAAAATCTAATAGTTTCATGTTCAAAAGGGTCTCTAGGATACAAGTCATTAAATGTGTGGTATGCAGAGACAAAACTGCTTTTACACACAAATCAATTTACAAGTCAAGGAATTTTGCACAAAATCTCATTTTATTACTTATTTCAAAGTGGGATTTATTAGTATGTTCAGGAGTTTACTTAAATGTATAAAATCTTCCTAGCTTTGTTTTAACTCTGCTGTATCATCCTGATTTCTTAACTCCGTATAGTCGGTTGAAACACACTTCCTTTGGCCATATCTTGATCTCAGTTCAGTGGTCTTGACAGCAAAATAAGCTGCTGCTAAATGAACTGCGGTGGAAAAAAATCAAAGCTGTTTAAATAAACTTGTGTATCCAATAAAAGGAGAAAGAAAAAAAGAAAGAAAGCACTGAATGTTGTCCACATTGGTCTTAACACAAAGCACAAAGATGTTGTAGATGCTGATTAGTCCGGATTTCAGACAGTGGTGTAATCAGTAAGCTGTGTGTGATGTCTGTGACCTCCACAGTTTGGTTTCCTCCTCTTTCTGTAGTGTAGCTGTACTCATTTAAATGTAGAACATTTTCCAAAGGATTGTACTAATGAAAAATTAAGTTAAAGGTGCTCTCTCGCCGCAAGTCTTGATTAACTAACTAATGCAGGAGCTTGTTCTTTTTCTGATTTACTTTAATGAACCATTCAAACAGCTTTTTCACAGAACTGCCTAATGATTATTTTGGGATTTTACAATCTTGCAATCATTTTTGAATAACCTACTAAAATACAGAATAAATGCCATTCAAATGACGAACATAGTCTTCTTATTTTGACACAGAGAAAATGAAGAGAAGACGTCTCTTTCAACCTTTTATCCTTAAGAATTTCTCTTTTTGAAAAGCCTGGCTCTCAATCTGAAAAGTTCAAGCCAGTTCACAGCCGGCAACAATTCTGGAAACTATTGAGGACTCAAAATGCCTGTTAGATGTTACCTTAATGCTTCGAATCCAAAAGTTACCTTTCACTTGTGCGTGGAGAGATACATGTAAAGTGAAAATGTTCCTCCAAAGTGAAATATCGCTGTGGGTGGGGTGTCTGGGTTGCTGGAGGGGACGTTAGAGGAAGTGGTAATGATGACAGCTCTAACTCAGTGCAGGTGCACTAAAGCATGGCAGGTTGGTCAATAGCCCAGAACCCATTACTTCTCCCTGGAGACCAACCTTGTAATGTGCAAGGTACCTTCTGTAAAGGATTGACCTACTGTCAACAGGGAAATTTCTCTGCTTTCACAGACACATGCACACCTCACAATATGTGCAGGTATGTGATAAAGTGTGAGACTACGCTGATTAAAAGACATTTCAGTTTATGCAAAGTCTTTATAATAGTGGTTTGTTTCATTTTTAAAGAACCAGTTTTCTTAAACAAAATATTTCATCACATACTGTCTGTTTGTGTCTCACAGCTGATTTGCGAGACTAATTTTATACTGGTCCCTACAGGACTGAAGCTACAGGAGATATTTAGCATTGTGTGAGCACACAGCTGCAGAATGTGAATTTCATATCGTTCTCTTGTTTGTGGAAGCCTTTCCCAGTGGGCTAAACAACTTGTAACTGTGCAGCAGATGGGAATAGGATGACCTTGGGTGCCAGATACATCTCTGCTTCTGTGTCATCTTCAGACAGTCAATGTTTGACCACTATCTACCAGATGCATTCTATCCGACACTTGTAACAATAGTGTAAATGGGGCGAAAATTGAGCTCACCTTAAAGGCGGACTTCAGTCCTCTTGAAGGCTGAAAGCCCTGGATGAGCACAGTGCCCAGTGGCAGCTCAGAGTCCTTGTTTTGCTCCCTGAGACATGTGTAATCAGAAAGAAAGTCCAGCACAGATTACAGTCTTCAATCAGTCAGTGAGGAAAATGATATGTACATCATTGTCTCTGCTGCATATCCCAGCCACTGTCAGCCTGCATGCATATTACCTGTGTCAAAGCTGCCAGGGACATGACGAGAGAAACTGAGAGCCATCACAGAACCGCCACTCAGGGAGGGGTGTCGGGTCTTCAAGCGTGGCAGCCAGATTCAGTCTCCATGGGGACTCTACTGTGACCTCTTCTGTGTTGTTGACATCATTTAATGTACATTTTCAAATACAAAACATCTCCTTTCATATCTCAAATGGTTTTCAGTGGGTTGAAGGCCAGCTCTTGTCACCAGAAGAAAATACTGATCACACACAGTTTTTACCCTCACTCAAGTCAACAAAAGTCGAGGCGGTATGACCTTGAGGAGCACAATAGAGTTATTTCAGACTGAGTGAAAACTATAAGACTGCTGTGAGAAATGGCTAAAAATGATCCTGCATAATCTTGTCACCGATCTATAATGCCATCTTATTCAATTGTCTCCTCGCCCAAAAAACCAGACACACACTGTGTATGAGTACAACTGCATAATGTGGGAAATTTTGATGGAGGTGTCTCATTGTTGTCAGTTCAATTTTCTCAGCTGGACCTGGAAAAACATACACAGTATAGATGCAAAACAGTAGGTCGAGAAAATTTCACAATGAAGACAGGAAAGATAGAACTGATCTGAATCCCTCCCTCTTAAAATAGGACGTAGTCACACCATAATTTCCCTGAGACAAGAGTGTTTAATTTAAAGCTGTGAAGGGCACCTCTGCTTATAAAAAGATGGAAGATGATTTGCAGCCACACCAACCACACATCACACTTTTCTACTCAATGTGCATCTTTAAGTTTTAACTTCCACCCAACGCTGTTTGTATTTGATCAAAACTACATGAAGAACTGAATGCACAAACATGTGACACAAGCAGTTTACATAATAGCAACCTGTCCCACACCAGGTAGCTGTTCACCTTGAGAAGTCCAGATCTTAATGCAAGGTCAACACAAGTACTTTCTGTTTGTGTTCTCAGGTCCTGCTGGGGCTACAGAGGGAGGTCACCAAATGGTCTCTGGTGGGTGAAAAAAAAGGCACTGACCTTCTGTTAAATTGGCCACATTCAGTAGACGAGGAATATCCGGTTATTGAGTTGATCCATGCTGTGTTTCCTTGGCAGGGGAAAATGATCTCGGCTACTGCGTGACTTCTGCAGTTGATCAAGGGCGAGAATGTGCGAGGGCTGCAGAGACACGGCACTTTTTTCTAAATATTGTCTCAAATGTCCTAATGGCTTAAGAGAAAAGCTACATCAGTACCCCGCTGTAAACAAAAACATTAGGCAGGATGGTAAGTGCTTTCCACTTATTGAAGACTTGCAGTTCATATCCAAAAGAAAATAAATAACGGCTTTCTGTTTTAAATTCTGTTTGCAAAAAAAAAAAAAAAAAAAAAACATATTGCAAATGAATGCAGCTGCAGAACCTCAACAATTCATTGCACTGTACTTTCAAGTTGTTGATTCCTTGAGAAAGGCAAATAATAGTCATTTTGCAAAATTGCAGGCCTATCCTTCAACAACTAGAGAAAACCGTTAAAATTGGGCACAGCTCAGGAAGAAGCAGCCCTCTCACTGAAGTATTTCATACATTTGGGACAGCATAATGAAATAAGTCATTTCTGCCAACGGTTCACATTACCTCCCAATGGTTAAGAGCCATAATCCCAATAGCATTTTGAATTCTGCCACGCATACAGTCGGAAATGTTATTGCATGATTACAGTGTTCCTCTCCCTCTACATAGTTTTTTTATTTATGCATTTTGCACATGAATTTGAGAAGCTGAGCACCACATACAATTACACAGCAATTTGAAAACTAAGCAAGAAGAGCCAAAGCTTTCCGCTACAATAAAAACACATAGTAAACTTATAATGCAAGGACAGTTTGAAATGATTCCCGCCTGTCACAAAAAAGAAACCCAAAGTTGTGTGATTGAAAAAGCTTCCACTCTTCACCCATTTTGCAAAACTTGCACCACATTGTGCCCACAGTCTAAGAGTTACAGCATATTCTTGAATTTGTTGCAAAATTATAGTTGCCTCAAGATAAAAAAAAAAAAAGTAGCTTTTCAAACAAAAGTGAAGGATCTTCTCATGATTTATCAACGAGACTGCAGGAAGCTACTTTCAGTTTGGTTTTTAAAAATGCTTCACTATGTATGCACATCAGTCCCATGCAGGACAGAACTGTGCTATGATTTAAATCATACGTCCGTAAGGCAGAGCATACACAGCTACGGGTAAACAATTCTCAAGAAGAAGGTATAATCACCGAAGACAAATACCTGAAAAAGTATTACCTTAAGGCTCGCCAGTTGTCAAATCTGCAACACTTCACAACTGGAAAAAACCTCGATTCCCTGTGCTGATCGTCCCTGAGGTCTGTGTATCATAGATTTCTTTCCTGCAGGGGAGCAAAGATTATTACAATATTCAGATTACCGAGCAGGGGAAATTAATTGGACTAATTAACATACAAGTAAATGATGATACCGTTAACACATTTCATTAACTCAAACTGTCATTCCATATTACTGGTGCTCTTGGTATTGCATTACAATGAATTGGATTCATTAAATTATGCAAATGAAAGGAATGACAAAACGGACAAGTTCTTTTAAACGCTATAAACAACTGACTTCTTTTTTTGCAATTTGACTAAGACTTAAAAGGCCTGTGCTTCTCACTCAGATTTACTACATAAAGTGCTACATAGAATACAATTTTTTTTTTTATGTCACACTAAAACCAACTTGAGCCTAAGATTCAAGGGAAAAAAAAAAGCCAACGCAACCCCAAAAATGCCTTATATAATGGATACAAGGACGGTGATGCAGCATGTGTGTCACTCCTGTGCAAGAGGTAGTTTTGGGAGATTTTTAGTATTAGGCTTTGCTGGTCAATTGTGTGTGCGCATACACACACACACACACACACACACACATCCATAATATCCAGGCTGCTCTGCATTCTTGTGTTGGGTTTGCTTGAAGCCATGAGGCAGTACTTCGCTTTCCAGCTAGAGTAAATTCCTGACATGACTGCCGAGTACATTCTGTGTGACATTAACTTGCAGTTAATGGGGGACTGCACCTGCTGTTGGCCTCTGTGACTCCTGTTGTCATCCCGGTAGTGGTACTTGAAGAAGGTCAAAAGGTCAAAGATGTCTCTTGCCCTGCTCCCTTGGCTGTAGTGACATCTACTGGACTACAATCCCTGAAAATATGCTGCACAGGGAGAATAAACCTGACACATCTTCACAAGGAGACCAAACAAAGGCTTTTGAGCATAATAAAAGGGTATAGAAAATGTAAAACTTACATCATTTCACACATTTAAGTGCAGTATTTTTCAAATATTTCATGAAACGTGTCAAAGCTTTTTGAGTGGTGTATGTAAAATCGAGCCACCCTTTGACAACAGACATCATGCAACTCAATGTAAAATCGGAGGAACTTTGAAAGAAAGAATAAAAGCACATTCAAGTGTAACAAAGATTTATATTGATGTTATATATTGACATTTTTATACAGAAGCTTGAAGTAAAGAAAAACCTTCAGTGTTTAGTAAATATGAAGATCCTACATTTTTCAGGATCTTGCCATTGGACTCAAAAACTTCCTAAAAAGAACAAAGTGACTGTTACAAACTTGCTGATTTTTCAATGTTCAAACAAAGAAAACAGAAAAATAAAAAAAAGTGTGTGTATATATATATATATATATATATATATATATATATATATAAATAAAACTTGGATGTG
>JBAMHX010000014.1:14308651-14321802 GCA_037177515.1 Pseudomugil tenellus | reverse complement strand
ACACACACATATACACATATACACATATATACACACACATACACATATACACACACATATACACATATATACACACACACACACACACATACACCCATGTGAACATCACTAACAAGTTAAGATGACACATGCATTCCTATTAAATGGACTGTTCCATGTGCATTCAATTGAACTTTTTGGGGTTATGTATGACAAAAAAAGCAATAATATGAAAATGGTGATGGGAATGCGATACAGTTAAAGTAACACAGAAAAAGTTTCATAAAACATACTGATTCTCACAAAACAACAAGATTAAAGTGATGACAACAGTGCCGTTAAAAGAGTACCATGTTCAGTGATCACAGATTTATCAATGATGATAGCATGATAGGACTGACGAAACAATATACTTCTGAGAAGTCCTGCAAAGCGTTTTTCATGACACAAAAAGAGTAGATTTAAAAAGGAAAAAAAAAGACATAAAATTCAATGGGCATTGTATCAATACAGTTATCATTCACAACTTGACAGAGAAGTGACTGGGGTGATTTACTCTAATTTTAGCACGCAGTCAAGTGTCAACCTGAGCTTGGAGTCAAATTTGGCAATTACCACAAAAAAGGTCCCCACCCTGTTTATATTACATGTTTTTTTTGTTGTTGTTGAGAAGTTTTCCAAAGAAAAAAAGGTACAAAAACACATCTAAATTACAGAGAATGGAACCATTTGAAATATTTCAGACCTTCATTATCACAAATGCATCATTTATGCAAAGCCTAATATAAATAGCTGTTCTGTCAAAATATTTCATAAGCAAAGTGTCATCAACAACAGTGTGTTTAATAGGATTTATGATACAAAATTTTGATTGTTTTTCATTTTAATGTGTGAAACAGATTAATTAAAAAAGGAGGGTTTTGCAGACAGACCACTGGTCAGGAAGCAATGCATATTAATAATTTAAAAACACAGGGAAAATTTTGACTTAAGAACTTTACTTTAACTGGACGTCTAGTCTCTGCTGAAAAGGATGTGAAACAATTTTTGCTCTTAAGGATAAAATCAAAATATCAACAGAAGGCAAATCTTGCTAAATGCAGCAATACATTTTCACAAAGAAAAAAAAATATTAATAAGTAGATTTAAAACAAACTGGAAATCTATATTTCCAACAACATAATATTGTACAAAATAAGGCATTTCATTGTGTTTACTGCAATGTCTTTATCCACTTTTTGTTTCCACTTGCTTGTTTCCCTCCTCAGTGAAAACTGAGAATGTACATTGAATAATGTCTGTGTTAAAATATATATATTTATAATATTCCTTCAGAACTTGAATAAAAATGCAGGTAGGATTATACAGTATAAGAGATGCTGTCGAAGTCCATAAATGGAGCGCACATTACTCCATGACTTCACTGGCAGCTACCGTGGTAACGAGCTGGAGAGGGATCTCTGTGTTGGCCAGTATGTCTTGGGCGTTGTTAGAGCCCTGCTGAATGTTAGTGAGGATGAGGGTGGTCCCGCCTGCCGTGGTGATGATGCTGTCAGAGGAACCTGTGGATTCCACTGAGGCCACCACGGTGCTGCAAGAGTTCACGCCTTTTTTGTTTTGATGGGTTTTAATGTGCTTTGCCAGGTGGTCGCTCCGCATGAAGCGCTTGGAACATTCTGGGCAGACAAACTTCTTCTCTCCTGTCAGAAAGAAAATAGTTGGAGAAGAGTTTTATACTGAATATATGCGAAGGCATCAAACATTTTACAAGTTTATAAAATTGGCATGAAAAGCTTCATTTGACTGACTAATAAACTGCATTTGACATAAAAGAACTGTCACAGATAAAATACTAAAGTATAATAATGTACTAGTACTGAACGCTGCATAAACTTGGATCAATATTAATTTGAATTAGGTGTTTAAAGCCAGTCTGTCACTGACGAAGTGTCAAACTAAGACTAAACAACTGATAACAATTATTATCAACTGAAAGAAAGATTAAATATCCTCTTGCAAAGTTAACTGCGAATGGGAACAGTGCAGCTGACAGGGTAATGAAATACTACCATAACCAATCTTGTCAGAGGCCTCAATCTGCCAATGGCATGGTGGGGCTAAAACAACATCACTACAAGGACGTAGCATTATCCCCATCATTAAATTGTTCTGATACATTTAAAAAAAGATAGACTCCTTTTTACATCTAAGCCTTTGCATTAAAAATGACATTTTAAATTTTAAATTTGGGTAGGAATGTTGCTACGTAAATTTTGGGATTTATTAAAATAAACTTGACGCAGAAGATGCGTACCGCTGAGCCAACTTCGGACCTGGCGTAGTAACATTTTGGAGACGGAAAACCAGCTGCACAGCTAAAATATAATACATTTAAGCCACATTAAACATGTTTGTTATTGTAATCAAAAACACGGAAATACGAATATATACATGCCCATTTATTCCACAAATACGTTTTTAAACATCCGAGCACAGTACGCTCATACTAAAAACGTCTTTGTACCTATTGTTACATTAATTGTGAGAGAATGTGGAGTAATCAGAGTAATTACTGAGTAGGTATACAAATATCGCCACAAGCGTAATGTCAAGCGATCATAATGTGTCACAATGGGTTTGCTTGCACTTCTGGAAGACTAAGACATGGAGAGTTTTCAGGGATCATGAAGATTTCCAAGGCCAATTTGTCTGACTGACTGATAAGTCGATTTGCTTTTACAGTTATGTATGGAAGTGGGTCCAGTGTCAGAGCGCCTGACTTGCTGGTTACTGGCTGTTTTAGACGGTATCATTAAAATAACAGGTCGATACCTGAAGTTTCCCGACTGTGGGAGAACAGACCCAAAATCAAAAGGCAATTTGCACCAATGTCCAGCTTCCCAGATGCAATCGGTGCGATTGACTGCACTCATGTTGCTATAAGGGCTCCATGTGAGAATGAGGTTTCCTTTGTGAACCCTAAAACCATTCATTTCATTAATGTAAAATTTATTTGTAATGCGGACTGATCCTAACAAACTCGGTAGTGAGGTGGCTTTCTTCTTGCTTGTTACGCCGCGACTAGGACTTCAACATAAGATTGCCTTCTGTGTCTCAACCTCACTAACGAGAACCTTGATTTCAGTCTGAAACATTAAGTTCACGCACAGCTGCCACAATTCTGCCACAAACATTTGTTGATTCATATGCTGACATATTTATGCGCTGCTTTGCATTGACCATGTATGGTAGAAAGTAGGTGTGTAGGTGGGACCGTGAACCAAAATGACCTCAACAACTTTTTTGGCAAGGTTTTGATTTATAAAAGGAAATTGCGTGAAACTGAGCGTAAGTAATGTTTTTTTATCAGACTTTTACTTTGGCTTACAAAATAATCGTTTTTTCGCTAAGTACAATTCTAGTTGGGATTCTATGCAAAGTTTTGCATTCTGAAGTTTGCATGTCCTTGAATCCCCAGTTCAGTCCAGGCTAGCGCCTGTGTGCATGGCAGCTCTCCCGTCATCAGTGTGTGAATGTGTGATAACAGGATCTGTAAAGTGCTTTGGTCATTGAGAGATTAAAATAAAGCGCTATATAAGTGAACAGCATTTACCATTTATGCTTTATCTGTTATAAAGCCTCATATTTGACTCTAGAATATTTAGGAAGAGCTCACTATAAAGTGTCCAGATCCTGTGGGTACACAACAAGCACAAATCATCGCCCACTTTACCACCATGTTTTACAACTGCTAATACGTATTTGCAGTATTAGGTTCACACCAGAAGAGGTGCGGAGGAGGCACATTATGGCCAGACTTCTCCACGTTGATCTTGTCTGTAAAAACAGCCATCTTTTGGTTTGTTAAAATGCAAGTTGGCAAACATAAGCCACACTACTATGCTTTGTATTATAGAAGGATGTTTTCTCCTGAGAACTTACTCAAGTTTGCAGGGTTACAGTGATGAATGTTTTCCAAATGTGAACATTTTTTATATGCGTAAAATGACAGACTGGTCTAATAACCCTTCGAAGGTTAATAGGTAGCACTGCTTCTTTGAGCTCACTCCACATTTGGTTCGGTGACATCACACACATACAGTTCAGACCAGGTGAATACAATTTTACGATCAAATAATAAAGGCATTTGATCAGAATAAAGATAAAGAATAAATTGATAAAGAATTACAGAATAAAAAAAAAAAAAACACGACTCACTTTTATTGTCATATTTTTGTGTAATGTAGTGTTAAAAAAAAGTGTGCAGAACGAACTTTAAAATGGCAAAAAAAAATCTAAATATTTGGGTATTTCTCATAATGATTTCCCAAATCTGATATGAAATTTAACATGCTAGCCCAGAAGGCACAAATGCTGTAATTTCCTACATGGCTCACTTTTCAGAGCTTAAATTAACACATTTTACTGATTTCATGGATGCTTTCTTGATGTGCAAACAACGAGTGAGAAAAATAGAGGGGCACCTGTGTGTGTTCTCCTGTGTCTCTGGAGCTCATCACTGCGTGTGAACCTCTTCCCACAGAACATCCAGCTGCAAACAAAAGGTCGCTCCCCCGAATGCCAGCGCAGGTGTGCTCGCAGGTGCGATGTCTTTCCGTACACTTTCCCACAGCCCACTATGTGGCAGATGTGCTGCTTCTTCTTGCCCATGCTGGATCCTCTGTGAAAAACAGGTACAGCATGAGGCATAAAAATCCTGTAATGTTGTTGACATCTAAGTAAAATCGGGGGGCAGTTTTACAGACCTCCCACCAGACTCTTTGCAGTTAGGACATGTGCATGCCACTCTGCGCAGCCTCTTGCCCTCCTGGCCTAGCTGGTCCTCATCATCCACCATCCTCCCATGGAGGTGGGACAGATCACTTGTGTTTAGGGTAGAGTCTGAGTTTAGCCAGTCTCCAGAATCTGGCTCTTCCTTGATCTGAATATCTGAAATGTGTATATGATGTTATCAACAGAAGCTTTGGTAACAGCTACGAAACATCAACAAATCACGAGCAATCATACTCGGGCGTGGCTACATGTGAGTGATTATACTGCAGCAGATTTCAGTTTTAGGGTTTAAATCCCTATGAAGTGGAAAAAAATATGACCTGACTGACAAAATTTATCAATAACATTATTATTCATAACTGTTAACATGCCCTCTATTGGGTGGGATGATTGTGACTGCATAAACTCTGAATCTTAATTGCCCAGATGACGTAAATACATAGTGATCAAATTAAACACATTAACACAGTACCAGAATCAGTCACTGGGGCAAAAGTGGGAGGGGGGCTTTGGTAGACAAGAGTCATGAAGATGCAGCTCCAAATATTACGGTGAGTTGTCTGTAACTCTTATAAATGTAGCTCTTAAGCACATAATACTAATGTAAAGTAAATGACTCGAGAGACATTTTAGAAAAACTGCTGTAAATACAAATAAGTAAGAAATAGCAACATGGGCGCGTAATTATGGCCCCTGATACTAGAAAAGCTCTCGGAGAGCACAGACCTCACTTCCACCTATATTGTGATTTCCACCATGGTTATATTACTACACTCATTTCATATGAATACACTATTAAAAACATTGAGCCACAGTGGCTTGATTACATTGTGTTTGCATCTCTTTATATCCTAATTTGTTCTCTTGTAGTGATAATAGTTGTCCTAATTTATCCTGTTCTGGATCGTAGTATCCAGAGTTTAGCCAGGATCCAGATCAATTTTTGATATCTTGTAAAATCTGTTGAGAACTCTTCCTTTATTTCTTGGCCAAACACTGTGATCTACAAAAGTCTATATAGAAATACTAATAATGGTCCGATTTCAGAATGGGAAAAAATTGCTTGATCCAGGTGATCCAGATCACTCCCAAAATTTAATGGAATACAAGTTAGCTTGGGACCAGTTCTCAGAAAGAAAAATAATTAAAATGCATCCTTTTGTATAAAGTTGAAAACAGAGACAGAAAATAGACATATAAATGCTGCACAAACATAGGCCTTTTCATGGTGGAGGTAATAATTTGAGCGTTTTAATGGTAAGAACCATTAACAGAACTTGAACACTCTAAGTCAAGATTTACCTGAGGTTCAAATCTATGTAATGATAGGAAGGGTAAAAGTTTCATTTGTCCTGCTCTAAAGAGGAGAAACTAAGCAGTCAGGCAGTTCAAAGAGATATAAATACAATGTTCTGTAGACACCAAGAGTCCTGTAAAGAGGCTGAATAGGACAAAAAGACGACCTGAGTTGATTACTGGTTGAAAACATCATTTTGGTGTATATTTTTGTATATGTTTAATTTCCCTGAAAAGGGATAAATAAAGTATTTTTACATTTATTTAATTTCATTTCTGATAACGAGAAGACCTACTGTACCTGCAGGGGTATTTGTATCTCCTTCCTGTTGGGCCACTGAGTTGACTGTTACTGTCTGTAGGTTGGGGATCTGCCCTGCACCGATGTTACCCAATGACAGGGTCTGGACTGGTGCCAGAGTTATTTGCTGGGGTGGTGTGGTGGGCAGCTGAAGGTTCTGAAGGTTTTGTACTCCTTGAACCTGGAAGGTCTGCCACTGAATCTGACCTGATGGCGTGACTGTCTGAGCTTGGATGATAAAGGTTCCTGGATTGATCAGCTGCACGTTCTGAAGATTTTGTCCACCTGCCGCCACCGACTGGACCACCTGAGTATTGGTGGTTTGAACAGGCACCTGCTGAAGCTGAATGATGGGCTGAGCTGAGGACACCTGCACATTCTGCTCCTGATTCTGCTGGATGAAGCCTTCTTGGAGACTGGAACTCGAGTCGGCTTGCTCTGTTGCCACTGATGATAATGAAGTGTCATGTGAAAGGAGATCAGCTTGATTTGCTGGAAGATGCAGCTGAGAGGAAGACGTTGGCACAAATATCTCAGTATTTCCATTTGACTCATTTACTGGTAGTGTCTGCGAGAGGTGATCTGTCTTGGCTAGACTCTCTGCGCTATCAACAGGCTGACTCGTCATAATCAACTGGCCATCAGCAGTAACTCCAGTTGCTATAGTCTGAGCACCCGACAGGCCAAGGGAGTCCAAGTCAACGCTGTTAATAGGAACAAAGGTGATGTTCCCAGGCAAACCCACAGGCACATTAGTAACAACCTGGCCCTGGTTATTGAAGGTGGAGCTGCCAATAGAAACCCCTTGTATCTGCTGGACATTAGCAGTCTGTGAAATGAGGTTCTGGTTGTTGTTAAGAATGCTTGCAGTGGATGTCACACTGAGAGTTTGGCTACCATCAGGTAAGATCTGAATCTGCCCGGTGGCATCCTGACTCAGAGTTGGTCCTTCCACACTGGATGTGGAGAAGCTCAGCTGTCCATCTGCAGTCTGAATCTGAGGAATTACTTGGTACTGAATGTTAGGCACTGAATTGGCAGAGGAGTCATCTGTTCCAGATGTCACAAAGATTGGCTGTGTCTGTAAGTTTTGGAGAGGAAGAACATACTGCCCATTTGATGTCAAAATTCCTTGACTTTGGATCTGTATTATCCCAGATTCATCCTTTGCTGTTGTTGTGGGTGTTAATACCTCCCATTTGTCAGTCTCAGTTAAATGTGAAGATAGATCTGATGTCTAGGAAAGAAAATAAGTGACAATAAAATATGTATAATAAACATTTAGGTACAATATAAGGTGTACAAACATGGAGCCTTTGAGCAGTGTAAAACACAGGATTCGGGCAGTATTATTCAATTTAATTTGTGGGTGTTTACACTTTTTTCCTCATTTGTTCATAACTGTGCAGCTAAAGCAAGTGAAGTTTATTTGTTTAGCGCCTTTCAGGCACCAGACAATTCAAAGTGCTGTGTACTAAAATTTTTATGTGGAAATATAACTGAGTCCTAAAGATGCATCTAAAATCTGACAGGTATATTCAACTTTAGGCCTTTCAAACATACCCACCATGGACAATTCTACGGACCAAAACACCACCAGTTTCATCTTACTGTTTCATTATTTTCATCATATTTTTCTGGTGGCAAGTATACTTTCTCAGGTGGACTTCATTGAGGCCTTACACCCATGCCCATGGAACACCCAAATGTGTCACACACCACTTAAATATACTAAACACCTATTAAAAGTGTTTATTAGCTATTAATAAGCTTTTTTGCAATGGCTTTTTGACACCTGCACCTGTCATATCCTTTCTCATTCCAAAATTAGCAGTATTTGATTTAATTGAGGAGACAATAATAAAACACACTCGGGTTAAAACTGAAGGTGAAACCACAGTAACCTTTTCTTAATCTTCCTTACAATTATATAGAAATAAAAAAAATAAAACGCTGAAGCTTTAATGACAGGGGATCGGGCACTGGAATTCTGTTTTTCTTAAAATAATCCAACTCCATCTTAGGCTGCAGCGTTGATGACCCATAATGTTTCAGAAAGTCACTCAACAGAGCCACATATAATAAATTATATTTCCTGAAGTGATGCCTGTTATTGATAACCAAATAACCAAAATACTTTAAATAATCCAACTTAAACAAACATATCTGCAGACTTTATGTCATAAAATATTCACAAATTAGTCACAAGCACAAGTCACATTAAGGGGATTTTTCAAGTTGACTAGTCAGGCCTTTCAAAATCAATTAGTTGATTTGTCATGACATCATCAATAAAGAAATGAAAACATGCTGTATCTCCAAAGGAAAACTAAGTATTCAATGTTATTTGTTTAATGCGTTTTATACACAAGTATTTTTTACTTTGCTATTTTTAACGTTCTGTTGGTTCTAGTGTCTTTATACAGCCTGTGAAAGAGAAAATGTGTCAGGAGATGCTGATTGCATTTATGGAGTGGCTGCTATGCAAGATTTACTAAACATCACGCCTGCATTCAGCACCATCAATACCAGTTATTTTCTGTGTCTGGTCTTCTGAAGTGCAACATTTCTGTGATAGATTAGCAACAGTGTTGCTCTGGTCTCTTGCTTCTTCTATCGTTGAAACTTTCCTGCTTCAGCGAAGTGATTCTACCTAGGTCAGGGGTAGGTAACTCCAGTCCTAGAGAGCCACACTCCACCAAGGGTTGCGAGTTTCCCTGCTGCATCACACCTGATTCAAATCAATGGGCAATTAGCAGACTTTTGCAGAGCTTGACATCAAACTCTAATTAAGTTTGATGTGTGTCAGGTATGTTGCAGCAGGGAAACTTTGCAGAAGTGCGGCTCTCTAGGACTGAAGTTGCCTAGTGCTGACCTCGGTGAGGGTGCAGCTAGCTTCGGCTTAACCCCCCCTACTTTACCCAGCAGTGGTGAAGACATGGGAATAATTTGTCACTGCTAAATGGATGGTTTCTCACAATCGATCTTCTCCGTTTCAACGTCTTCCCCTGCTTAGACTCAATTCTGTTAGTATCTCCATGAAATGCGAGGACATTTTTTCTTGCTCTTGAGGCCACGGGAACAAAATGGTGGATTTTTCTTCTTGCGGACATTATTGGAAAATCTTGCAGATTGGCTCTGTCCCAATACCCACACTACACACTATGGTCCTCTATGAAGTGTGCACTTGGTATAAGTGCACGCAACTGTTCAAGTGCATAGGCTACAAGTGTGGGAGAAAAGGAGAATTGGGACACTTCTATGTCCGGTGTAGAGACGATTTTCCAACCCAATTCAAATGAAGCTGAACGTAATTTTACCGTCTCTGTGAAAGAATTGTTATAAAATAGACATTTTAAATGAATGAATGAATGAATTACTGAAAAAAATGCATGTAAAGTCGCTGTATGATTTTAGATGTGAAGAGATAAATAACTATTTTATTTTATTCTAAACTAAATATATTTGAGATTATTACATTGGCTGCTTCATGTTTCTTTAAAACAAACTGAGTAAATTGTTGCAGAAATATCACTACTTTTATCAGTAAAATAAAATTCAGATATTTAAAGCATATATAATGTTCCCATTTTTATATTTAAAAATACATTATTTCACCACTTGAACAGGATTTGCAAATTCCTATTGGAATTGTATTGTATTGCATTGTTCAATAAACTTTTGGAAAAAACAAAACAACAACAACATTTTCCCACTTTCAAAACATAACATGCAGCAACGACTTGTGGGTAATATGCTTCGACAAAGTCTGCATGGATGCGGACTTAGACAAAGGAATACCCAGGATAGATGTTCATTGAACATAGAAATGCAGACATCTCTACCACATTAATCCCTGCTCTGTCGCAGATAGGGTAAGCTTCTCTTAGACTATTAACTGACCAAACCCAAACATTTTTTTCTTTATCTTTTGTTCTCAATAACGTGAGCTAAGTTCTCACTTCTCATAGAGTATGTAACAAGCTCCAGACCTGCACTGTCAAAACAGCTAACTTGCTTTATAAAATTCACAAAAAAAGTCTGAAGACAAATAAAGAAATCCTAATTTCACACTTTGTTTTGTAGAACCGTATATCAGTGCAACTAATGATAAGTAAGCACAAATGATAGGCAGTTATTAAATGCATCAGAAGTTATATTTTATCAGAGTGCCTCAAGATATATATATAAACAAAACTACAACACAGAATATACGCTTGAATGTACTACTAGCTGCGTTGGTGTTCAGCCTGTTATATGAAGGGCCAAAGGGTTTAGGTAAACAGTTTGCTAAGAACATAATAATGGTATTTTCTCCAGCTTGATATCAAAATATAGTGGCTATTTTTCTTCTATCAGATGTAGCAGAGGTGCTGACTTACCACATGAGCGGCAGCACCTCTGTTCACCTCTGAGGATGGTGACCCAACATTAGTGCAGGTCGTTGCTAGCAGGTCGAGGGGTGATGGCTGAGTGTCCTACCCACAATAAGCAAGTTTAAAGGAAAGAAAGTGGGTGGACATTAGTCAGGGCCACAAAAAAGAGGGCCTTATTGCTAAATAATTAAAAGGAATTTATCCTTAAATGTTGAGCCCCTCAGGCAGCACCTAGCAAAACATCGTAATAATGCTAAAGTTGAAGTTTAGTCACTTCTATCTAAGTAAAAGAATATAAAAGGATCTTGAGGGGATGTATTGCCTGAGAGGTTCAAATGAGGGTATATAAACTCCCTCCATGTTTATAAATGTGTGATCATCAACAGGCACCATTCAGGTAACGAGATCGCAAAATCATATATATCAAATAATGTTATCTAAGAACCAGGACAAAAAGCTTACCTGACTACCTCTGCCTTCCTCTTGTTGCATAAAACTGCCCTGACTGCCGTCCACGTCCAGGGCAGCCATATCATCTGGTTTCAGTGGTTGTTCTGGCGCTATGTAACACAAATAAGAAAAACGTTAGCAAAGTGAGAGAAGACCCGATGCTAATGTTAGCTTCACATATCAGACTCGCATAGGAAAGAAATATCCTTCAGCGTAGATAAACTAGCAAACAATACAACCACCAAAATAACGGTAATCACGAAAATATAAGCGCTAATATCCACAGAACTGCGATACTGTGATGATTTTGTCAACGGAAGATAGCTTGTGATATATCCAAAATAACCTTATTCAGCAGGCTAAGCTACGAAGCCAAGCGTTAGCTTAAACCACTTACTTAGCCGGCGATGATTAGCTATATCACCAATGAGCATCCCTGCTAGCCTGCTAGCGAGCTAATTTAGCCAGAGGATGCCTGAGATAGCTTGTTAGCTTACGTGGGGGGAAAACATAAATATTACGTACCAGTCATAACGTGACTTGTCTTAAAACGTAGAGTCCCAATAGTCACAGGCCACGGGACATGATTAGCAGACTAAATTGATTGTATTCGCGCAGAAATATGTGATAACTGTCAGATTTTTTATATTTTGATTGACGGGTGGTAGGTAACACAAGGGTGGGGCCTCCACTGTTGACTGGGAGTATCTACGTCACATACAGGAAATCCCACCGTTCTACGTAAAGGTGATTGGTTAGTCTGATTCTTACTGGTATATTACTTGCCAGCTGATCTGCCAATCACATATTGTTGGCTTCTTTTCCTGTTTACTATTTATGTCCAGTGTCATAGTGTCGGTGGCAGTGAAGATTGTTTTGACATTATTCTTACCAGTTAATCAAGCTTTGCGACTTGATAATTTGATAAGTTGATAATTATAGCTAAAGCTGAGAAAGGTGCATTCAATGATAACAGGTAACAGTTATTTTAAAATGTATGTGTTTGAATAATTTAATCAAGCGAAATCTCTTTTCTTTTCCCATTATCTTTTAATTTTCTATTTCTGCTTCATGAAGGCATTACTTTTTTAGACTACCATTCATACGGCTGCTTCCCAAATAAATGTGTCTTGTCTTTTTTTCATAACAGAAAACTGAAGGGAAATACACCTTTAAATACTTTTAATGCTATAAGGACGGGTTACATGTCATTGTCTTTAATAACACGAGTTAAGTAAAAAATTATACGGCATTTAGAGTTAGGCATTTTGCTATACACCCTGTAAAGGAAATATAAATCTGTACACGTGCAATGAGGAAAAGTAGGTTACATCCTCTACACCTCTTTGGCGACGGTTAATGACATTACACATAGTGGTAACTGTATTTCCAACAGAAGTAATATTAAATTTCAGATCTAAACATAAGTTGTGGAAGAAGTATCTCTCAGTTCCTTCACAAAGGCAAGCAGTGGGAAATAGTTTAAGATTGAATAAACAGATAGGATGGATCTTTAATGTCCCAGATATTTGAAGCTTTAAGCCCATTTTTATTTGCTTGCAATGCTAACTACAAAATACATTGGTACATATCACATTTTTTTCCTCTTCTTCTTTTAGATAATTTAACTTTCCAACCACACATTCATCGTGCTTCAATATTTTACTGTAAAACACTTTTAAACAGTGACTATGACCCAGTCCATCACAGGGCCGACAACCAGTCATACACACATTTACTCCTAAGGACAATTTCAAATGCCAAATGCTGGGATGGTGGGAGGAAGTCAGAGTACCAGGAGAAACCCATGCATACACCTGGAGAACATGCAACCTCTGTACAGAAAGGCTAATGCTAAGGCTCAAAGTAGCAATGAAGTAGCAATTTAATTTAATTTAATTTAATTTAATTTAATTTAATTTAATTTAATTTAATTTAATTTAATTTAATTTAAT
>JBAMHX010000014.1:14279637-14305986 GCA_037177515.1 Pseudomugil tenellus | reverse complement strand
ATAACCTCTTTAACTCTATTCTGACTCAAATAGCTAGATGTAATTAAATCTACATAAGTACAAGCATTGAGCTTAGCTGTGGTCTTGAATTCTGCTAGATTTTGCAGGTGCATCTATTTATTTTTTGACTTTCTGTAGCAATAGTTACAGAGAAAACTTAATTCCATCACACACCCCCTTTGTAGCCCCATCTCAGCTGTTTATTGCATTCTTCTCACTGAAAATTGTACTGACAATGTGTCATCCCTTTGACAGTGGCAACAATAAATCAGAGTAGTATGCTGTATCATGGTCATACAACACCATTGAGATCAAATTGTTGCATAAACTCTCATATTTAAACATTAACAGTTATTTTTGTCGGATCCCTATTCCGTATTTACTCAGTGTCTATTCTGCAGTATACAAGTGCCACCAGAATCACACAATAGCAACAATAACAACTTAGTAACACTTTTATTGTCATCCAAGCTAGAGATCATTTCCTCTCTGTGATAATATGATACAGAGTGTTTGTAATAAACACTAAATTTCCCAACACAATCCCCTGTGCATAGTTAAGGCTCTAAAAAGGCCCACATGTTTATTTGTTGTAACTCATACATTCTTTGTCTTCTTTTTCTTTTTATTTTTTTATATAAATTCTTCAAAGGTTTTTGGTAAGTGTGTGATTTACAACAGTGGCCGTGGTCTGTTTTGTTGGGTGTGTGTTTTAAAGCCTGCTTTACACTCAGTGCTCTTCTTGGTATGTTGCCACTGTGGTTTGCTTTGGAGCAGAGTGGCACCATTGGATTGATGGTGCTGACAGAGAATTTCTACAGAAATTCTGTCACATTTCTGGTCCCATTTTATAATTTGTTTTTAGAAGCTTTAACAATCCACCTACGTCAACTAATATTAGTAGCAAAAGCCCAAACGTGTATTTGTTCACACTCATTTTCATGCCATTATGTTTACATATACATCTTAAACACATTCATAACAGAGAAGCTGCTGAATTGGCTTATAATTGGTTAATTCTTGCCTTTCCCATGACAGCAAAATGATTGGTATCAAACCCTGAAACAGCATGTTGAGGTTATGCTTACAGAACAAGAGACTTTTTTTGTATGTTTTGATTCTAAATAGCTTTATTACTTGCTCTTGAAAGATTTATTGACGCTTTATGAAAAACAAAATTCTCCACAACCCAGACCACTGGGAAGAACTCATCAGTCCCAGAGCCTCAAAAACTGCAGCAAATGAATAATCTTCTGTGTGAGGTTTAGGTTGGCCAATGCCACCACCACCAAGAGAAGAATGCAAAAACACTTTTTGTCTCAAGCCCCCATCGTGCTCTCTAGAGGATTTGTATGGTTTCACTTAAAAATCAGTCAGCTGAGGACTGTTTTAGACGTATATACAGCACATGAGAGCTGTAAATGTTCCACTTTTGTCTGCTGCATGAAATTTGACTTATTTAAATTTGTGGTTAAGGCAAAGCGAAGTAAGCTAATGTTATTTGATACACACATGTTGTCATCTATCATTGTTTCTAAATAACCACAATCAACATCATCCTTTACTTTGCCATAGATCTCAGTTCTTAGAGACTGTAATCCACCTTATTTTTATGACAAACACCATGCTTTGTAGTGTTAGCACGGCCTCCATAAAACATCCTATTCTAAGCTTGGATATGCAATACCCTTTCTGTAAAATGACCATTTTTATTCAATCTTTTTGTTCCCATCAAACGGTCGTTTTTCTTTTTTCTTTCTTCGCAGTCTTAATGGTTACAAGATATTCAGCCAAGCACTGCTGATCTACAGCTTTTTTGTTCGGACTCCCATGGAGAATACAATCTTACTCCGAAGCACCGCGGCTGCAGCCATACAATTCCATCAGCATAAATGCCTCACAAACACTTATGCACAAAGTATAGGGGTGAGAAAAACACTACTTCAGACTTCAGACAGAATCGTTTTCTGGTTGCACTTGTGGATTGTGTCAACTTCTATTTTCATGCTATACTGAATATGTCAAAAACTTGACTTTCTGGAGAAAATATAATGTAAATCAATATTTCTCTTGTTTAGTCAGCATCTTCCCATATTTGAGTAAGAAACCTTAAACACAAACACAACATCTTGCCATAATTTAGGGGATTGTATAGGAAATATTTTGTAGGGCTGTCAAATATAGAAAGTATATTCAATACTATGATAAAAACAGAAAATAAAAGGTTAATTCTTTACAAATAATCATTAAAAGTGACCACTTAGGTTGGCAAAGACACCTGATTCCTGCATGTGCCCTTCCAAAATCAGCATCACTTAACAGATTTAATTATAATTGTCCTCTCTATGCTACAGTCAATGTCAGCTGTGTCTTTTAATTCTCTAATCAGTGGCCGGCAGGACCGCTATCACCAGCCCCATGCAGCTTCCCACTCCATACAGACATCCCAAAACACATACAGAATGGTTTTGTGAAATGTTTTATTGAGTGTAGACATCTGGCCTACTGTAAAACATGCATTATCTGTGGAAGGGGGAGAGAAGCAGGTGGCATTGTCCCCACTGTCAGCTGTGTCAGTGCTGGCACCCGTGATGGAGATTAATGAAGTATCTGGAGAGTAATATGCTCCTTCAAATGCTGCTACAATTTGGAGTGGGGGGCTGATCTCGATCTTAAATAGCTAAGCTGTCAGAGTTTACTGAACCTGTGCTTTGGCATGTGCAGTGGGACCATATCCTACAGAAGAAGGAAACAAAATGTTAGAAAATGGCTGTGTTAACCCCCTTTTACACAAAAGAAGAAAAAAAAGCATTGAAACAGTCATTTATGTAAACAAACATATTTTTCTTCATGGGTCACTTCTTCTTTGGTGCATTTGGTGCATTGAATTTGAAAAAGATGATGTCTCCATCTTCAACAATGTAGTTCCTTCCCTGTTGTCTGTATTTACCAGCTGCCTGTAAGGTAACAAAAAAGCTGAATTAAAATACATGCAAATACAACATATTGAGTGGTGAAAGGTTACAGATTATTGCACACTTTAGCTATTCACTTACGAACAAAGCAGAATACAAAAAAATGCGTGTTTATTGAAAGTAGCAACATAAAACACAAGTGGGGTATTATCCACTCTATTTTGTCACCTACAATAACTAATGCACTTGCAAATAACATACTCTTGTTAGTCTACGCACACATACTCACACACGCACACACACGTGCAAACTCTGTTCATGTTTTGCTCATGGGGTGCCTGAATTCCCACTGAGTGAGTAATCCTCTCCCTCTGCCCATTTCAGTTTCATGTGCACAGGCACAAAATGTTAATAAGCTTTTGATTACAGCACTATGAAACTTCTCAAGGAAACTAAATAAGTTCCAACATTTCTTTTGTGTACAGTAAGTGTTTGTTCTCCTTCCCGGCGAATTCAAAATAATTGACTTGACGCGCTAATACAGACAGGTTTATGCATTCTGGTTCTGCACAGTGCACAATTAATTAGAAAAATCAATGTCCCTTTAAAGGCTCAAGAGACCATTTAATCCATGCTCAATACCACCAGAAACAGTGGATGGAGAGGGAGACAGGAAAAAAAAATCAATGGCTATTTGTGATTCCTGAGTATGTATTAAACCAGACACGTCTAACTGGTTCATTTGCACTTGAAAGCAGCCATCTGGAGCAGCAAGCTTGGCTTAAGCAGATATGATTACTAATAATGTGATATCCCCGTACACTGCCCCCATTCAGGCAGCCTATTCCCACAACTGGCATTAAATAGCACAAGCCTTAATGCCACAGCTAGAAATGCTCCATGTTCTTCTGAGGCTCAAAAAGGGATTAGTAAGAGACCATGGAGTAAAGACCTGACACTCAGATCTCAACCTCAGATAACAATAGTGAAACCCCCAGAGACAGACACATTTCACTGTGTTAGCAGCTTATGAAGGGTGTGGAGAATACACTGCTGCTGCATTAAAAAAATCACATATTTATGGGGGAGTGGCGAAAGGATTGAATAGTAAGGAGATTTGAATGTTTTTTTTAGTGCTTCCTTTCTGCACTTGCCTTCATGGGGTCTTTGTGCCACCGTAATTACATTAGTTGTGCCTGCAAGTGGGTGCGTGGTTTTGATGGTGCTGATAGAGAAATTGCAACAACATGACTTATGCTCATAAGGGTCAAAGTAAAGTTAGTCACTTTTCCTTTCATTTAATTAACTGAGAATTTAATTAGGATTTTTTTCTTAATGGAAATTTAATTATAAAAAAGAAAACTTAAAAGCACCCCACAGTGTTTAATAGTTGATTTTAACCATACTGTCAGCTTCCAGATCAAAAACTAAATTAAGGCTGAATTTAACTTGCGGCTGAAAAGAAAAGCACGTTTATGCATTTTGCAGTGCATGTGCTGGCTGCAGTTGGAGCCTAGTTACTGTCTTCACATATTCTGCATGAAATCAGGCATGACATTTGACAGGAGCGTGCACATGAACAACCTACATCACAGTTAAAAGGTCAAAACAAACACTGAGCATCATAAAAGCAAGATATGCAAGTCATATTTCTTTCCTGCCCATCCATGAAGCAGTCCTTGTTAGAGGAATTTCACACTTTATTTAACTTGCCGCTTTATATCACTGTCACATGCTCACTGTGGCTTGGGGATTTGGCAAGAGAGCTCCAAGCTAACAGCGCGCTCTATAGATCTGTTAAATGCCTGGTGAGGTGAAGAAGTGCTTCCTCTGCGCAACTGTGCTGAGCCATGAGCAAGAACTACCATCAGCCAGTTAAGACACATTGTGATAAAGATATGCACAGCTGGAGCACAATGGCTGTGTTTAGAGCCAGAATCAGCCGGCTTGTCAGGAGTGGTGCTGGAGTGTGTGCAGTAATTTCTTCCCCTGAGTAAAGGTGAAGAGCGGTTTTCAGAGGGAGCTGTGTGGTGACTGTCAGCTCTACTGATCACAGGAGACTTACCCTCATCTCTTCTGGCACTCTAACTACTCACCTTGACAGCGTTCTCGCTGCCTTCCTCTTTAAAATCCTGGAATTTCATTACTTCTGCCATAATGAAGCCCTTCTCAAAGTCTGTGTGGATCTTCCCTGCAGCCTGTGGAGCCTTAGTTCCTTTCTGTCATGAGGAAGGAAAAAGAGAGGACAAATGAATTGTGTTGGTGAAGATGGATTACAGCATGCGAGCGACATGGTGTTTGATGGGGTGATAGCGCTGTGATCGCTCTGGGGGTGTTTTTCAGTTGGGGGTATTCTTGCCTCAGTTCTGATTTCTGGATAGCTTTCCACTCGGCTGTGCCCTGCTAGGGCAGCCTGGACACCGATAAGGACCCAGAGCTGCTATCAATGCCTTCTGATTCCCATTCCGTGGTGGTATTGATTTCTGTCCAAGCAATCTTGCCTTATTGTGGGTCGCTGCTCAGCTCTCTGGTCATGACAGCAAGAAGACTCAGTGTTGCAATGAGAGGCCAGGGTGGTATGGACCTCACTATATCGGGCCTTACTATTGTGACCCACTAGAGTTTGGTAATTCAAATTCATTTCCAACCTTTGGCAATATAGATGGTAGTTTATACTGCAAACTTGCTGGAACTTGTGAATCTACTTTTCAGTGTCTTTAAATGGAAACTTTGCAAGGCAAATATTCAATAAAGCTTTTAGAAGCACTAGTTTACAAAGCACATATTAACAGTTTAATAGTATCAGAACATTTTTGTACCTTGAATTGTCTCTAATGCTCCATGACACAACTGCTAAGTGATAAAATGTGTAATTTATATGCACTGAAATTATGCCAAAGTAAAATGACAAATGACCCAAAAAAGTGACGTGGCTGCTGTGTATCATTATGACTCCTGCCTGTCGACCTGCTTGCTCTTTCTCTGCTCTGCAGCTCCGTGCTCAGGAGCTGTTGAGCAGTTTTAATTATGTATATAATCAGGTTGGGGTCAACATATTTCATGCCACAAGAATGATGCGTATTTAATGACTCTAATACATTACCATCTATTTGCAATCTCATTGACGGAGTACTTGTGAGTTTAACTACCATTAATCAGCATCAAGGTTTGTCTATCTGGAGAAAAAATAGATTAAGGGAGGGATTTTTTTCATACGGTGAATTACAAGAGATCCACATTGTCCTAGTTAAGAGCTACGCAAAGCAGGCTGATAGATAATGGTCACCTCGAGGCTGCCTAATAAAGCATGTTAAAGGACTTAGGAACACGACATTACCGAGCGTAGTTTTTACAATACAAGATGTATTGGCTTAATATAGTTACTCACTGATGCTTACCTGACTAAATGCCCCTCACACATAATCAAGGCTGCCTGTAATCACTTATGCTGAGGACAAGCCTGTTTTTGAGGATGTGTTTGAAGTGTTTTGGGTCTTTTCTGTAAATAGTGAGAACATCAGTCACAATGAGATGAGTGTACGTCTGAAGCTGGCGATGTCATCTGACTAAACTACAATGTGCTCTGTTTAAAAAGCCAAAACAAACAAAAAAACATTACATCCAAATTTATCCACCTAGACAAAAAAAAAAATCATTATTTTTCTACCTGTTTTTTTTCTCTAAACAGCAGCAGGGGGCGGCACACAATGACCCTCTACAAAGCTGGTACAACCCACTTTTCTGCTTCAATTGTGCTACATGTAAAAAAAAAATGGGTACAAAATTATTTATTGTTACCGCATATTTTAAATAGCATTTCTAATATGTATAATGCAGCCTTTTGGACAAAATCCTGGCATATGAGTGACAAATGTAAAATATGCTGGCTTCAGAGTAAATGTTTCTAAATCCAAATAAAGAGAATTTATAGCAGACTATTTTCCTTTGAGTACAATGAAATGTGAGCTGTGAGGATATTCATATTCAGAGAACAAAATAATAATGATCTGCTTGGTGACAAGTTCTTTGATTCAATGCCATTTTGGAAAATTACAATGCTCTATGAAAACATGCCTCCATCCTTAAATGGATATGTCCCATTTATAGGATCGGATGCATTATGTATTGTGACAATTTGATTTCAAATGACTTGAAATAATGGATATGACCACATGTGACTATAGGTCACAATCCTCAGTTTTAAAAATTGCATTCAGGAGTTACATTTAACCTCCGAACTGCAAATATAGAAAATAACTTGGTGTTCTTATTATCTGGACTTTCATCAGCTAAAAAAAAAAAACAACAACAAAAAAAACCTTCAATACCCACATGCAAAGCCAACATCTGTATTGATGTAAATCCTATGATCCCTTTGCACAAAGCTCTTGGCGGGTTGGGCTCAGTAAACTGAGACACACAGGGAGGAGGAGCCCCCAGCAAGGCCCACAAACAGTTGAATGAAAAGCGACATCAATTTTGGCACAGACAACCTCCGTCACACAGATTAGGCAGGCACAATGCACAGGCTCCTTATCTCCAGCGGCAGGAGGAGGGCAGGCAGATCTGCACAGGATGGAAACATTCTCATAGACGTAATGGGCAAAATCAATTGTTGCCCTCCTCAATCAATGTAGCCCCCACTTTCACCGTTCAGCAGCTCACCAGTAATTGAAGTTATCCTTGGTCTGTAATGACTGGCTAAAGCACAACCATGACAAAGTTGAAAGTGTTTCATATCAGCGAGGGTGCCAGCAGGGTGGAACATGGGATACTGTGTGTATTTGTCTGTGTGTGTGTGTTGTCTACACACCCTCACGCTCACATGTCTGTGCACAGCAGGCGTCTGCCTCTTACCCGAACGGTCCATGCACGGACTTCATCTGGGCCGACGGTGAAGAAGTACTCCAGCTGCAGGGCTGCATAGCCTGCTTTGATGATCTTAGTCAGGGAGCTGGTGAAGAGAAATTTCTGCTTGAGTTGGGGGGTCTGAACTGTTTAAGTATTCTTTATTGCCACATATGCCACGACAAAGTTCACTTCAGTAGCAGAGTGCCATTCATTCCAATATAAACTCATTACGTGAATAAGATGGGTCACTTCGTTTCACATAAGACATTCAACCCTCCAATGGTTTCTATGATTAATTAGAACACTTGTAGACTCATTTAACATTTTTTAAAATTCAATGCGATGCCTCGTCTGTGCTGGGAGGAGAAAAAAAAATGCTTTCACAATTTTTCTCTCCATAGAGGTTTTCACACGAGAACAATAAACTCAAAATGCCCAAGTTATAATTATACCTACAGATGACAGATGACAGTTAAAAACTTAATTTAGAGGAAAACCCTTTGACTGAGTTGTTCAGTAAGAAGAGGGATCCTTTGCTTTATAATGGTAATTACTCTGCCATTTATTATTCTATCAGCACATGCAATTAAAGGAGTGCATGGAGGACACAGCTGATAATAAAGTGTGGGGAGACAGAATGCTAATTAACCTCTGCGTCTTGTGCTCCGTGCAGTACTTCTTCCTCTCTTCTTCACTCTTGTCCTGCAGCTGGCTCTCCAGGTTGCCACTGAAGGGGATGACCAAGGCTCCGGGGTCGTGACTGTCCACCCACTCCTTGATCTTAACCAACCTTAAAAAAACAGCAGGCGGAAAGCTTGTTAGATGACTTGTTTAACACAAACATATTCATTGTCAGGTTGAAGGTGCAGGTGAAGATTTGTGAAAGCAGGACATGGAAATTCTACATTTTGCAGAAAGTGAGAAAAAATTTCTGACATGAGGAATACAGGTACTTCACAGATAAAGCACATCAACAGTGGAAAAGTTTATGAACTTTAATAGTGTGTTTAAAAGTTTGGGGGAAATTAATTTAAAAGTCAGAATCAAAGTTTCTGCACCAGATCAACAGTGTGCATGTTTTTTTTTAAATAGAAAGCTTAAAAAATAAAGTAATAAGTTTGGAATAATTTTTTCTTGCAGAGATTAAATAAAAGTTTATGTAGTTTATGAGCTCTTTGTTGGAGTCTCCTGTTCTGACTTAAACAATGTAAATGTGCTGCTAACAAAAGTTAAAGAGCCTTTAAAAACAGATTGAATTACAAGAGTGGGTTCACTTGTTAGGTAGGGGCTGATAAATATTTTCTAGATTAAAGTTTAGATTAAGAGTAAAAATATAAATTATATCAAGAATTGGAACTTCTTGTTTATTTACTGGCTTGGAAATAACAAAGATCTAAATATAGACCAATCAGGCCTTTTGGTCGTGGAGCATTTAGTGACTTGAGATGTCTAAAGTTTAATAGTACAATGCTTAATGTTTAGAAGCTGACCATCTACATAGCTGTAATTGTCCAATAAATGTAACAGAATAAAAAAAATTAACATGTTCCACTGAGATGTGGAAAATTTAAATGAAAATACTTCCAAATCTTTGAACTCCTTACATAACAAACATAACTCTGTGTGCTTCACATTGTGTTTTTTTCTTTCAATGAAGAACATTTCATTCAGCTATTATGTGTAAAATAAACATTTGCTCTCGAGCCAGGAGGTAGTAGAACAACTAACCTTGGAATGTTTTCCTACTTGTAAATGTCTTTGTCACTCTTTCAGCTCTCTTGTTGTTTTTTCTTTTCTTTTTTCTCCTTTTCTTTCTGTGTTCCAGTCCAGCAGGACACCTGACATTGCAGGACAAAGATATCCTCACACTTAACGGTAACGCTCAGTCAGAACAATACAAGGGGTTAGGGCAATTATGAGATTAGCCCCACAAGCTCTGAGGCTGGGATTGGACAGATTGCAAAGAAAAGCATCACACAAATCCATTTTCACACAGTGGCTCCTAGGCTGGATTGATTCTAAGGGGTCCCTGTCATTATGTGTAATCCTAGTTTCCTGTTTAAAGTCCATAAGAATCAAAGACTGGGAGGAACCCAACCACCTCAATACCACATCTATTCCTATATCACCTGCAGTGGCAGATCAGTGCTCCTACCTAATGATTATCAATATACAACATATACAGGGTAATGAGCGTGAGAAGAGCACAGTTTTGCTTTGATTGATTGTTTTTCACAACAGTTTGAAAACGTTTTAAATGCCAGTTTGTCTTTCAGTTCAGATCCACATCTATTAAGAGCAATAACCTAATATTTCCCTTTCTGTTCACATTAAGTATGAAGAGCAGATGGATGAATGCCACTACAGCAAGGTGGAAAAACAAAGTCTCACCAATAAAACAGAAAAATAGTTGAAGCTGAAAGCCTCAAAACATGGGAGATGGAGGGCGCTCCAAGAGAGGAGAAAAATCCAATCTGAGATAATAACAGCTGTAGTTTGTCACTTTTAGCAGCACAGCTGTCTATTTGGTGGCACGTTATTTGCATTCCTCAGGTATTGCGTTCTCTACAGGCGAATGAATAATGATTCACAAATCACTCTCTCCATACCAGTCAAGGGCTGTGATCCTTTGAATAGACCATTGTACCTGAGACTGTAATTGGTGAAGACTTGACAGAGCTGAGCCAAGCCAGCCAAGTAACAAAGAGGCTATTGGTAGAAGGCTGAGGGATGATTTTAATAATGTGAAGCCGAGACGGAGAATGTGAGCCGCAAATGAGCACGGGGGTCTCTGGGCCCTTGCACTGAGTGACACAGGACCAGACAAACACCTTGTCCAGGGAACATGAAACACCCCCTTCCCTCAACTACAGAAACAAAGCACTGTCAATTAAGAGCTTTGATGCACCGTCAACAAGACTCCCAAAACCAATTCTGTCAGCTTCACCGCTACCTCCCGATGCTACTCTGCAATGTGTTTTTATGTGTCTATACCAATTATTTGCATGAAATTTTTATGGATGTGTATGTCTACAGAAACACTTATTTAAAACATGCCTCAGTTTTCTTTTATTCCTTTTTCGTGTGTCCATATGTGCGTCTTTCAATCACTCTGTGTGTACAGGTGCATTTTAAACAAATGCTTTTTGCGCATTGAAGACATAATTAGTTCTGAACCATAAGTCATCACTTTTTATGGCCTAAGAAAGGTTTGACTTTTATCTTAAAGTAAATTTAGAGACACTTTTTTTTCTTTACCATCAGAAACAAAGCAATGGAATAATAATACAAATAAACATAAATAAAATATGTAGCATATATGAAAATGCTTTAGCAAGTGTGACCTAAAATCAGAAAGGAGTGTGTCTGAGTGTATGTGTCTTGTCAGTCTCCTATTATGTCTCAGCATTGAGTGCCATCTCTCACTGCTCTGCTAATAGAAAGATTCAGCACTTTCTGGTCTTGATATCCCTCTCTGAACAAATGATGCCTGAAATTTTTATTCTTTTTATAATGGAATTCCAATGGCCTTGGCTGCAAATCAAGTGGAAATTTTTGCATATCAAGTGGGAAAAATTAAATGTTAACCACGTTTTAATGTGATTAAGGGTGACAGGGACATTATTTCTGCTAATCATTCACAGGCATGAAGACTCAAACAAGGCTAAAGCACAAGCTGTGTTTATGCTTTTCCTTTTTCTCAGTTTGAATAAAAGAAAATATTTTTCCTACAACCACTTTGATCAAACTTATTTTTCTTTATCCTTCTCGGTTTTTTTTTGTTTTGGTTTTTTTTTCGGGAAATACTGCATTATCTGATTTGATGCAACTCTGCTCTCTTGTTTTATTTAGTATTAACTGTCTATTCAATAATTATTTACAAGGACTTCCATGATCACAAAGGGCTAAGTAGTTAATATTTAGAAATAAAATTGTAATTTTTTTGCATGCTTTACATAACAACAATGAAAATAAAGTACTAATTTATACTAATTTAAGTAATGTACACGTTGTTTTTATGTAACTTTGCTGTCCAACTGACACAAAATAAGTCTATTAAAGTATATTAAAGGAATTTCTTGCAGCATCATTTTCTTTTTATTTTTGGAAACTTAGACAAACAACTTGAATTTGCTCCTAATTTTAGGCTTGGTGTATTTCAGTTTAGCCTCATCTACTCTAAATAAATGTATATATATTGTAAAATGACAAGGGGAAAAAAACAAACCACAAAAAGCAAAAAAAAAATAAAAATAAATAAATAAACATACAAACAGACAAAAACAACAAAAGCAGTTGGACCTTTTATAACAGTCTGAATGAATGATGATGTCCCACGGGGGGCCACCCTCTGGAGCTTATTTGTCTTTTTGTGGGAATCCTGAGGGGACAATAATTCCTGTGTTTCTGCATGCCTGGGGCTTCTCTTGGCTTTGTTACAGCTTTGATCTGCTTAAATGGCTCAGGAGGGGAAAACAATGGGAATTTCTAAAATACAGGGACTGCTACCTGAGACGATGACCCGAGTCTGTGTCCGACATACACTCATACAGTTTGGCTTCATTAACGAAGGCTGAGCCAGATAAGCCTGTAAAAGGTGAGCCATCACCTCCAGCCTGAGTGCTCCTTTCAGATGCAATTGAATGCTGACAAACCTAAGGAGTAATCCGCTACCTGCATTCTCCACTGTCTGATCACTGACACACCCACAAGTGAAGGGGTACCTGAACCTGAAGTATTTTGCATATAAAATTATGAACCCAGAGTCTTCGCTGTCCTGTAGGGACAAAAGTAACGGAGATGAGCAAGCTGGGGCGTTGGATGATGAGGAACGCTGCATAAACTAACCCCCCACCTCCCGTGATAGGAGACAGAAATGAGAGGTATGAGCTTATGGTGGCTTTTGAGGCTGGGAAGTCAGAGGCTCTGTGGGGTGCTTTTCATCCTCCCAGTGGTGAGCTCCTGAGCAACAAGAGTGGAGACGCTCTCTGCTCTCTGTGGCCATAGCTGCATAGAAAGGCAATACACATCACGTCTCTGAGAAGGGAAGAAGAAGGATCTGACACACATACATGCACACACTATCACCAATATTATCAACTTCTTTCAATCTTCAAAGCAATCAGAAGCTGGAGGAAACAGAACACGGTGCACGCACAATGGGAGCAGCTTTAATTAAGAGCATCATCTAACACCGTATCTCAAACAAACCTTGAGGGTGTGCTGGTAACAAGCTTTTTAAAACAACTTTCCTGTCTTTGATAACTGCACCCATTAAATGTTGTGACTTTAAATGTCTACACATGATAGATGAAACCTTAAACCACCAGCCCTGATTTTGGCTTTTAAAATGGTCATTGAGACAATAATATCAAAGCTATAACCTCGTTTAAAGCTATTTATCTGGGGATGGGGTAAAAAGGAAAAAGGCAAACATCAGAAATTCAAAATAAAGGAGTACATACTGCATCACTCAAAATAATTCTCTATATGGGGTATCCATGCTGTCATTCATGGCAGTTGACTGGGCGAGAGAAAATAAGGGGGCTGGGGTAAAGAGGGGGGAGTCATCAAAACGTGACAATTGTGACAAGAGCAGGCAAAGTGTAGCGCCGAAGAACACCACACGGATTTCTCCATCTCTTCTTTTTTCCAGGATGACAGCTTAATGTCTACCACATGCAATATTTATTCTCATCGTGTGTCAGACTGTCGAGCTGTCCCAGGGAGTACAAAGAATGCCACTTATTAGAATAAAAGCAGAAGGAAGGTAATCAAGGACATATGTAACATCAGCCAATCATGCCCCCTTCTAGTCCGACATTTTTTTTATTCTTCTTCCCCATTCATAACTGTTGAACAATAATCCTGATAATAAGCTTTCAGGAGCCATATGTGGCAACACTAAATTCATTTATTTGTCTCATTAAAGCAAGTGAGGCTGCTGGCTATTCACTGTGGCGTGCCTGTTCAGTCTTAACCTTATCAGAAAGAAAATTTAGAAAAAAATGTACTCAACAAAAGCAGAGTGATAAAAATCTATCATTAGACAGACTCGATTCCTACAGACATTTCTTTTATATCTGCAAAATACCAAACTACAGGTTTTACAGGTGAACAATTCCCAGCATGCCATGGAAAGAAAGCAAGCATGTTGTCGTGCTGCAAAGGTGTCTAAATGCATTATGAACTGTGGGGGACTCACTCAGCCTATATCAGGGTTGGGTCTGACTGAAAGGGAATTACCGTTTGTGTTGGATTTTTGAACAGCAAACTGGATTCTGAGAGTAACGAAAGAAGAAAAAAAATGTCTCAGTCTCAAGTTCAGAATCAGTGTTCAAACTACACAACAGATCAAATAAAACAGGGTAACTTTGTACACCCCTTCATTACTTCAACAGAGAAAAATCAACAATGAGGTTAACTGAACTTAAAATATTTTGCATGTTTCACTTTTGCTGTCCAGCATCTTCTGTTGTTTTCTATCACTCAAAGTCAACTACAGGCATCAAATATGACTGAAATGTGGGTAGTAAGATACACATCTTAACATGAAAAACACTGAGAGGGTTGAATGAGCAGAATTGTGCATAAAGTAAAAAGAAAGTGTGTGATACGTTTCTGACAGATGACTCAACTTCATTGTGGTTACTAAAAACCTGGTTGGAGTCAGTGGTTTTGCACTCAACATTGTTTTGGGAGTTGCTGATATGAGATGCAGTGGCCATCTACTGACTGACTTTGACATCCCCCCCCCATTATCAGTTTTTCTTGAGTCCTAATCTTGAACTATCTACATGATAGGAAAAATCTGCTATGCTTATTTTTTTCTTTTCTTCTTTTTTCCAAATTTCTTCAAAACATTTACTCAAAATATTTCTTTAGTTCAAATTATTTTTCAAAATAATACTTTAAAATATGTCTTTAATTTCAGACAGAGAGTTTGCTTCTGACTCTAATGTTTGCAGTAAATGATTTATTTTGACTTGAAACAGTGACAGTGCTGGCTTGCTCATCACTTCTTTCACTTTCAGCTGTGAAAGCTCCTCCTGCAGGCAGCCCAGAGAATCAGATTCAGAAACATGCAATTTCTTGCTCCTCATATTTCAGTAGTAACTAGATTGCATCAAACTTGCCAGCAATATTACTTTATGTTTATAATTAAGGTTACTTTTTCTTTAATAACTGCATTGCATTTAATGCAATGATTTAGTTCAAAAGCAAAATATTTCTTTAAACCAAGAAATGAATATGTTTATCTTTTTTATTATATATGTACAAATAAAATGTCGTTTCTATCAAATGTCCTAAACAAATCTAAGAGACAATTTCAAGGCTTATTTTCATGTAATAAATTAACTTAATTTGGAGTACTATGCATCACTTGCTACAAGATTGCATATGCAGGACCACCATGAAATTAACTACAGTATTTATGTTTATTGAACAGGAATAATGCAAGACTGTGGTTAACTGTTTTTTATTGCTCCTATGCAGCAACTGTAATAAGCAACACTGATTTGTAGTTATTTTTTTACATAATTGTTGACAAGAGAAAAAACATTTCAGTCTTATCATTTAATTTTTATAATGAGTAACTGTAGGAGAGATTTATAATAAAATCAATTAAATAAAAAAAAAAAAAACTCAACTGGCACCCTATTCAGAAATGTGAGAGATGACCGATTATAACTTATAACTTTTATACACAGAGTTTTATTATATATATATATATATATATATATATATATATATATATATATATATATAAAAGCTAAAGAACTAAAGAACAAACCACACATACTGGTACCTGCATATGACATACAACCATCTGTATGCTAGCAGACAAACAGACTGAGACTAACAGAGTTAATAAAAGCTCTAAGCAAAGGTACCCTGCAGTTCTTACACTCACCAGGAGAACCCACTCGGCAGAGGCACTCACAGACAGGTCACGCTTGCTGGTTTCCTTAAAGGTCAACTCATCTACTTAAGAGGCACCAATTTACTTTAATGCACATTGTCCAAAAGAAGAAAAAAGGCTGAAAAAGGACATGACAAGGAAGAAAAACATCACAGCATATAGCTGGAATAATTCTCGAATGTGTCTTTTGTCATCACTGAATATGGATGCTCTTTGTTCTCAAATGAAAATTAAATAAATATCTGATATTAAACCTATTGATAAAATGACAAAGCCACATGCTTGTAAACTGAACAATATCTTAGATGACGAGTGAAGGATGCCAACAACCCTGGGCAGACAGCAGCCACCACATCATCAACAGTGTAATAATGACCTTTACCACACAAACTACAGTATGTGGTGCAGAGAAAAAGTCATCCAAGCAGCTCCCTGACGCCGAGGAAAGAGGAGAAAGCCTCTTGATAGACTCTTGTGGATGCCATTCCCTATCACGCAATGCCTCTCAGTCATAAACACATGACAAATGCGGCCTTAATCATTTTTTACGAGCGGGGATGTGCAGGGGGCAGTTCATGGCTAGAGGGGAGAGGGGAGCGGTGAGCAGCAGGCGGCCCCCTCTGCACAGAGGAGAGGGTTTTGTGGTAAAGTCTCCTCTGGAACATCACTCGGCCAGAGCGCCTTTGATCTCCACACCGCAATTACACCAGCATCCAAATGAGCATGGAGTCGCCTCTGAAACAGACTTCAAACATGCACATGTACGCATTCTCATACACATGCACTGTATAGGATTGGAGCCATGTGCTCCTCTCAACAGTAAATGATGTTCTGTCTCCAGCAGAGAACCTGAAGATGAAAGGAGGCCTTGCTCCTCGTCTGATCCTTCCATTAATGATGGCTTGCTAAAGTTAATACTGTGTATTCTTGTCTAAACAAGGGCAGCTTAGTATGTGGTTCCCATACTCCAAACAGGATGATCTTAGTTGGTTTTGGAGGCCAACCATATTTGATAAGGATGCAGTCATCCAGTTCTTTTAAAAAGATCCACAGTGTCATCATTAAAAGTGTCATCTTAACGGTTGCTTTCTTAAGTAAACATAACAAAATCAACTTAAATATATGTATATATGAAAACAAGGTTTTTTTATGTGCACGTTACTCAGATAAAAAACATTAACCAATTCAAATATCGAGTTACATTTGAAAACATTTGTGAACCTGTGAAATACCCTGACAGGATGTTCTCCTAGACACATATAAAATTGGCTTATTTACCTAATTCTACGATTCGTCGTCTTTTGCTCAACACATTAAAGCTAAAATTGCAATTTGTCTTGCTGTTTGCTTTGAATAGTCATTAACCGTATCATCATCTCAACTGTGCTGGTGGAAAAACACAGGAGCATGGCGACAGCCAAATGGCAGTCTGGCGTCTTTGCAGCAGACTAGCTGCCATTAGGGCTGAGAGCAGCATTTATTGTACAATTAGGGCCAGCTAGATCTACCTGTAATCATCTCCATACAGGTGTGAGCTCCACTCTGGACAAGGGAAGTGACTCATCACTTGTCAAACATCAACACTTTGATGTCAGCATTGTTCATCGCTGAGCCCTGGGGACACCTGAGCACTACTGTTTGCCTCAAAGATTTATGTGTTTCACACTGTTAAAAAACACACACTCACACATACAGCAGGAAAGAAAAAAAACTCTTTTATTATGATGACGGATGTTCTCTTCGCCATGAATCATTTGATTTATGAGCGCTTCCTCCTCCCTCTGTCTGTCAGTCATACTTTTGTGACAGAGACAACACTTCCAAGTACAGCACTAAATGCTCATTTGGTGGGAGAAAATAAATGAAATAATCTGACACCACAAGCCTTGAGGGCAGTTGGAAAAGTGTGATAAGAATCCACATGTTGGTGTTACTGACAAAACAGCTGTAGTGTGGAAAAGACATAAAGGATGTCTAACAACAGTCTCATAAGATACAAAAAAATGTGTTTGTGGCAGGGACGCTGGAAACAATGAGTTATGAATAGATAAGTTTCCATTACAGTGTTGAACACAACGTCTACGCATAACACGTATAAAACCTTGCAAAGTAACTTATATAAATGCATTCCTATTTGCTGTAAAAAATAAACAAGCATGCATCTTTATATCGTGGCAACATTAGCCGCCGTGGGAATTTCACAGCTGTAAAGAGATGCTTGTAAAGCTAGAACAGCAACTTGAAGGCAAAACCAAACGTCTGGGGGAAAATACCTCAGATATTTGTCACCATGATTCATTGGTTTATTCCAAAAGATGTTAATCACTTGTTGGGCTTCAAATATTCATCTACTTGGTTTGTTGTCATTGAAAGCCCTTTTGTCTTTGATATCTTGTGGAAATGAGAAATTGTGATGGGAAATGAAGACCATATGCCAGTGTGTGACTAATGAAGTGCAGAGTCTGGAGGCTAGCTGGAGTTTTGCAGAGCTGAATATTGTTAGAGTTTGCTTAGTGCCACCTCCAGGCAGATCCTCTCACAAAGATATTACCGTTCCTGCCAGCGGGAGACCACATTCAGCTTCACATGCCAGCACGTGAATGCACAGGATCAGG
Organism: Pseudomugil tenellus; assembly: GCA_037177515.1. Taxonomy (NCBI): domain Eukaryota; kingdom Metazoa; phylum Chordata; class Actinopteri; order Atheriniformes; family Pseudomugilidae; genus Pseudomugil; species Pseudomugil tenellus. The sequence goes on along the minus strand of JBAMHX010000014.1, from coordinate 14,287,681 downwards.
AGCAGGGACGTAGGCTTTGCAATCAACAGTTGATTTAGTCAAAGTTGGTTTGAATGAATGTAATTTCCTGCATAAGTAGAGGAAAAGGTCTCTGGTGATTATTAGTCAGAACAGGGCCCTGCCCTTTCTTTAAGCACTTACCATTTGTTCTTCCTCCTTATGTAGTCTTTCTCAGGGAGATTAACGAGGTAGATCATTGGTTTGGAAGTCAAAAACAGGTATTTGTTCAATACTTCAATCTGTAAAAAGGACAGGCAAATTATGAGAGTCTAAAACTTTCTAAAATGTTCTAAAATGTTCAGACAAAGACAAATAAAGCAAAATAAAATTAAGAGCACTATGGGGAGCAACTATGAAGCCTCTAAATGAGGATCAGCATGGCCAGATGTCATAAGCTTGCACGAAAAGAATGTCAAAATATGGCCCCCCCATTAGCAAATCAGTGGGAGAGTGGTGGGGTTGGAGGGGTGGGGTGGTAGTGGGGTTGTATTATCAGGTGATTTATGCTGTTCAAAAAAGCAAACGGAGAGGAAACAGCAGTAGTTTCAGGTCATATGAAAAGATTAGAAAGATAAATCATGTTAATAAATCTGATAGCAACATCAAAGTCTTACCTCCTTGTCATTCCAATCGTGATAGTAGCGAACATGCTTCTTTTCATCCACTACCCAGCTCTTTATTTTGCACATAACGTCCTGTTTGGAGTTAAAATAGAATGAACAAGAAGCCATTAAGAGAGATGAAAAAGAATAAACCCAGCAGGGTATGGGATAATTATTTCCTAAATGCATGGTATCCTGATGCCAAAATGAACAATGGCTTGTGCTCGCATTCAGGCAGGAGTGGCCTGCCTTTGACAGGGATGGCATGTACAAGACCCCCTTCCCTTCTTTAAATCCTGACAAAATGCCTTCTGGGGTGTCTCTCTAAGTCGAAGCTTTATACATCAATATTCCATCTAATGAAAAGGACTGAGAGAGGAGGCAAAATTGGAAAGAGCGGGGAACTAATTGGAAGTTGGTTAGTAAGGTGTAAATTATTGGTCCTTCCTCAGGCACTTTGCAGAGTGTAGTCATAGTGAATAAGCACTTGTGAGATACAGAGCTAATTATTCCCTGTTTCTGAAAATATTGAGCATTTCCAGCAATGTATGCCACATTCATTACTGACGTACTTGTGGGCTGAGACCACAGGCAAGACTGGGTCTTGACAGGATCTGGAAGCGGAAAAGGGTGGGAAAATGGGAGGGAGGTAGTTATAAAATTTGTAATAAAGAAATTGAGCCTATTATTGTTGATCCAGCCCCACAGAAATTAGCGGAACACATTCTTTTTGTTCCTGTCAACTTGACCTCCCCCTTCATATAAAAACTCCCCCACCCCCTGCAACACTCCCCCTACCTCCTTTTCCCTCCCCAAACCCTTGCCGCACTTCACAATCATACTCTCTTTTGAAAGAACTGAGGAAAAAATCCTGCCAGAGCCTCAATTACACAATGGCAGAAAAAGCTCCACACACTGACCCCCAGCCAGCTGCATTCACTCTCTGCACATCTCTCTCCGCAGGAATTCTAAAGGCTTTTTAGTCAGGCAGCCAGAGTGCAGCCAGCGGGAGAGAGCGCAGGAAGAGCTGCATACACTCCGCCCGCGCCGGCCCAAGTCTTCACAGAGAGATTAATCATCTGTGAAATGGAAACAGCAAACGGCCGGTGACACAGGCTGAACCCGCTCCAGGTTTCCCTCATCAGCTCGCAGCCACCGTGCAGTGCGCCTCTAACAGGCAGGTGTTAATAAAAGGCATATAGGTCCCACAGGGGTCAAACACATACGCTTGCCACCATGAAGCGCCGCTGGTGGGCCGGTTTCTTATTATTGTTTTGTAAGGATAGGGATTTTGAGGATTCGCTTAGACAAAAGCATGAAACATTGTTCTTGTAAACACAGCGCCCACAAAATGGATTTACAACATAGCATAAATATGAGTTCTACAAAGCTGCTTGCACAGATCTGGTTTGAATTGACACGAAAATATTTAATTATTTTAAATCTTGGCAGAGTAATTTTGAACATACAATCATTTCTAACTCTATTCTTTTCGTAAATTACATTTAGTTGATGGACTCTTATCTGTCATTTGTTCATTTAGTTTTGCCCTAACATCCTGTTTTCTGCAAGAAGTACAATAAAAAGATTACATTATCTCAATTGTGTCACAACCAAAAGTATTAAACTCGAATGTTTTTAGTGCTCTTTCATTGCAGAACTTTATGAAAGCAAACAAGCGCATTTACAAAAAGTAAATGCACTACATTTCAGTGCGAGTAGTTTGTCTTAGTGACTATGTGTAGGTTGCCATGTTCTAAAATGCATAAGCCTCTTAAAGGAGAAGATTTCTTATGTATATTATAGTTTGAAGTATGCAAGGTACATCAGGCTGAACAACAGATTCATAAATGTGATTCTTGTATAAACCTACAGGTTAAAAACAGTTTTTCCTCATGATGACCTGAAGCCAACAATGTATCAAATCCCATTTTAAATGATTTCCAACCAGGAAAATTCACATTTTTGCTTTTTATTTTGCAGTATACTCTTATATAAAAATTAAACATTTTTGTTTGGTTTCAACTTTCCATTGTCATGCACAGGCTTGATGCTCTGCATGTAGATGCTAACATAAACATGTGTATGTGAGTCTATGCACAGCTGAGCATATCAAGCGCAACACTCAGCTTGTGAGACAGTCACACAATCCCTCCCATCTAAAAGCTAAGTGCAGCCTTTGATAGCCACCATTCTTTGCTATCTAAAGAGGTCTTCTATAGATTCTCAGTTGCTGACGCGTGCGCAACCTTTGACAAGTAATGTAGATTATTTTTATTCATTGCCTAAAATTGTTAGCAATTATTGGTGTAAGCGGCCACCTGCTTAGCCTGAATGGCTCCTGTCTGTGGGGCTACAGAGGTGTTGGAAGTGCTGCTGGCACTAAGGAGGGGAGGTGTGTGTGTCAGAGTGAATGTGTGTGTCTTTGGGGATGGGGGGTATCTGAAGAAAACCAACCAGTCATGGGGGTGTCTGCAGCAGGTGAAATAACCCCTCTTGTTAGTTTAATGAGTGGTCAGGGCCTTGATGTGTTGGTGCCTGAAATTGGGCACACCGCTCCCAGTTAAAGGGCAAATCCTCCTCACGTGCTGACCCATCCCATCCTGCTCCAATGATGGAAGGGCATCATGTGACTTTCGCAACCAAATCATAGCTTAAGTTAGCCTCTCAGTCATTATTATAAAGATAGAAATATCTGAATGGACATACATTTTGATCTGACATCCAGTGTTGCACTTTGCTTATCAAACATTTCACCTTGCACCTCCGAGAAACAAGAAATATAATTCTGTCAGTTAATATTCTAAACATTTACAGTATTCATAGCAAGTTATAGGCATATGTGTCACCTATTGTATGGCCTTAAACAATTTCTCAAGCTGCTGTAGGAGTATAAGCATGAGCAAGAGCTGTGCCATGATTTGAGTATTACTTTAGATGAAAAGAGCTGTGTGAAAACACTTTCATTAGCCCAGTGCTGTGACCCAGGTTCAGCAGCTGAATAAGTAACTCTCTATTAATGATTTCTACAGCAGAAAACCCCTGACCTCTGATCACTTTCAATCTCAGAGAGAGAAAAAATTGGCCAGGGGGAGGGGTGAGACCTATTGGAGGGAGATTAAAAAAAACATACTTTTTTTCCCTTGGCCATGTGTGTGGGAGGGTTATTATTTGTGCCTTGCTGTGAGGGGGAGCAAAGGGCCTGCTGGGACATTGACTCACATATTCTGGTTTGAGTTTCTTGTCACCGCCTCTAATGGCCGTCTTCTCCAGCTTGTCAATAATGGGGCCAATCATCTCCTCATCCTTCAGCCTCAGCTCTTCGTGGATGATCTCCATATCTCTCACTGGATCCACTGTCCCCTCAACATGGATGATATCCTCATCCTCAAAAACACCTGCAGAGAAATGACACAAATACAGGGTAGGACAACAGCTTAGAATGATTTCTTTTCACCAACAGCAATGCGGCTGCTTTATGTGAAGCCATACAATAGCACACACAGAATCAGAGTAACAGAATCAATCGACGTTTAAAAAAATGACAAGAATCAGTTGAGAAAAATCATTAGTTTTCGCTGTGAAGGTGGTGAAAATAAACATCCACACAAAAAAGCACAGTGGGAGTTGCAGGAAAGTTATAACAAATATCATCATGTCTCTAGGAAAATAGCTAATGCTGCACTTTATTTTTTATTTTACTGTACATGTGTCAGAAGTATGAAAAACAGCTTGAAATGTAAAAGTTTTGTTGCACTTTAAGTTGGCTGTAAGTGCATTACAACAGGTTTGTCAGCAGCTTGAATAACATGCAGAACATGTGGACATGCACTTTTTACTTCTTTATGTCAGGTTAGAAATATGACTAAAACATTTGCATTATTCAAGAATAGATGTCATTATTTATTAATTAAAGAGGACAGTCTTTCTTTAATAATTTGCATCTTAACTGTGGATGTGCTGGTGATTAGGTAATAAACCTCTGAAGCAGAACATTTAGCAAGCAGCAGCTCTCAGGACTCCTTTTTACTTCCAGCAAAGGGGAAAGAGGGAGTGTGTCCATGCGTGTGTGTGTGTGTGTGTGTGTGTGGGTGGGGGGTGTATTCACATCTGTCACATGAGAGTGACACCTTTAACATTACATCGTACTGTTACAGTAAACTGTTCTGACAAATACAATTTTACTCCATCTATTAGTTTATAAGTTAAATAATGCAGGCACTTTTTGTTTGATAAGGTTATTTTAAACTTTTAGAGAAAAAAAAGGATTCTGAAGAAAGAAATGACCACATTGTCTAATTACTTGACTCCCATGTTTGCAAGTAATACTGCATTCTTGGCTGAAAATGAGATAAATAATAATAATGGATTACATTTAAATATATTAGATTCATTAGATTTAATCTTGGGGACTTGTTTATAAGTGAGGGAAGAATGGAGCACATGATCAAGAGATGGATCGGGGTTGTGACTGCAGTCTTTTGGACTTCACATTGGTATGTTCTAGTCAAGAAGAAACTAAGCCAAAAGGCAAAGATCTTGATTTAACCGTCAATGTTTCTATCCTCACCTATGGTCAGGAGCTGTGGTGACCGAAAGGTGGTCACGAATGCAAGCGGCTGGCACGAGTTCTCTCTCATAGAAACAGGATGAGTCATCAGAGGGACTGAGCCAGTGCTTGTTCACATCTAGAGGAAGCAGATGAGGTGGCTTAGGCATCTGGTCCGAGTAACTCTCAGACGCCTCCCTGGTGAGGTGTTCTGGACACGTACCTCTGGGAAGAGAGCCTGTAGGAGATCCAGGAGGGATTGCATCTTTCCACCTCTGGATCCCACCCAACGACCATCACCAAAACATTTGTACACATTCATACACCAGTGATGCTGACACTGGAGCCAAAGAGCGTGTCAAGAACACAACAGACAGGAAAGACTGACTGAGGTAGTGGGATTCGGTCATTGGACCAGCCGGGTCACACCTGAGTCACTGCCATCCCATAATGGACAATTTTATAACATTTGGGTGAATGTAATCATATCATGGAAGTTAACACATAATGTCAGAGTGCATCATGCCAGGTTTTTACAAGGCCTGTTTAATGTAGCTGCATGTATCCATTGGCCTATGTCAGTCACAAACAATGATTTGCAAGTTTTCTCTAAACAAAGTGAATGCCAGGAGAGTGATGAATTGATTTTTGCTGCTGCAGTGTGAACAGACAGAATGTTTGGAATGTGCAGAGGTAAGTTTTAAAAGAAAAACACGCTCGTGTTCACACCTGAGTGTGCAAAGAACAGTTGACAGTTGAGACCGTGCAAGATAAATATCTCTGTAAGTTACAGCAGTGACATATGCAGAAACCATCAATGATTCATAGCAGTGGGTTGTTGTCTTGCTGGGTAGCTGCATACCTGAGTTTGACTGAACTCTTTACTAAACCTATTGCATTAAATGACTCAAAATAAAGCAGAGCTGAAATTTGCTTGGTTTAGGCAACAAATTAATCCCAAATCACTGCATTAACCAGATCAATGTTCTGATTGATCATGTTAATAAGGCCACTGCTGTGGTTTTAGGGATGTTGGTATATAAAACTTTGATCAAGGACAAAATAATTCAATATGTGATGTAACTGTACAGAAAATCATCATCTTCAAATGGAGCATCCTGATCTTCTCAGATGAGCTACTGAAGGTTTTGTATTTTGTTTTTATATCACAATTATACTGTTATCTCCCAAATGTATAAAACATTGTAACTATCAAGTTAGCAGACTATAAACTTGAGTTTGTGTAAATTGCCACTAAAATAATTTTAAAAAATGGATCCAGGCTTGCTTTTGTTGCAGATAGAAATTTCATGAAACTGAGAAACTATACTAGACTATTGCTCAGTTGAACAAAAAATGTGCAAAACAATATGAAATCCCATTCTGTATGCATTACAGCATGGGCTTGTAAAACGGTTTGGGTGTTAAACTGATCTCTATTCATACATGGCAATCATCACACGATTTTTTGCACCATAAAATGAAAAGTTACTCCAAAGGAGACGGTTGAGCAGAAAACACTTTTGCTGTTTCAATTTGCCCCCAGGAGTACAGCAGTTTGGCTCCTTCAAACCCAAAATATTTACAGATGTTGTTAAAGAAGATGTGATCAAACATGGTAGGTAAACATCCAGTGATACCATTTTTATTTTATGTGTACTGCTCATAATAAGTTCAAAATGAATAGTGGTATATATATATTCAAATTAGCTAGTTTCATTTTCACATTTTTAAGTCATCTTATATTTACTGTCATTTACATATTGTCTAGAAATTCAGACCTGACTCATTTTTAATTTTTATTATGCTTTATTTACTTTATTTATTTCTATTTATTCATGTATTTTGCTTGTATTGTTGACCTGTATACATATATATTTACTTAATGTGTTGATGAAAGAATGTGTGCATGGCTGAGAAGTTACCCACCGGGGATAAATAAAGTCTTTCTGATTCTGAAATAGGGTTGTATTTGTGAAAACTCATGCAGGTGGCATTTCTATGTTTTTGGGAGCAATTGTTAGTCTATCAGTTGATTAGTTGTTTGGATGTATTTGAATAACCAGTGCTGCATGTTTTCAGACTTTATGTGTTGCTAACGTTGAAACGGAGCTAATTCAAACCTTGAAACAATGTTTCATGCTAATAAAATTACGGTTAAGGAGGGATTCACCTGATTTATCATAAAAATGCTCCACATAGCTTTTAGAATCTAGCTAAATGAAATAAAAACCCACTATCCTGCACCTTATTACTCATGCAAGTCAACAGAAGCTGCAGACTTTTGTGCAAGCTGTCATCCTGTGCGTTGTCCTCATGGTGAAATGAACTTATTCAATTACTCTTTGCCTAATCAGGCTGTTTTGGTTCCTCTCCTCTTCCAGAGGTACTCCACAGTATAAACAGTTCACTTACGCCACACAGAAAGGGACTAATCAGTGGAATTATTGTTTTGCTGCTCTAATTTAGCAGTTCCCTGTTCAGCACTGATTGGAATGAAAATGTGCTATTGTGTCTGCATGAACCCAGAAAATATAATGCAAAGTAATCATTTTGTTAGCTGCAAGAATATACATACATTATGATGCACATCTTTGAAATACTGTGTTGGAAACAGAAAATGAGTCTGTTATTAAATTTAGCAGATATTGCCTTGATCAAAGTTATTTATGTAAGATTAACATGGTTAATATAACTTATAGATGTGCTTTATGAAAATATTTGACAACTATTTAAAAGCCTGCGCATTTGTTCAAGTTCAATGAGAAAATATTATAATGTACTTTTAATGAAAACAGCAGCTTTTGACGTAGTATAAGTGGTTGGGGGGGGGGGGGGGGGGGGGGGGGGGGGGGGGGGGGGGGGGGGGGGGGGGGGGGGGGGGGGGGGGGGG
>JBAMHX010000014.1:14258397-14279537 GCA_037177515.1 Pseudomugil tenellus | reverse complement strand
CGTGTGCTTTTCCGATCTGTGAAATGGTGAATGAAAGACGTAACGCATTTGTTCAAGTTAAATGAGAAAATATTATAATGTACTTTTAATGAAAACAGCAGCTTTTGACGTAGGAGAAGCAATTACCCCCCCCCCCCCCATTCTAAATAAAAAAAAAAATACCCCCCAAAACAAACAAAACATAAGAAGAAAATAAAAGCAAAAAAACAACAAAACATCCAGATAAGTAAGAATTTTAAACGGGCTTTCAAAAAGCAAGTGCAGCTGATCATTCACTATTTAGTCCTCTCATTCCAAAGTAATTTGCTTCAATTCATTTCGCCTAATTTAACATTCACATCTTTCTTGCCACCTTCCTATTCAAGGCTTAGAGGTGGACAACAAATGCATGAGGAGAAAGAGGGGAGAGAAATCTGATGGAGCAATTTTTTACAATTACTCCTTTAACAGCTGGGTTGGGGTAGAGTGCAGCGAAGACAGGGATTTCAAAACTGCTGCACCACACAAAGCCACATGTAAGACAATAAAAACAGACAAAAGATGTGGGAGAGGGTGAAAAGGGCACTTTTCAGAGTCAAATTTATGTCACAATTCCATTTTTACTGCTTGAATTCAAACTGTATAAACAGATATGTATAAAGGCACTATTAACAGGTGATCCTCTTCTCACAGAACAATAGGATTAGACTCTGGAGAGTGACTGGCATTCAATGGCCTGATTAGGGATGAGGCCAATTTGTGCAAAATTACAGCAGCACTACAGGCAGGTGTTGTCCAAGAAGGAATAAAGTGAATTGACATTGATATATTACCTTCAACTTTATTAATGTTAATTGCTACTCGTTTTCAGTGCTTTCTTTTCACAGTTTGCACAACTTTAACACCTACGAACAACAAGCAAGCTTGGTTAGCTAATATTGTCACTTTCCTGTCAGGGACACAGACAAGCCAGTAATCTGAGTCAAGACTAGTCAATACTGATTGAGCTGCCTCTTCTGAAGTGTCTACCTGGGAGGATATGTGGTCAACATAATTCAGTCAAATTACAGTATTCATTGACTTCTCACTTCCTGTGCATGTTTACACATGCAAGATGGGTAGCACATCTAAAGAACTTGCATTCCTAACGCTGCTTTTAAAATGTTCATGCAAACTCAGTGCTGCAATTCTCCTGGTATTCAGCGCAGTAAAAGCTATTTTATGAGGCTGTCAGGAAAAGCACATTATGTATGTCTTCCCACCATAAAAACACTGGCAACACACATAAAGGTATTTATGTTCATTCAGGATTTATCTTTTTGACATTCATTTTTAGGAGACATGAAATTGATAGCAATTTGTAGTGCAGTGTTCCTGTAACAGAGTTTGTGGAATATTCAGCCTTGTTTTTATGCATGTGCCAATTATGGCGAATACACTGGCTGCTTAAAATCAGTTTGCCACAATAAAATGGGGGGTTGGAAACCTCCAGAGATACCCTCATGTTTTCTACATGATCCTATCTTTCAAAATGCATCACTGTGAAATCACAGACCTCAATAGTGCGAATATAAGAACCTCAAAAGGTGTCACCAATTCATGAGTAAACTGACAGCTAAGTCTCACCCCAAACTGAGTTTTCAAAGTGTGTCTTTCTGTCTCGCAAACAAGTGAGAAAAAGTGAGAGAAAAAATACACCCATATGAAAGATTAAGGTGTTTGAATAAGCTTGACCCATGTGCAGTTGCCAGCTTAGGGCATTGGGATCTCTCACGTACCCCTGAAGTGACAGCAGAGAAAACAACAGTATTAATTCCCTTATCATTAACTTAATCTCTGTCAGTTCATTTATTTTGTTAAAGCACTAAGCACGAGAGTGCCTTGATTGAAAGGAACTGTCATATGCAGACCACTGTTGTCCCACATCATTCAGAGAACAAACCTTTTCAGATCCCTAACTACTATAGTGCTGCTGATTGCACCGACACCAGCAATTTCCTAACCAACCGCCACCTGAACAATGATGTGTTCAGCTTTCAGGCCCTCCAGCCTTTCAAAGGTGAATCATTTCACAGTTTGGAACGAGATCTCCATAGCAACTCCCTTTTGAAGGGTGTAGAATCACCATCCAATAATTCTATGATCATCAGGCCTTGCCATTCCCAGTGGTTCTTTTCACAGCGGACAGGCAAGGGGGGCACGAGGAGGAAGCAGGAGGATTCTACAGTCTATTTCAGGCAATTCATCTTGCAGGCCCATTAGAATTCAAAATATTGCGACCTTCAATCACCGAGCATGTTATCTGGAGCTGTGGCGATCTCCAGTCAAGATGGGTAGACATTTTTCTCTAATCATCCACGATGAGTGGAGGCTGACAAAAACTCTTCATTCTCCCTGAAGCAAAATGCTCATTTAAATGCTATGACAGCACCTCAGCACAGCCTGAAAACACACAAAATACTGACCCCACCACAACTAAATGACTGAGACTTTACAATATTGGTTAAAACAACACCAACACAAGAAATGAAGCACATATAACAGAGGACAAATTATGTCTTTTCTACCCATTTGTGATGCAATATTACAGTGTGTACGCAAGAATCAGGAGTTAGGATCAGTATGTTTTTAATCATAGGAAGGGATGTCGTGCTGTTTGCTTATTCAGTTAGATTAGAAAGTGTACATATAGTTAAATTCCTATTATGCAGTTTTTATGTTTGTTTTGTTGTAGTTTTGGTGTTTTGGTTGTTGTTATAATCAAAAGACAACATGAAAAATAGAGATGCAGCAAGTACAGCTGACTGAAAGTCTAAATCCTGAATGAAAATTTCTTATTATATACTATGAACAATAACAGACTGGAGCTTTTATTAAGTAACAAATATCAAGGTATTTGTTCTCTTTTCAGTCAAACTGACAAACTGGGACAGCATCTCAGAGATTGACAATGTTTATCAAAATGCCAAAGACGCATACAAATACTGAAGGCTGGATTACTTTGGTACAGTGAAAAAGAAATCTAGTCTATATATGTGTTGAAGAATGGTAGAAAATTCCTGTAGCTACAAAACAGCTTCAGCCTGGTTGATATTTTTGTTTCACATATTAAATAAAAAGAGCATATTTACATGGCATACCAAGTGGACCAATAACAGTCATTGCATTCTTTGTTGCAGCCAAGTTTAACTATTAAGAAAATGTTAGGTTGTGTGGAAACAACAATATAGTGGATGCTGTTTTGCATATATAGCTACGACATAGGCTCAAAAACATACAAATAAATGTGAGGTAACTACAATGAATGGCTACTAGAAACATAAAGTTTAACAAACACTGTGACAAAAAGGATTGCCTAGTCAAATTTAATTTAAGTGTCTAAACTTACAACTTCTACTCAAAAATACAGAAAATCAAAATTTTCTTTTTGTTATTCTTGATCTGACAAAACAAAGAACCTTTGGTGGCTTTTGCCTAATTAGCTTCTTCAGGGTTGCACTAACCTCTTCATGAGGAGTTATTCCTTCCAGCCAACCAACAAAGCAAATGTGGAGACAGAAAGATTTTAGAGTTCTGGCTTTCCAAGTATGAGGTTCATTAAATACAGGATAATGAGCTTTCTCACTCTGATTTATCACATTCTGTCTTTTTTTTCAAAACCCTTTGGCATTACAAATCAACACTGATGAAGGTTTTTGGTGTCAGTATAAAACGTAGCAGGTAAATATAAAATAATGTCAGTATCCATGCAACCAATCAACATCGTAGGTTTTTGTTTTAATCACCGGCAACGTGTTCATCGATGCGCTTTTGTGGTATTTCTTGAGTAGAAATGTCAGCATTGACAAGTAAGATTTATATATATACATATATACATATACTGTTCTCATTTGATCTACTGATCCAGTTTTCATGATTGTTAACATTCATTCAGCGAAGATACTGTGGATTCACTATAAACAAGAAAAGTTGGGATTTTCACCCTATAGTGCCAGATTTATTTTGTTTGTACATTCCTAGATATTGATCATGAATCCACGATGTCTTGACTATATTGTGGTGTTTGTTTTTGTTTCATGCTTATAATTCTCTCTTAGTGATTAAAAGTAATAACATCTCATTTTTTTTCCTGTTCTGGATTGTAGTATCAACAATTTAACTGAGATCAAGATCTTTGTAATTTTGTAAAAGAACAAACTTCTTCTTCTTCTTGGAAACTTTGGTGTTTTTTTTTTTTCCCTAAGCACCCTGACCATTTCAATTGGAGTTATCTACTAAAAATGGCTTCACCTCACAATGATAAAAAAAAAAAAAAAATCCTGTATAAAATCCAGATGTGATCAAACCAAAAATGTAACAGAATCTAAAATAGATCAAGACCCATTCCCAGAAAAAAGTAATAAAAATCCATCCAGTAGTTTTTGCACAAAGCTGCTAACAGACCGACAGATAGACACTGATAAAAACATCTGGAACTTTCTTGGCAAAGGTAATGAACATATAAATAAATAAATATGACTATAACTAGGGTGGAGATCACATTAAGTGTAGAAACGAGCTGCTTGGAAGACCTCTGCGCACTATCTGCGAGCTAATATAAACTTACTCAAAACACAAAGATATTTTTAAATATGGGCTGTAAGATTAAAATGTTCGTGCATGTTTTTTTATTTTTTGAATCAGTTCTATATCACTGTTAGGACTCGGTCTTCTGTCTTTTATAGCCAATATACACTGTTCAAACAATAAACCAGCAGTTGACATATTTGCTCATTGCTGAACACATTGGACCGAAGTGCCTTGGATGTTTGTCAAGTTTCAGAATTTGTGAGTTGGTGAGTGATATGGCAGAATGCCCAGGGAGCAGCGTTACTGGCGTCAGTGAATCATAAATTACTTGTGTCTGAAAAGTCAATCCAGTTCGCTCGCAACACCTGTTTTTAAAACAATCAGTTCCAATCTTTTAATAGTCTCAACTCTAAACTAAGCTTAAGACATGTTTTTGGACAAAAAAAAGTCTTCTTTTGATCAGAAAGTAAATACATAAATTTATATATAAAAATAAACATTTAATAATTAAAAGGTGGTTGGGGGAGTGTGCTGAATAAGCAAAAGCCCTTTTACACATGATGCAAAAGATGCAAGCAGATGCACAGAAAGTTTTATCTGTCTTCTGCATTGGTTGTGCCCAAAATTTGGTCTGTTTTCAAAGGGCTTAGCTATTCCTCACTTGATGCAGAAAATGGAACAACATCACTAGAAATCACTGGGGTAGTGTTAAGTTGTATAGCTGACACACGGTTTCAAAAGAAACAAACCAGAGAAGAGGAACACAGAGACAAAACCATTGGACAAAACACAGAAACTGCCAAACAAAAGCACCCAAAATAGAAAAATACTTTGTGGAAGAAGCTTAGGAAAACACCAAAATCAACAACTGTATAGGTTGTGTAAGTTCATCCACAGGTACAGGCACCAACCTATGTCAAAATGAGGAAGTGAATTTGACTTCAGCACTGCCCACTAGTGTGGAGGTGTTGTTTTTTGACGATGTATGAAATTGCTGTCTACGTTTACATACACAAAGCTACATAAATGGGCCTCAAGATGGTAATGAATACACGCAAAACAACGCCTATGTCGTCAGAAGCGACAGCTATGGGTATAGCTCCGAACACCCCCATTCCTCCAATTCCCCAATCCACGAAAAGACACAATACAATAATATAAAGCCACACATGTTCAGTCGCAAAGCTCCACCTGGTGCGGAAACTTTGAACCATCCCAGTATCACGTCAGGACAGGATACATCCTGAGGTCATGACCTTTTATATGCACTCAGTTGGAGGTCAATTAGACAAATAGTCCTAGAGATATAGCTAAAAATCAAATTTTTCGTGCATAAAGCGCCACCTGGTGGGGAAACCATAAATCCCAAAATGCTGAAATTTGATGCAGGTCGTCCAATTGTGAAAACTGTTTGAGTTATTGCGTTCACAAGAAGGATATCCGAGGGTGGTGGCAGTCGTGATGAAACCATTATATCACCGACAATCCGCCTTCAGGGATTTACAGTAATGACATTTTTTTAGATGGGAAATCATAAAATCATCATATTTTTCTTGTGCGATTTCCAGAATTTCAGACACTTCTTTGCATGTCAAAATAATTTTTATTCTATTCCAACATGTGCTGCACGTCCAAATCAGGACAACTTTATCAGACCTCATGTAGACAGTTCATGTTTGATCGTACTTATAACTTATTTATTTAAACTTTGTAAACATGACCACTGAAGAAGCCAAAAAGTCAAAAGATTACCTTCCCTTATCTGTGCTGCTTATTCCAATGAAGGGTCGCAGGTACCTGGAGCCCATCCTATCCCAGCAATCATGGTGCAAGAGGTGGGGTACATCATCACAGATACAAACAACCAGTCTAACACACACATTCACTCTACAGGACAGTTCAAATGACCAGTCAACCTTAACAGGGCTGTCTTTGTCTGGGAGGAAGCCGGAGAACCTGGAGTAAACGGATGCTAACACGGGGGGGAACATGTTAAACTCTGCACAGAAAGGCCACTGTCCGAGCCAGCGACCTCCTCGCTGTGAGGCTGTGCTAACTAATACACAACTGTGCAGCCTGTCAAATGACTATTTATTCGATAATTCATTTATTTTATTGTCTATTTACAATAACAAAGGGAAAAACAAAGATCCAACAAAGCAACATGTGTGCAAGCAGCACAAAATAATGTCCTCACATTGTCTGACAACCGCCTTGAAACCGACGATTGTGTTTACTGCAGTCTTAGATAAGGAATCAAGCAACTAATCTGACGCTTTCAATGTCATTTGAATTAAGCCCTTAAATGATTAAATGTGCAATTTTGTTGCAAAGTAATTCGTAAAAATTAAAATTTAAAATAACTAATATATACAAAGCTACACATATCACTTTTATATATGACAGGTGTATAATTATGTAAAGCATAGCTATTTGTAAAATAATTCAATTCTATTTCAGATGTTTTGTTTAATATAAGCTCATGTGGTCTTTGTCAGTTCTAAAGCTCAAATAAATACAACTTTAGATACACACTAACACATGACACTATTATTTAGAAAGAAATGGTGTGTGTCGAACTACACACCATTGAAACTACAATGATCAAAAGCAGTCATTATTGACAATAAAATGCACTTTATTGAAAGATTGTCAAGTGTCATCACAACTATAAAAGCCAGTTGTGTCTGAACAAACCACAGGGCTTGTGTAACTTCTGTGTTCTTTGGACAGAGCAGTGAGCAAAGTAAGGATGTTTAGCCATGAAGAACAACCCAAACACCACCTGGGAAGCACATTGATGTAGGACTGATCACATGGACATGTTTCACATGCATAGTTACTACCTTTTTAACTAAAACTTTCTCTGCATATCAAAGTTCTAGAAGTAAACGAAAGGTATCTGTAAAGCAGCTAAATCTTGTTTTTGTCAACACTGAGTTTTCAAGTTTAGTTTTCCTAAAATCATAATGACACAGTGTAATACATCATGCGTTGTTCACCTGAGGTTCTTTTCGCGTCATTATTATTTAAAGGTGCCATATTTTGCTATGTTTGCCATGTCACAGTCTACCCTATCCAAATTTATGATAATATCATGCATTTTTGCAATATGCACCAAACTATAGTTTTGCCATACCACTCATTACTTGCTGCGAGGTCTCTACCCGACACTGGGAACGGCTTGCTCTGAGCTCCTCTCACTCAATCAGCCCGCAACACTGAGCAGTCGCTGTCAATGTTGGCGTGAGGAGGGCCTGTCTGTTGACGAGACTGCAGCAGAGACATGCATACTTGAGATGGCGCGCTAAAGTTTTTAGGTGGAGCCGGGGAGTCTCCACTGTACCGTGTCAGTGCTCTGGAGTCAAACGTTTGCTCGAGCTAAGCCGCACACTTCTTTTTAAAGCAATAAAACTACAAAACGCATGGATGAAAAATAAAACTACTTTCGGTATCATTTTAAGGTGCAATTACCACTAGTAGAAGGTTAAAAGCTCAAAAAGTTGATTTTGCATAATATATGACCTTTAAATATTTAGGTCTGGGAAAATATGTTGTTTTTCCAAAATTATTTAATCCATTTTTAATACTGATTATTCCAATTTAGAGGGACAAAAAAACCTATCCCAGGGAGCCTATCCCAGCAATTAGCAGGCAACATGCAGGGTATACCTTAAACAGGTCATCAGTAAATTACAAAACTATTTTTATTATTTCAAATAATCTGATCTAATAAGTAAAAAAGTAGAAATAAATGAGGATATATGTTCTTTTTAATATATAAATATTGCTAAAGTCTCATGAAACCATTTCACTTTATTTCACTAAAAGGTTAATCTGCAAATTCAAACCATAGAGAAAAAGGAGAGTCTCACATTAACCAGAAATTTAGGCACCAGCTGTATGTGTGTCACAGTAGGAAAGACAGTTTCTGCCAAAAACAACAACTACTTTCAACTTGGCTACCCAAAACAACAGAAAGTTCCTCAAGATGAAGTAGGCTATATCCTGGTATCTTCAGGCAAATTGTTACAGAGTGCCATGTAGCTGTAAATAAGTCCTCATATACTGTGAAATAGAGGCTTCCAGCAGTGACAGGGGACATTGTGTGAGCATTCAAACATCTAATTGCTGCAACCAAACATCTGGGAATAAGGCCAGGTGAGCTGGCAAAGTCGCTAGTGTGGACAGAAAAGTAGATGAAGTAGAACACGTCTGTGTTTCGTGAGTAAACAGTAAACGCTTCAATAGCTTTCCAGTCACTGCTACAGTGAGAAAACTTTACCAGAAAACCATTTGAAAAGGAAAATCATGGATTCTGCAAATTTAGCTTTCAGTATGTCATTGTTTACTTAAATAGTTTATTGACTGTATTGTGGAAAGAAAAATCCTCTGTTCAGGTACTCTTTAAAGTGAGTGGATGAATAATATAATGTGCTGAGCAGGTTTTCACTAAACTGCAGACCATGAAATCATTCTTGACAGAAGTAGCAGAAACTTATTGATCTATAAAGATTAAACAAGACTTCAGGAATTTATCAGGTTGAAGTAAATTGCCTGAGTCTTAACTTTGTGCCAACAATTATAGAACAGTACTGATCTGTTAATAAAACTCTGTAGTATAGAAACTCTTCAATGCTCTCCCAGACAAAAACATACCACTCAAGACACAAAATAGCCTTATTCCCACAAGCGTATAATCAAGCTATATAAAAGCAGTGTCTTTAGCATTGCACTTTGCTTAGATATATATAATTACCGAACAAAAGCAGCTACGTTGAATGCTCAACTTGTAAAATAAACCACATTGTTTCTTAAGACTTGACAGGAGTAGAAACAATGGCATGCCAGAGTGGAAAGTTGCACAGACAGAGATAGAAGATTTTGATTTCTATTTCCATTTGTTGGGAATGTTTGTCTTCTTTGGCTGAAACAAAAGAGTTGGTTTTGGGTGAGGATCTGCTATACATCTGGTTCAAGACTTTTTAACCATGTTCTGCATGAAATAGGGTTGATAAAAATACTCCTAAGCCACAATATACTGTTTACAATACATTATACAGTAAACAAGAAGAAGTGATTGTAAGTTTTATTCATTAAAACTCTCTTATCTTAATCAAATTATAAAGCAAATTTGAAACAACACCAAGTAGATCTTGCTCAAAGTTTTAAAGATTTTATGTATTACCAAGCAAAATGCAACTATTTCATTTTTGCTATCGCCAGTACTATCTAAATAATCTGCTTATTATCACATCCAATTCCAAAGTCAGAAAAGGGTCAAACTGTCTGCATTTGGCTCTTCAACACAGATCAGATCGCCTGATGTATGCTGAACACAGATGGTATAAAATATCCAGCAGTAAGTCACATGTTTCCAAGGGAGAGGACAGTCAGGGTGTACTATAGTTGATGCTGGAGGATTTAACAAGGTGCTACATTGGACAACTGAGATGTGAAAGAGCAACTGAATTTGTTGGGTTTGAACAAAACAGGCCCCGAAACCAAACACAGTGTGTCCCGTCTTCGCCAATCCTGTTGTCAAGTCAAAATGATGCAAAACAGCCATGATAAGCATTGTGTTGAACATCAATAGAAAGGGAAATGTATAGAAATCACAGTTTTAAAATTAACTTTAGTCTTTTTCTGTTTTCTTCTAATACAAAATTGGCCTGCACCTTAGCTAGCTTAATGCACACTCACTGTTTTGGTCCATGTACATTTCACTTAATTGTGCATCCTGGTTATTTTGCTTAACGTTTGTTTTGAATTAGCAGACCTGCTGCACACCTGTCTTTAGCTAAACATCTGTGTGTACTGTTAGTATATTGCTTCTTTGTCATTTTGTTTGTAATATTATCTTTAATTTGTCAGTTTTCTTTCACCGTCTGAACTCTGAACTCCGTCTGAACTCTTATTTGTTTCTGTTTTGGCTTCATGCAGGTGTCCCATGAATTTTTTTATTTTGCCAGGTATCTGGATATCTACGTTTCTACCATTTGACTATGACTTATCATGCCTTGTTCATTAATGTGATTGCTTTTTGTTTCTTTTACTTTTTATGCAGCATCAATTTTGCATTTGGACTTTAACATTTGGACTTGGTCCTCCTAAATCTGTCATTTCTAGTTTCTCCCATATTTCACTTCTAGCTGCATTCTTCATGCTTCACACATGTCTCCACACTTCCTGTAGTTCCGATTAAGGTATTGAAATGTTAAAATGGACAAATTAGACTTATCTTTATATATGTGCATTTGAACCTAAGCATTATAAGATCTATTCTCAGACAGAAAATATTTGGAAATTGAGCTGCTGTTAATTAAACTGTAAGGAAACTGAAGGGGCCTGAAAAGTTAACCAACATGGAGACAGCTTGAGTCCTCAAACTGAATCAGTCCCCAAAGATTATCTATAGTTAAATCATCTGTTAATGCAGTGCCTGGAATTTTAAATAATTATCTATTAAGAGAGACAAAGTTATGCAGTATTCAGGGTGTCAATGCGATTCATGTTGCTGTTAACAGGAAAAATACACAACATTTTCAGGTTCTTAGTCAGATTTGTCTCTCTGATGTCACATCTGACTTGAAAAACCTAAACTAAACACTTACATCAGACACAAAGATTTATTCCAGCAGTTCATCAACCAATAAAAACGTGGTTACATTTTTCTTTGGTTCAGTTTATGGCAGAATGTGAGTCGGTGCAACAGTGTGGCTCAGTAAGTGTTTTTAATCATTTTAGAATAACAATACAGTTCAATGGTAGAGATGAATAAGATAAATAAAGTGTTAGAGTGCCATTAAGGATTAATTTATTGTTGGTTTTAGTGTTTTCATGTTGGACAATATTTATAGATCAACAAAGGAACATGAGGTTGAGTGAAAGCCACAAGAAGATTGAAAGGGTTTAAGTTAGTTTTAATTATCTTTTGTGGGATCTGATGACAGTAAAAAAAAAAAAACCAACAAATAAAATATAAATAACAACCTTATTTGATTTTTATTATGAAAGTCATTAAAACTTTAAGTTGCAACAGTTGGTCTGAAAGAATAAGTCGTGCTCTGCTTTGTAAGTAATCATGAACCTTCACAGAAGGTGGATGTCTTCCAGTCCCACCTCCTAAAAACGTCATTTGAAGAAATGCTCATTTAGAGGTCTAATACAACAGATGCAACTTGTTTTTTTTGCAAAAAGACTGCATAGGGAACAATATGAAGAAATGACCTCAGTCTTAACTCTTATCTATCACCTCTGCCTTTAACCATAGATTCTAATCAGAGCTCTTTTCACACAGTGAAAAAAGTCAATATCAGCTTACAATCAGCAAACAAATTTTTAAATTGACCTCTGGATTCGTTTTACTTTCAGTAACTTGAATTATTCTATCATGAAACACTTCAAAGTATATGACACGGACTATGACAGGGACACAGTAGAACCACAGCCAGATAAAGTGAAGATACAGTCCCATTGAGGGTAGGTCAAGTAGAAACAGACAGTATTCACAATTAAATCAAGAGAATATTATTGGAAATGTGAGATAGAAAAAATCTCTAGACAGAGCAAGAAGGAGAGGAGAAATGTATACATGTATTAATTGTTGACTTACCTCCTATGTGGTCCTTTGTAATAAAGCACAAGTACTGGTAATCTTGGGAATTATACAACAAAAATATGAAGTGCTCCTTCTCAACATTAATGTTTCCAGAATGTACCTGGGACTGTGTGAACTCTAAAGCCATTCTTGGGATTCTCATTTTAAGATCCCCCCCCAGAGGAATGTGAGGTTTGGTCCGTTTGGTGTATGATGATCCTGGCACCTACCACACAAGATGCCCTGCTAGCGCAGATCAGTAAAACATTGACCCATACTTTCAAAATTCTGGTAGTTAAGTCTCAGCAGGAACTAATTCTGGAAATCACTTTAATGTATCATATGGTGAGTGTTTCAGGTTATTTGTTAATGATATAACATTCTGTGTGTTGAGGACGGGTATAACTTACGGGTCATGTGGAAGATGCCGTCGCAAGCCGCAATGTGAGACAAGAAGGCATTTCCCAGGCCTTGACCAGCATGAGCACCTTTCACAAGGCCAGCGATGTCAACAACATTAAGGAATGCTGGGATTTTGCTGTAAAAGTAGATAATTAAAATGATTTTCTTTCTTATTTGTGACTCAAGCTAGTAATAATCCTACATTACCGATAGTAAAAAAGCAATTTCTGGGTAATATATATTTATCTATAGATATATATATAGATATGTATATATAGATATATATCTATCTATAGATATATATCTACAGATATATCAGTCATATATTGACTAAAAAACTATATTTCTTTTTTATCTGAGCTCTTTATTTGGCCCTTAGCTAATTTTGGCAAAAAATATTATTTCTTCTTTTTTTTTAGCATTTTTCTTTTGACCATTGATTGTCATGTGATAGGTCAAAATTATTGTAGCATTATTATTATCTTCTCCTTCCTGGTATCCATTAGGGGGTCGGAAACAAGTATCAGATTTTGAACAAACCTTCTACCATGAAGTGATGCAAAATGTCTCAGAAATTATATGTGTTAAATATTAAATCTACATTTGGCATATAGGACTATTCTCACCTAAGAGTAGCTAAATTTAACAAGTCAAAACAATTGTTGTGAAAAACATCTGACATGTTCAGCCATCTCTGCATGCCCTCAATAAACAGGCACTTAAGATTTGACTAAAGTTTGGCTAAATGTGAACATGTTGGTGTTTCAGCTCCTACATAGTGTTGAAAACAATGACATTTGGTTTTAATGTTTATTCCTCTTTTCAATCTGCAGGTACATCATCAGACAAAGCTAATTAGATGTGGTCTTCACACGACATGATCTCATTGCTTTTATTTTTACTTGAATTTCTCATAAATATATATTAGAAAACCTCTTAGCTGGACACTCTCCAATTCTTACATGTTCTTCTTGCACTTTATCGTAGATATTTATGATGACTTTTTCTCTATACTTATCTTCAACTTTGATTTAAGCACCAGCTAAATTAATAAATATACAGTGATATAAAGATCTTGAATTATATAGGTAGCGTGCTGCAGGACGCTTCAATAACTCTGTCATTTGACATGTTGTATTCATTAATGTGAATAATAAACTGCAGTTTGGGTTGCCTTGCAAAAACATGAATCCTTAAAGGAATTTAAAAATCGTTGGCTACAACTTTTAAATATCTTAAAATCTTTTTAGATATCACTTTTTAGGTAATAATACATACATTTATTTATTTTAATAACAATAACAAAAAAAGGTTTAAAAAAAACCTTGAGCATGCATAAATACCTCTTCACTCCCTCAAAGTGATAACTTTATTGTCCTCTTCTTGCAGCAGTTATGGCTGAAAGTCTCGCTGAATGTCTCTGAATATGCTACCCCTAATCAGAGAGGTTTTTGTCCTTTTTCAAAATAAAACTGCTACACGATGGGTTCCACTGGTGTTCAGCTATCGCTAAGTCGTACCACAGATTCTCTGACAGATTGAGCTCTGGGCTTTGACTATCAGTCATTTCAAGACGTTGAAAACTTTCTCCTTAAAACACTCGAGCATTGTTTTAACAATGTGTTTTTGATCAGCCGAAAGAAGCAGCTCTGACCAAGTTTAAAGTATATGTGTGACTAAAATATTTTTTTCACAAGAATCTGTCTGTATTTAGCATCATCCATCATTCATTAATTTCTGATCAATGTCCTAAGCTCTGATAATCAATAGCATCCCCACAGCAAGGTGTTTCTGCAATCATACGTCACTGCAGGGTTCTGGAGATAATGGGTTTGCAGATACATTTTTCCTTACTGCTCAACAGGTTCAGTTTCAGGCTTTCTGGTCACCTTCCTCAAGAGATCATGTTTGTTTTGAAGGATTTTTTTATTAAAATTTGCAAGCATTTGTCTATGTGCTGCTTTCTTAACGTTCCATCACACATTTCAATAAGGGTTTGCACAGACTATTGCAGAATGTTTTCTTTCTCAGCCTTATTTTTGTGGATTTTCTGGGGTACTTTGGATCCTGTTCCTGTTGAGTGAATCTGTTCTGTCAAGCTTTAGCTGACATGCAGATGATTTAACTTGAGAAATATTGACTCTACAGCTCTAAGGTGGATGTAAAAAAAAAAAAACCTCAGAAGAAAAAAATAAAGATGTGCATAATCTTTTATACTTTTATTCATTATTTTGTCTTTGCTCTTGTTAAATAAGTAATACCACTGTGTTAAATGTCAACTTGTAGTCTATTTTGGTTGTTATTGATCAAATTAAAGAATAATTTCCATTTTAGTTTCTGGCCTTTCGTCTAATTTTCATAAGAGATATATAAAATATTGCCATATTTATGTTTTAAAAGATTTGCAGTGTAGACAAGCTGTAAAAAAGATGAAGACTTGGTCTTCATCTTTTGGTCTTCTACTAGAAAACTAGACAGTATTTTATTCCACAAATGTTTTCATTTATTTTCTTACTGTCTGTTATGAAGCCTATTTTACATGTCTTGAATTACAGTGCATATCGTGTATGAAATAGTACAACATTCAATCTGCTTAAACAGCCCCCTGACACATGAGTGAAAAAAAGCCTGTTTTTTATCTTTGAAAGGAGAGTAGAGCAGCAATCTAACACCATACAGAACACATCATACAACTACATTCCAGCAACATTGTTACATGATTTCTCATACCTATAGCTAGAGGACAATCAGAGACTGCAGATGTGAGGGGTGCATAATGTGTGAACGATGAGACCCCATACCTGGCAGGTTTGTGGAATTGGCAGAGAAAATCATAGCGTTCATCTGGAATGGGCACTCTGCTTTCATTTGGGTCAATGGTGCAGAAGGGGAAATTTTCAGCTGCAGCCTGACTCTTTGTCAGCACGTTGAAAAAGGTTGACTTCCTGAAAATAAAAACAGCAGTTAGGTCAAAACATCTGAAAGAGCTGCTGTGTAGAGCCTGATCCTTCAATAGAGTGAACATGAAACACTTCAGTAAATTATGCAAAATGTACATTTAAGAAGTAAAACAAAACAAAAAGAGAAAAATGATCATGTAAGAAAGCTTTACAATGCCAATCCCAAATTTAAATAATCCCAAAATAGATCAATTCTACAATTGGGGATGTAATTTAGATTTCTGATCACAGCTGTTGAGGAAGATCAACAATACACTGCCACATGTTGTGATCACAAAGAGACTTATTTTCTATGGCGTAAGCTGCTCAAGTGTACTCAAAAGCTACAGACAATAGTGAGCAATAATGGCATGGCTGTTAACTATCATCCAGGAGTTTTCATCTTCATCCTTTAACCAGTTCAAATTGGAATGATTGTTTGTTTCATGTAAGTCCCATAGGCGTAAAGCTGCTTCACACTTCTAAAGTTTATTTAATAAATCCTCATGCAAATGTAGATTGATATTTTACACAGAAAGGAACAGAAACGTCCGACTGAAAAAGAAGAAAGAAATCGTTTTATTTGGTAACAAGCAAATGAAAATAGCTAATAAAAAAGGAAAAAGTTGATGGTATCTATAAAAAAAAAAGTACACATTCATTCGCACATTTTGTATGCTGCTTCATGCAATTCAGGTTTGCTGGAGGTTGGAGGCTATCACAGCAATATGCAGGCAAGTGGCAGCGCACACCTGGACAGGTCTCCAGTCTAATGCAAATACGCAGTCATCATCAAATCAGAAAACTAAATAAGATTAAAATAAAACTAATCTATATCATTTATCAGTATCAGTATTAAATGAAATGTTAAACCATAAATTGTAGTTCATGCCCACATTCTTGACTTGTTTGAATTTGCACAATCCATGTACTCAGATAATGTTCACATCATTATCTGAAATTCCTTGTAAGACACACCCCTTTTGGGAAGTGTTTGAAATGCTTTTATAGACCATTTTTCCAGACACAGCCTAGGGATATCAATGAAGATATATTATAAATGGAACAAAAGCCTATGAATTATGAACAATTTACTGCTGAATCTCGGCTATAGCAAAGGTTTTTCATCAACGGCCTTCATGTTTCCATTTCTCTTTTTGTCAGATAAATATTTAATGTTTAAAGGACATACCAATCACATTTTCATTTTAGATGTTTTATATCGGCGTGTGGCCAATTTGAACAATATTTTGTTTGATACCTGAAACCAATTTCTAGTCATGTTGTCAAGTTTCACATTTGCAACTGGTTCAGGTACACAGAATATTGCACAAGCATTTTGGCATGGAGGGCGTCAGTCAAGTATTTCAGGTGTTATTTTTTTCCATTTTCTTTTTTTTATTTATTTATTTATTTTTTTGTAACAGTTCGAGATCATTGTTGCACTTTTATTTCAAATTCATCCCGGTGTTTCCGACTCATCTTTTATCAAAGACAGTTCAAAACTGTTGACTAATATCAACAGGATATTTATACAACCTTATTCCACCAATGAGACTGGGTTTTTGGAGTTTTTAACAGTGTTGATAGTCTTTTTCATCATTTTCTCCTTCCGTCTAAAACATCCATTTCTTTGAAAAATATAGTATATTTTGACTTCCAGGCTTGGTTCGAGTTTTCTGTGAAGAAAAGTAAAAAAATGTGCAGCTAATTAAATGGACTGTCAGACTAATTTGTGGTGATTATTATTATTGTAATTATTAATGTGGTGGTTAGCACTGCAGCCTTACAGTAAAAAGGTCGCTGATTCGAGCTTCGGCTCAGACAGCAGCCTTTCAGTACAGAGTTTGCATGTTCTCCCCGTGTTAGCATGTGTTCTCTCCAGGTAAGGGGGCTTCCATCCACCATCCAGACATGCAAGTCAGGTTAATTGGTTACTCTAAATTGCCCCTAAAAGTGAGTGTGGTTGTTTGTCTGTGTTGTCCCTGTGATGGACTGGCGGCCTGTCCAAGGTGTACCCCACCTCTCGCCCAATGATTGCTGGGAAAAAGCTCCCGTGACCTTGAATTGGAATACGTGGTACAGATAATGGATGGATGATAATGGATTAGATTCATATTTCACTTTTCAGGGCCCCAAATATCCCTTTACATTCCCTTCTTATGGTAAGCTACATGCGTAGCCACAGTTCCCCGTGGGCACACTGACTAAAACGCATTAACCAATGTGCACAAGTGAACTCTCTGATCACAACCGACACATTCATTCACATCCATACAATAGCAATACCAACACTGTGATTAGGCAAAACACAAACATTGCCTCTTTAGTGAATATTCATACTGTTTTCTTACGTTAAACTGTTTTAAAAGTTCTTTTTGCAAAACAGAGTAGCTTGTTTACCTCCTTAACATATTTCGACTACTTCCTCTAGGTTTTTTAGAGAGTAACAAATACCACCACTGGATCAGAGAGGCCATCGAGATTAGAAAGCGGGCACCGGGGACCATGAACAGGTGTTGCAACAAAGTCTGTGATCCTTCAGAATTTGTGACTCCAGGGGGTGCTAGTCTACATTTCGCTGCAAATATGTTTTACAAAAGGAGCAATGGTTTGAAAACTCATATGATATGAATTAGAAAACTTTTATTGGTTCCTCAGTGAGGAAATTTTGATCTGAGTTCATTATAATAAAAGTACAACAAAGTCACACATTCTGATAGTGATCATAAATGCTGACTTTTATGATTCTTGGTAAGTGAGGCTCACATGTGTCACGAGGCTGACAAAAACGTGACATTTCTTTTATAATTGTCATCAGTTTCAAGCCTTTTTTTCGAGGCCTTGGTCGTTTTTTTTTTTTTTTTTGGTTATTTTGGTTTTTCAGCAACGTAAATATTCATGTTCCATTGATGGTCAAAATAAACAAAAACAGTAGCCTAAATAAAAGAAAAGAGGTTCAAGGATACAGACAGCATCTAAGCTAACAGTAAAGTTGTATTTTTATTCACTCTTTTCTTGAAGTATCTGTTTATAATAGCTGATATTTGACACAAACAGTGCCCCTCCTGCTTCATCATGAGGAAGTCATCATTTAAGTTTTTCTGCTTGAATGTCTTCTGAATTTTAATCAGCCTTGTTGCTCTAATGCAGTTGGTCAGATTCAAGATTATTATGAGGCTGTCAAATTGTTTCCTTGAACATGAATATAATCATTATGTACATAAGGCTACTTTCTAAATAATTAAATTACATCATATATATTTAATAACTAGTCAAAAGATGCACAAAATAACAGTTTAAAGAGATCATTTATAAATGTCATGAGGCAAATAAAGCTGATAGATAATGCAAAGGGGGGGGGGGGGTGTTGCTACATAACTGTAACACTGAGCTCATCGGGGTGGTTCAGTTGGTCTTACACCATGTTTCTACAAGGGGTCGAATACACACAAAGGACCTTTTTTCTTGGACACAAGAAAAATCCCAGCAAGCTTCATAAATGGGAGGCACGTTCAGTCACACCCAACAAGCAGCTGGCTGCCATTTGTACACAGTTCATTCATGAAGAAACCAGAACAGAGTAGAGATTTCTACTTTGACATATGTGTCGTGGCAGACCACAACCTCAGTGAGTTCTGCTTCTTACAGCAGGAAGAAATTGTGGTTTTGCCGTAGTAAAAATTGAAAACATTGAACACCAGAGAGTGAGGTTTTTGTGTCATAGTCCTAAAACCTGATACAAATACACACAACACATGAACAAATCTCTGTCCTTTTGGCTTTTTGTAGGCTTTAAGCATAATCTATCAGATGATCAGAAGATGACCTGCCGTTACATCTGGGACTCGAATAAGTGTTATCATGACAACATGCTGGATCTGCCTTGTGACAAATGATACCAGAGTCTTTATATCCTACTACATGCTGACAAAAAGAACTTATCTGATCAGACCTGACCTGCTAACAGCATGCCAGCCTCTGAACTCTTAAAAGGTCTTAGATACAAACGTGTCAATGCATCTTTGTCTGCTCAGTGATTCACTTACAAAACTGTGACAGGTAAGTGATTAAGTATTAAAAACAAAAGATAAGATGTTGTTTGTCTTTGATTCAGCTAAACTGTCTGCAGTAATAATAGTCAACTCAGATAGGAGCAGTTTGCTTGTTATGATTATGCATTTTCATCAAAATGTGATTGAATCTAAGTAGCCTTTTTTGCAAGTTAAGAGTTGATAATATGATATATAATCATTAATTCATTTTATTTTTATTTTATTTTAATTCACAAGTATGAATTAAAATAATGTTTTGCTTTTTTCATAATAGAGTTAGCAGTTATTAGTTACTAAAAACAGCATATGCAGCACCAATATTTACACAGAGAAAGTTAATATGCATGAAAGGAAAGACATGGGCTGTTGGGGACATGCAACACTCTCCAGGAACAAAGACACATTTCCTACACAAAATCACATAAAACAGGATTTTCTCATTCTCTTTCTGGCAGGTAAATTTGAACAAATATAGACTACATTTTTCTAGTTTTATTTTGCTGTGTAGCATGTTCGCGACAAGAAAGGTTCCCCAGAAATGTTTTGACATCTTCCAATAAATTTATAGTGTTTGCACCAAACACTGAATATTTTCAGCCATAAAGTACATTATTCAGTGTTTCTGTCCTGCCTTGGATATATTCATATATGTGGTATCAAACAGGGCAGAAATGTTGTTATCTGCTTAAATCCTTATTTAGGTAAATTGTAAGATCTATCAAGCTGTACTTTCAATATTTCTGACTGACTGTTCATCATTGCCTATAAAACCTTAAAATATAACTTAGGCAATTGTGCTGTGATGCTAACAATATTTGAAAATTAGACACATGGTGGTTAATGTGGTGAGAAGGCCATAAATTGTATATAAACAAAATACTTACCCAACATTGGGCAGGCCGACTATTCCTATTTTCAGTGAGGTGCCAAACCTTCCAATCAGTGGTGGTGGCTTTGGTATGTCATCTCCCTTTGACTAATGAAGACAATGTGGAGATTTGTGCAGTCAGACGGTACACTAGCCATTACATAATCTTCAGAAGCATGTCTACTTCTCAACAAATCTGTCACTCAGTAAAACATACCTTTTTTGGAGCCATGTCTCACACTTTCAATCGACTTCTACAGCAGATCATAAACTCTAAAATATACACTCATTTGCAGAAAGTGGACCAAGTCTTTAAATGTACCATCCAAATGCACTTCAGTTAGCAGAGTATCTGCATGAGCTAGAAATAGAACACACAGCCTCCGGAACTGTAAGCTGACACTGCGAGTTGGCAAGCTGACCTGTTCCTCCAAATTTAGCTGCCCGTAGTATAGATGCAATATGATGAGTGACCTTAACAACGGCCTTATGCAGTCCTGTTGTATAAATTCAGTTAATCCTCATCAGCAACTTGACTTGTACTGTCTGCTTTATATCAGCATCTATTCACCAATCTTGTCTGTTGTCTCACCATAAAATTTACATGTCCAAGCAAAGGCTCTTTATGTAGTTTAACATATATTAAGCTAAATTTTCTTTCTTTCTTTCTTTCTTTCTTTCTTTCTTTCTTTCTTTCTTTCTTTCTTTCTTTCTTTCTTTCTTTCTTT